>JAMLFY010000025.1:0-45787 GCA_030441495.1 Dalbergia oliveri
GAAGACAGCTCAAGGTCAAGGTAGTGTGTTGGGTTAACTATAAGTGTGTAACAAAGATCATATTTGCTCTTAAGAAAAATTAATGGGAATAGTTCCATATGTTAACTACATCTCATAACAATTCTAGCTTGAAATTGATCTCCAGGTTTATTTAAAAATGTAAGTTTGCTACCAGGGCATAAAACTGAATTTCTATAAGTAACAACAATTAGCAAAGTGATTTTAAGATCTCCTAAGCAACACAATTCAACTCCAAAATATAGCTAAAAAAAAAGTAATTAATTTAATTCCAATACACTATATCCTATATACTTGCTTTGAAATGTATAAATTTCTCATTCCCAACAGAAATTTCATCAATAGGAATTTCAGCAACTTAGAAAACTTAATTGCAGTGCAAACATAAACCCCAACCTCAAGTGCAAAACTTTAAGAGAGAAAAGGTTCTTAGTGGCTCCAAATGATTGAAATCAAGCAAAAATCCACCTCCTTGCACTCTTTGTACAAAATTTGTACAAAGCCAAAATTGCCACAAAGAATATGGAAAGATTTAAGCTCAAAATGCTTGGAGTTTATGTGTTTAATGAGAACATTGAACCATGAAGACAACTCAAGGTCAAGGTGGTGTGTTGGGTTAACTATTAGGGTGTAACAAAGATCATATTTGTAACACCCAAAATCATTTAAAAATCAATTTGAACTTGTTATTCATAATTTTAAAAATTTAGCAGTACAATGATGATGAGGGTGGCCCAATGGACCTGTAAAAAAAAAAAAAAAAAAAATTTTTTTCAAGGTGAATAGTAACCTTGTGGGCCCCAAGCAACCCGGACGCTGAAACCCTAGATTCAGGCCCAAGGTACCTGAAATTAGGGAAACATGGGAATGAGGGAGGAATATCTGAGAATGATAATTTTATACTTAAAATTAATTTTCGGGTAATATCGGTTTAATTTGGTACGGGTTTACCTCGCAAGATTTGAGTGCGTTTTACACGAATGAAACTTGCATAGCAAGTTGCCACCTAAGTAGGACAAGTGTGTGGCTTGAGATGTGCTACACAATTACACCTTTATGACTAACCAATAGGAATTGTAAATTACACTAATTATCTTCAAAGAAAACATTTTGGACTTGAAAATTCTATGTATTTTGCCCTAAACTCAAAATATCAACATCTTATCATTCCCTTCATCACAATTTGGCAAGACCTCTCTCTAATCACCCTTCCTCCATTGTTCTTCCTCTAAAAACTCCATTAACAAGCTTCAAGCTTGCAAAACCCTAGCTCAAAGTCACTAAAACCACAAATTCTCTTCACTAAACTTATTCTATTCATGATAACCTACAAATCTAACCGATTATAATTTGAATCCATCACTTTTTCCAACTTTGAGGGCACACAATCAGAGGTTAAAGGAAGGGTTTGATGTTGGTGGGGAAGCTTTGAAGTGAAGCAAAAGCATTCTAGAGCATCCTTTGGAGCATAGAGCTTCAAGAGCTCTCAAAGTAGGGTTTTCTGCTGCCTTCCTTGTGAAATTTTTCAATTCTGTTTTGGCTTGCCCTAATTCCGAAAATTTTGATGATATTGATGGTTAACATATTGATATTGATGTATGAATTTTTGTGTTGTGTTTGGATGGTTTTAAAATGGGTTTCTCTCAAGTGAAATTGGAACTAGGTTGCTACTGATTTATGTTCTGTAATCAGAATTTTTCACGAATTTCTGGAAATTTTGTGGGTGGTTTCATGAACCATGAAAATTATATGTTGTATTTAACCTCTAGACTAAACACACGAATTTTCTTAGGGTTAATTCTAAGGTTTGATGCCTCAAAAATTAATTAAATTGGAACTGCTGCCTGTCTGAATTGTTGAGACTGAAGTGACAAACTTGCCCGAATTTTTAATCATAGCAATTGATTGAGATAGCTCCTGAAATTTTTACACAAGACTAACAACATGTTGAAATATCTTTATGAATTTTCTTGTACTATGATTCCATCAATTTCTAGGGTTAAAAATTAAGGGAACCCGGAATTGGTCTGTGAATTGGTGGCCCCTGACCACTAGATTTGTATATTTTACTGAAGTAGCTATAGAGCTCTGTTTGTCCAGAAATTTTTACAGGTTCTCCTAGACACATTAAAGTGTCATACAGAATTTTCGTGGCTCTTGGGATAGTTGTTTGACATGGTAATTAAATGTTGTACCCAGAACAGTAATTCTGCCAAGGTGCTGGAATGTGAGAATGGCTGGAAATTTATGATAGTTTGATATCTATTCCAAGTCTATGATATATGAATGCATGATAGTGACTTTAAAGTTTGGTTTATGAGAAATGAATGAGAGTCACTTGTGATTGATGGTATATATATGTTTGAGACATTATGAATGTACCAAGTTTGGTTTATGATGTATGTACTAAGTGAAGAATAGGTCCCTTTTAGTGTGTAAAGGACTGGAAGAGGTCCCCTGAATGTGTGAAGACAGGGAGAAGTCCCTGAATGTGTAAAGGCACGGAAGGTCCCCTTTACTGAAAGGCACGAAAAGGCCCCTTCATGTCCAAGGCACGCAAAGTCTGAAAACTAATTATTATGATATTGAGTAGTATGACATACTATGTTGTGATTGAGTATTAAAATAAACCCACTTTGAAGAATGACTTTTGAACTTAAAATGAACCTTTGATATATGTTGCATGCTCACAATTTACTAATAAAACTTGAAGTGGCTGGATGATAATGAGTTATGGATTGTGTATTGGGGAAACTACCCTCCTGAAGAATTTATAATATTCTCACCCCTATGTGTTTGTTTTAGATTTGCCTCAGGTTAAGCCAGGGGATGGGTATAGCTATGCAAAGGAGTGTAGGAATTCCTGGAGTATCAACTGTTTTATTCTGGGATTAGTGAAATGAGTATGTATGTAAATGTATTCAGGAGACAGATATGTACTAAAGCTCATAGAGCTTAGTTCCTGATGTATTTTTAGCCTGTATGTTTAATAAACTTGATGTTTACTTGTAAGATGTTTTAATAGAATTTGGTATCTCGATACAAATTCAGCCTGCTATAGATAATTAAAGAGGTTCAATTTAATAAGTAACATTTTTAAGTATATATGATATCTTAGCTTAAGAATGGAGTTGTACTGAGAGGATGTTACAATATTTGCTCTCATAAAAAAGTAATGGGAATAGTTCCATATGTTAACTACATCTCATAAAAATTCAATCATGAATTCTGATCTCCAGGTTAATTTAAAAATGTGTGTAAGTCTGGAAAGTGCATAAAACTGAATTTCAACAAGTAATAACATTTAGCAAAGTGATCTTAAGATCTCCTTAAGCAACAAAATTCAACTCCCAAAAGAAATATAGCTAAAAAACACTAATTAATTTTATTCCAATACACTATATCCTCCATACTTGCTTCTAAAAGTATAAATTTCTCATTCCAAAACAGAAATTTCATCAGGAATTTAAACTTAGAAAACTTAATTGCATTGCAAACATAAACCCCAACCTCAAGTGCAAAACTTTAGAGAAAAAGGTTCTTAGTGGCTCCAAATGATTGAAATCAAGCAAAAATCCTCCTCCTTGCACTCTCTTTGTACAAAATTGTACAAAGCCAAAATTGCCACAAAGAATATGGAAAGATTTAAGCTCCAAAATGCTTGGAGTTTATGTGTTTAATGAGAACATTGAACCATGAAGAGAGCACAAGGTCAAGGTGGTGTATTGGGTTAATTATTAGGGTAACAATGATCATATTTGCTCTTAGAAAAATTAATGGAATAGTTCCATATGTTAACTACATCTCATAAACATTCTAGCTTGAAATCTGATCTCAGGTTAATTTAAAAATGTATGTAAGTTTGCTACGGCGCATAAAACTAAATTTCAGCAAGTAACAACATTTAGCAAAGTGATCTTAAGATCTCCTAAGTAAAACAATTCAACTCCCAAAAGAAATATAGCTAAATAAAACTAATTAATTTCATTCCAATACACTATATCCTGCCATACTTGCTTCTAAAAGTATAAATTTCTCATTCAAAAACGAAATTTCATCAACAGGAATTTCAGCAACTTAGAAAACTTAATTGCATTGCAAACATAAACCCAACCTCAAGTGCAAAACTTTAAGAGAGAAAGGTTCTTAGTGGCTCCAAATGATTGAAATCAAGTAAAAATCCTCCTCCTTGCACTCCCTTTTACAAAACTTGTACAAAGCCAAAATTGCCACAAAGAATATGGAAAGATTTAAGCTCCAAAATGCTTGGAGTTTATGTGTTTACGAGAACATTGAACCATGAAGACAGCACAAGGTCAAGGTGGTGTGTTGGGTTAACTATTAGGGGTAACAATGATCATATTTGCTCTCAGAAAAATTAATGGGAATAGTTCCATATGTTAACTACATCTCATAAAAATTCTAGCTTGAAATCTGATCTCAGGTTAATTTAAAAATGTAAGTTTGCTACCAGGGCATAAACTGAATTTCTATAAGTAACAACATTTAGCAAAGTGATCTTAAGATCTCCCTAAGCAACACAATTCAACTCCAAAAGAAATATAGCTAAAAAAAACTAATTAATTTCATTCCAATACACTATATCCTACCATACTTGCTTCTAAAAGTATAAATTTCTCATTCCCAACAGAAATTTCATCAATAGGAATTTCAGCAACTTAGAAAACTTAATTGCATTGCAAACATAAACCCCAACCTCAAGTGCAAAACTTTAAGAGAAAGGTTCTTAGTGGCTCCAAATGATTGAAATCAAGCAAAAATCCTCCTCCTTGCACTCTCTTTGTACAAAACTTGTACAAAGCCAAAATTGCCACAAAGAATATGGAAAGATTTAAGCTCCAAAATGCTTGGAGTTTATGTGTTTAATGAGAACATTGAACCATGAAGACAGCTCAAGGTCAAGGTGGTGTGTTGGGTTAACTATTAGGGTGTAACAATGATCATATTTGCTCTCATAAAAATTAATGGGAATAGTTCCATATGTTAACTACATCTCATAAAAATTCAATCATGAATTCTGATCTCCAGGTTAATTTAAAAATGTGTGTAAGTTGCAACCAATGCATAAAACTAAATTTCAACAAGTAACAACATTTAGCAAAGTGATCTTAAGATCTCCTAAACAACAAAATTCAACTCCCAAAAGAAATATAGCTAAAAAACACTAATTAATTTTATTCCAATACACTATATCCTGTCATACTTGCTTCTAAAAGTATAAATTTCTCATTTCAAAACAGAAATTTCATCAACAGGAATTTCAGCAACTTAGAAAACTTAATTGCATTGCAAACATAAACCCCAACCTCAAGTGCAAAACTTTAAGAGAAAAAGGTTCTTAGTGGCTCCAAATGATTGAAATCAAGCAAAAATCCTCCTCCTTGCACTCTCTTGTACAAAATTTGTACAAAGCCAAAATTGCCACAAAGAATATGGAAAGATTTAAGCTCCAAAATGCTTGGAGTTTATGTGTTTAACGAGAACATTGAACCATGAAGACAGCACAAGGTCAAGGTGGTGTATTGGGTTAACTATTAGGGGGTAACAATGATCATATTTGCTCTAGAAAAATTAATGGAATAGTTCCATATGTTAACTACATCTCATAAACATTCTAGCTTGAAATCTGATCTCCAGGTTAATTTAAAAATGTATGTAAGTTTGCTACCAGTGCATAAAACTAAATTTCAGCAAGTAACAACATTTAGCAAAGTGATCTTAAGATCTCCCTAAGTAAAACAATTCAACTCCCAAAAGAAATATAGCTAAAAAAACTAATTAATTTCATTTCAATACACTATATCCTGCCATACTTGCTTCTAAAAGTATAAATTTCTCATTCAAAAAGAAATTTCATCAAACAGGAATTTCAGCAACTAGAAAACTTAATTGCATTGCAAACATAAACCCCAACCTCAAGTGCAAAACTTTAAGAGAGAAAGGTTCTTAGTGGCTCCAAATGATTGAAATCAAGCAAAAATCCTCCTCCTTGCACTCCCTTTTTACAAAACTTGTACAAAGCCAAAATTGCCACAAAGAATATGGAAAGATTTAAGCTCCAAAATGCTTGGAGTTTATGTGTTTAATGAGAACATTGAACCATGAAGACAGCTCAAGGTCAAGGTGGTGTGTTGGGTTAACTATTAGGGTGTAACAATGATCATATTTGCTCTCAGAAAAATTAATGGAAATAGTTCCATATGTTAACTACATCTCATAAAAATTCTATCTTGAAATCTGATCTCAGGTTAATTTAAAATGTATGTAAGTTGCAAATGATGCATAAAACTGAATTTCAACAAGTAACAACATTTAGCAAAGTGATCTTAAGATCTCCCTAAGCAACAAAATTCAACTCCCAAAAGAAATATAGCTAAAAAACAATAATTAATTTTATTCCAATACACTATATCCTGTCATACTTGCTTCTAAAAGTATAAATTTCTCATTCCAAAACGAAATTTCATCAACAGGAATTTTAGCAACTTAGAAAACTTAATTGCATTGCAAACATAAACCCCAACCTCAAGTGCAAAACTTTAAAGAGAAAGGTTCTTAGTGGCTCCAAATGATTGAAATCAAGCAAAAATCCTCCTCCTTGCACTCCCTTTTACAAAACTTGTACAAAGCCAAAATTGCCACAAAGAATATGGAAAGATTTAAGCTCCAAAATGCTTGGAGTTTATGTGTTTAACGAGAACATTGAACCATGAAGACAGCACAAGGTCAAGGTGGTGTATTGGGTTAACTATTAGGGGTAACAATGATCATATTTGCTCTCAGCAAAATTAATGGGAATAGTTCCATATGTTAACTACATCTCATAAACATTTTATCTTGAAATCTTATCTCAGGTTAATTTAAAAATGTATGTAAGTTTGCTACCAGTGCATAAAACTAAATTTCAGCAAGTAACAACATTTAGCAAAGTGATCTTAATATCTCCCTAAGCAAAACAATTCAACTCCCAAAAGAAATATAGCTAAAAAAAACTAATTAATTTCATTCCAATACACTATATCCTGCCATACTTGCTTCTAAAAGTATAAATTTCTCATTCAAAACAGAAATTTCATCAACAGGAATTTCAGCAACTTAGAAAACTTAATTGCATTGCAAACATAAACCCCAACCTCAAGTGCAAAACTTTAAGAGAGAAAGGTTCTTAGTGGCTCCAAATGATTGAAATCAAGCAAAAATCCTCCTCCTTGCACTCTCTTTGTACAAAATTTGTACAAAGCCAAAATTGCCACAAAGAATATGGAAAGATTTAAGCTCCAAAATGCTTGGAGTTTATGTGTTTAATGAGAACATTGAACCATGAAGACAGACAAGGTCAAGGTGGTGTATTGGGTTAACTATTAGGGGTAACAATGATCATATTTGCTCTCAGAAAAATTAATGGGAATAGTTCCATATGTTAACTACATCTCATAAACATTCTATCTTGAAATCTAATCTCCAGGTTAATTTAAAAATGTATGTAAGTCTACCAATGCATAAAATTGAATTTCAACAAGTAACAACATTTAGCAAAGTGATCTTAAGATCTCCCTAAGCAACAAAATTCAACTCCCAAAAGAAATATAGCTAAAAAACACTAATTAATTTTATTCCAATACACTATATCCTGCCATACTTGCTTCTAAAAGTATAAATTTCTCATTCCAAAACAGAAATTTCATCACAGGAATTTCAGCAACTTAGAAAACTTAATTGCATTGCAAACATAAACCCCAACCTCAAGTGCAAAACTTTAAGAGAAAGGTTCTTAGTGGCTCCAAATGATTGAAATCAAGCAAAAATCCTCCTCCTTGCACTCCTTTTTACAAAACTTGTACAAAGCCAAAATTGCCACAAAGAATATGGAAAGATTTAAGCTCCAAAATGCTTGGAGTTTATGTGTTTAACGAGAACATTGAACCATGAAGACAGCACAAGGTCAAGGTGGTGTATTGGGTTAACTATTAGGGGTAACAATGATCATATTTGCTCTCAGAAAAATTAATGGGAATAGTTCCATATGTTAACTACATCTCATAACAATTCTAGCTTGAAATTTGATTCTCAGGTTAATTTAAAAATGTAAGTTTGCTACCAGGGCATAAAATTGAATTTCAGCAAGTAACAACATTTAGCAAAGTGATCTTAAGATCTCCCTAAGCAACACAATTCAACTCCCAAAAGAAATATAGCTAAAAAAACTAATTAATTTCATTCCAATACACTATATCCTACCATACTTGCTTCTAAAAGTATAAATTTCTCATTCCAAATAGAAATTTCATCAACAGAATTTCAGCAACTTAGAAAACTTAATTGCATTGCAAACATAACCCCAACCTCAAGTGCAAAACTTTAAGAGAGAAAGGTTCTTAGTGGCTCCAAATGATTGAAATCAAGCAAAAATCCTCCTCCTTGCTCTCTCTTTGTACAAAACTTGTACAAAGCCAAAATTGCCACAAAGAATATGGAAAGATTTAAGCTCCAAAATGCTTGGAGTTTATGTGTTTAACGAGAACATTGAACCATGAAGACAGGCACAAGGTCAAGGTGGTGTATTGGGTTAACTATTAGGGGTAACAATGATCATATTTGCTCTCAGCAAAATTAATGGGAATAGTTCCATATGTTAACTACATCTCATAAACATTCTAGCTTGAAATCTTATCTCTAGGTTAATTTAAAAATGTATGTAATTGCTACCAAGTGCATAAAAATTGAATTTCAACAAGTAACAACATTTAGCAAAGTGATCTTAAGATCCTAAGCAACAACATTCAACTCCCAAAAGAAATATAGCTAAAAAACACTAATTAATTTTATTCCAATACACTATATCTTGCCATACTTGCTTCTAAAAGTATAAATTTCTCATTTCAAAAGAAATTTCATCAACAAGAATTTCAGCAACTTAGAAAACTTAATTGCATTGCAAACATAAACCCCAACCTCAAGTGCAAAACTTTAAGAGAAAGGTTCTTAGTGGCTCCAAATGATTGAAATCAAGCAAAAATCCTCCTCCTTGCACTCCTTTTTACAAAACTTGTACAAAGCCAAAATTGCCACAAAGAATATGGAAAGATTTAAGCTCCAAAATGCTTGGAGTTTATGTGTTTAACGAGAACATTGAACCATGAAGACAGCACAAGGTCAAGGTGGTGTATTGGGTTAACTATTAGGGGGTAACAATGATCATATTTGCTCTCAGAAAAATTAATAGGAATAGTTCCATATGTTAACTACATCTCATAAACATTCTCTTGAAATTCTCTAGGTTAATTTAAAAATGTATGTAAATTGCAAACCGTGCATAAAACTGAATTTCAACAAGTAATAACATTTAGCAAAGTGATCTTAAGATCTCCCTAAGCAACAAAATTCAACTCCCAAAAGAAATATAGCTAAAAAACAATAATTAATTTTATTCCAATACACTATATCCTGCCATACTTGCTTCTAAAAGTATAAATTTCTCATTCCAAAATAGAAATTTCATCAACAAGAATTTCAGCAACTTAGAAAACTTAATTGCATTGCAAACATAAACCCCAACCTCAAGTGCAAAACTTTAAGAGAGAAAGGTTCTTAGTGGCTCCAAATGATTGAAATCAAGCAAAAATCCTCCTCCTTGCACTCCTTTTTACAAAACTTGTACAAAGCCAAAATTGCCACAAAGAATATGGAAAGATTTAAGCTCCAAAATGCTTGGAGTTTATGTGTTTAACGAGAACATTGAACCATGAAGACAGCACAAGGTCAAGGTGGTGTATTGGGTTAACTATTAGGGGTAACAATGATCATATTTGCTCAGAAAATTAATAGGAATAGTTCCATATGTTAACTACATCTCATAAACATTCTATCTTGAAATCTGATCTAGGTTAATTTAAAAATGTATGTAAGTTTGCAAACCACATAAAACTGAATTTCAACAAGTAACAACATTTAGCAAAGTGATCTTAAGATCTCCCTAAGCAACAAAATTCAACTCCCAAAAGAAATATAGCTAAAAAAAATAATTAATTTTATTCCAATACACTATATCCTGCCATACTTGCTTCTAAAAGTATAAATTTCTCATTCCAAAACAGAAATTTCATCCACAGAATTTCAGCAACTTAGAAAACTTAATTGCATTGCAAACATAAACCCCAACCTCAAGTGCAAAACTTTAAGAGAGAAAGGTTCTTAGTGGCTCCAAATGATTGAAATCAAGCAAAAATCCTCCTCCTTGCACTCCCTTTTTACAAAACTTGTACAAAGCCAAAATTGCCACAAAGAATATGGAAAGATTTAAGCTCCAAAATGCTTGGAGTTTATGTGTTTAACGAGAACATTGAACCATGAAGACAACACAAGGTCAAGGTGGTGTATTGGGTTAACTATTAGGGGTAACAATGATCATATTTGCTCTAGAAAAATTAATAGGAATAGTTCCATATGTTAACTACATCTCATAAACATTCTAGCTTGAAATCTATCTAGGTTAATTTAAAAATGTATGTAAGTTTAAAATGCATAAAACTGAATTTCAACAAGTAATAACATTTAGCAAAGTGATCTTAAGATCTCCTAAGCAACAAAATTCAACTCCCAAAAGAAATATAGCTAAAAAAAATAATTAATTTCATTCCAATACACTATATCCATACTTGCTTCTAAAAGTATAAATTTCTCATTCCAAAACAGAAATTTCATCAACAAGAATTTCAGCAACTTAGAAAACTTAATTGCATTGCAAACATAAACCCCAACCTCAAGTGCAAAACTTTAAGAGAGAAAGGTTCTTAGTGGCTCCAAATGATTGAAATCAAGCAAAAATCCTCCTCCTTGCACTCCCTTTTTACAAAACTTGTACAAAGCCAAAATTGCCACAAAGAATATGGAAAGATTTAAGCTCCAAAATGCTTGGAGTTTATGTGTTTAACGAACATTGAACCATGAAGACAGCACAAGGTCAAGGTGGTGTATTGGGTTAACTATTAGGGTGTAACAATGATCATATTTGCTCTCAGAAAATTAATGGAAATAGTTCCATATGTTAACTACATCTCATAAACATTCTAGCTTGAAATCTAATCTCTAGGTTAATTTAAAAATGTATGTAAGTTTGCTACGTGCATAAAACTAAATTTCAGCAAGTAACAACATTTAGCAAAGTGATCTTAATATCTCCCTAAGCAAAACAATTCAACTCCCAAAAGAAATATAGCTAAAAAAAACTAATTAATTTCATTCCAATACACTATATCCTGCCATACTTGCTTCTAAAAGTATAAATTTCTCATTCAAAACAGAAATTTCATCAACAAGAATTTCAGCAACTTAGAAAACTTAATTGCATTGCAAACATAAACCCCAACCTCAAGTGCAAAACTTTAAGAGAGAAAGGTTCTTAGTGGCTCCAAATGATTGAAATCAAGCAAAAATCCTCCTCCTTGCACTCTCTTTGTACAAAATTGTACAAAGCCAAAATTGCCACAAAGAATATGGAAAGATTTAAGCTCCAAAATGCTTGGAGTTTATGTGTTTAACGAGAACATTGAACCATGAAGGACAAGGTCAAGGTGGTGTATTGGGTTAACTATTAGGGGTAACAATGATCATATTTGCTCTAAGAAAATTAATGGGAATAGTTCCATATGTTAACTACATCTCATAAAAATTCTAGCTTGAAATCTTATTTTAGGTTAATTTAAAAATGTATGTAAGTTTAAATGCATAAAAATTGAATTTCAGCAAGTAATAACATTTAGCAAAGTGATCTTAAGATCTCCTAAGCAACAAAATTCAACTCCCAAAAGAAATATAGCTAAAAAACACTAATTAATTTTATTCCAATACACTATATCTTGCCATACTTGCTTCTAAAAGTATAAATTTCTCATTCCAAAACAGAAATTTCATCAACAGGAATTTCAGCAACTTAGAAAACTTAATTGCATTGCAAACATAAACCCCAACCTCAAGTGCAAAACTTTAAGAGAGAAAGGTTCTTAGTGGCTCCAAATGATTGAAATCAAGCAAAAATCCTCCTCCTTGCACTCTTTTTACAAAACTTGTACAAAGCCAAAATTGCCACAAAGAATATAGAAAGATTTAAGCTCCAAAATGCTTGGAGTTTATGTGTTTAACGAGAACATTGAACCATGAAGACAGCACAAGGTCAAGGTGGTGTATTGGGTTAACTATTAGGGTGTAACAATGATCATATTTGCTCAGAAAATTAATGGGAATAGTTCCATATGTTAACTACATCTCATAAAAATTCTAGCTTGAAATTTGATCTCAGGTTAATTTAAAAATGTAAGTTTGCTACCAGGGCATAAAACTGAATTTCTATAAGTAACAACATTTAGCAAAGTGATCTTAAGATCTCCCTAAGCAACACAATTCAACTCCCAAAAGAAATATAGCTAAAAAAACTAATTAATTTCATTCCAATACACTATATCCTACCATACTTGCTTCTAAAAGTATAAATTTCTCATTCCAAAATAGAAATTTCATCAACAGGAATTTCAGCAACTTAGAAAACTTAATTGCATTGCAAACATAAACCCCAACCTCAAGTGCAAAACTTTAAGAGAGAAAGGTTCTTAGTGGCTCCAAATGATTGAAATCAAGCAAAAATCCTCCTCCTTGCACTCTCTTTGTACAAAACTTGTACAAAGCCAAAATTGCCACAAAGAATATGGAAAGATTTAAGCTCCAAAATGCTTGGAGTTTATGTGTTTAACGAGAACATTGAACCATGAAGACAGCACAAGGTCAAGGTGGTGTATTGGGTTAACTATTAGGGGTAACAATGATCATATTTGCTCTCAGCAAAATTAATGGGAATAGTTCCATATGTTAACTACATCTCATAAAAATTCTAGCTTGAAATCTATCTCCAGGTTAATTTAAAAATGTATGTAAGTCTACAATGCATAAAATTGAATTTCAGCAAGTAACAACATTTAGCAAAGTGATCTTAAGATCTCCCTAAGCAACAACATTCAACTCCCAAAAGAAATATAGCTAAAAAACACTAATTAATTTCATTCCAATACACTATATCCTGCCATACTTGCTTCTAAAAGTATAAATTTCTCATTCCAAAACAGAAATTTCATCAACAAGAATTTCAGCAACTTAGAAAACTTAATTGCATTGCAAACATAAACCCCAACCTCAAGTGCAAAACTTTAAGAGAGAAAGGTTCTTAGTGGCTCCAAATGATTGAAATCAAGCAAAAATCCTCCTCCTTGCACTCCCTTTTTACAAAACTTGTACAAAGCCAAAATTGCCACAAAGAATATGGAAAGATTTAAGCTCCAAAATGCTTGGAGTTTATGTGTTTAACGAGAACATTGAACCATGAAGACACAAGGTCAAGGTGGTGTATTGGGTTAACTATTAGGGGTAACAATGATCATATTTGCTCTCAGAAAAATTAATAGGAATAGTTCCATATGTTAACTACATCTCATAAACATTCTAGCTTGAAATTAGTTCCAGGTTAATTAAAAATGTATGTAAGTTTGCAACCATGCATAAAACTGAATTTCAACAAGTAACAACATTTAGCAAAGTGATCTTAAGATCTCCCTAAGCAACAAAATTCAACTCCCAAAAGAAATATAGCTAAAAAACAATAATTAATTTTATTCCAATACACTATATCCTGCCATACTTGCTTCTAAAAGTATAAATTTCTCATTCCAAAATAGAAATTTCATCAACAAGAATTTCAGCAACTTAGAAAACTTAATTGCATTGCAAACATAAACCCCAACCTCAAGTGCAAAACTTTAAGAGAGAAAGGTTCTTAGTGGCTCCAAATGATTGAAATCAAGCAAAAATCCTCCTCCTTGCTCCCTTTGTACAAAACTTGTACAAAGCCAAAATTGCCACAAAGAATATGGAAAGATTTAAGCTCCAAAATGCTTGGAGTTTATGTGTTTAACGAGAACATTGAACCATGAAGGCACAAGGTCAAGGTGGTGTATTGGGTTAACTATTAGGGGTAACAATGATCATATTTGCTCTCAGAAAAATTAATGGAAATAGTTCCATATGTTAACTACATCTCATAAAAATTCTAGCTTGAAATCTGATCTCAGGTTAATTTAAAAATGTATGTAAGTTTGCTACCAATGCATAAAACTAAATTTCAGCAAGTAACAACATTTAGCAAAGTGATCTTAAGATCTCCCTAAGCAAAACAATTCAACTCCCAAAAGAAATATAGCTAAAAAAAACTAATTAATTTCATTCCAATACACTATATCCTGCCATACTTGCTTCTAAAAGTATAAATTTCTCATTCAAAAACAGAAATTTCATCAACAAGAATTTCAGCAACTTAGAAAACTTAATTGCATTGCAAACATAAACCCCAACCTCAAGTGCAAAACTTTAAGAGAGAAAGGTTCTTAGTGGCTCCAAATGATTGAAATCAAGCAAAAATCCTCCTCCTTGCACTTTCTTTGTACAAAACTTGTACAAAGCCAAAATTGCCACAAAGAATATGGAAAGATTTAAGCTCCAAAATGCTTGGAGTTTATGTGTTTAATGAGAACATTGAACCATGAAGACAGCTCAAGGTCAAGGTGGTGTGTTGGGTTAACTATTAGGGTGTAACAATGATCATATTTGCTCTCAGAAAAATTAATGGGAATAGTTCCATATGTTAACTACATCTCATAAAAATTCTATCTTGAATTCTGACTCCAGGTTAATTTAAAAATGTATGTAAGTTCAACCATGCATAAAACTGAATTTCAGCAAGTAATAACATTTAGCAAAGTGATCTTAAGATCTCCTTAAGCAACAAAATTCAACTCCCAAAAGAAATATAGCTAAAAAACACTAATTAATTTTATTCCAATACACTATATCCTGATACTTGCTTCTAAAAGTATAAATTTCTCATTCAAAACAGAAATTTCATCCACAGAATTTCAGCAACTTAGAAAACTTAATTGCATTGCAAACATAAACCCCAACCTCAAGTGCAAAACTTTAAGAGAGAAAGGTTCTTAGTGGCTCCAAATGATTGAAATCAAGCAAAAATCCTCCTCCTTGCACTCCCTTTTACAAAACTTGTACAAAGCCAAAATTGCCACAAAGAATATGGAAAGATTTAAGCTCCAAAATGCTTGGAGTTTATGTGTTTAATGAGAACATTGAACCATGAAGACAGCACAAGGTCAAGGTGGTGTATTGGGTTAACTATTAGGGGTAACAATGATCATATTTGCTCTCAACAAAATTAATGGGAATAGTTCCATATGTTAACTACATCTCATAAAAATTCTAGCTTGAAATCTGATCTCCAGGTTAATTTAAAAATGTATGTAAGTCAAACCAATGCATAAAATTGAATTTCAACAAGTAACAACATTTAGCAAAGTGATCTTAAGATCTCCTTAAGAAACAAAATTCAACTCCCAAAAGAAATATAGCTAAAAAAAACTAATTAATTTCATTCCAATACACTATATCCTGCCATACTTGCTTCTAAAAGTATAAATTTCTCATTCCAAAACAGAAATTTCATCACAGGAATTTCAGCAACTTAGAAAACTTAATTGCATTGCAAACATAAACCCCAACCTCAAGTGCAAAACTTTAAGAGAGAAAGGTTCTTAGTGGCTCCAAATGATTGAAATCAAGCAAAAATCCTCCTCCTTGCACTCCTTTTTTACAAAACTTGTACAAAGCCAAAATTGCCACAAAGAATATAGAAAGATTTAAGCTCCAAAATGCTTGGAGTTTATGTGTTTAACGAGAACATTGAACCATGAAGAGGCACAAGGTCAAGGTGGTGTATTGGGTTAACTATTAGGGGTAACAATGATCATATTTGCTCTTAGAAAAATTAATGGGAATAGTTCCATATGTTAACTACATCTCATAAACATTCTAGCTTGAAATTGATTCCAGGTTAATTTAAAAATGTATGTAAGTTTGCTACTAGTGCATAAAACTAAATTTCAGCAAGTAACAACATTTAGCAAAGTGATCTTAATATCTCCTAAGAAACACAATTCAACTCCCAAAAGAAATATAGCTAAAAAAACTAATTAATTTCATTCCAATACACTATATCCTGCCATACTTGCTTCTAAAAGTATAAATTTCTCATTCCAAAATAGAAATTTCTTCAACGGAATTTTAGCAACTTAGAAAACTTAATTGCATTGCAAACATAAACCCCAACCTCAAGTGCAAAACTTTAAGAGAGAAAGGTTCTTAGTGGCTCCAAATGATTGAAATCAAGTAAAAATCCTCCTCCTTGCACTCCTTTTTACAAAACTTGTACAAAGCCAAAATTGCCACAAAGAATATGGAAAGATTTAAGCTCCAAAATGCTTGGAGTTTATGTGTTTAACGAGAATATTGAACCATGAAGACACAAGGTCAAGGTGTGTGTTGGGTTAACTATTAGGGTGTAACAATGATCATATTTTCTCTCAGAAAAATTAATGGGAATAGTTCCATATGTTAACTACATCTCATAACAATTCTAGCTTGAAATCTGATCTCCAGGTTAATTTAAAAATGTAAGTTTGCTACCGGGCATAAAACGAATTTAAGTAACAACATTTAGCAAAGTGATCTTAAGATCTCCCTAAGCAACACAATTCAACTCCAAAAGAAATATAGCTAAAAAAAACTAATTAATTTCATTCCAATACACTATATCCTACCATACTTGCTTCTAAAAGTATAAATTTCTCATTCCAAATAGAAATTTCATCAACAGGAATTTCAGCAACTTAGAAAACTTAATTGCATTGCAAACATAAACCCCAACCTCAAGTGCAAAACTTTAAAAGAGAAAGGTTCTTAGTGGCTCCAAATGATTGAAATCAAGCAAAAATCCTCCTCCTTGCCTCTCTTTGTACAAAACTTGTACAAAGCCAAAATTGCCACAAAGAATATGGAAAGATTTAAGCTCCAAAATGCTTGGAGTTTATGTGTTTAACGAACATTGAACCATGAAGACAGCTAAGGTCAAGGTGGTGTGTTGGGTTAACTATTAGGGTGTAACAATGATCATATTTGCTCTCAGAAAAATTAATGGAAATAGTTCCATATGTTAACTACATCTCATAAAAATTCTATCATGAATTTAATCTCCAGGTTAATTTAAAAATGTATGTAAGTTTGCAACCAGTGCATAAAACTAATTTCAACAAGTAACAACATTTAGCAAAGTGATCTTAAGATCTCCAAAGCAACAAAATTCAACTCCCAAAAGAAATATAGCTAAAAAAAACTAATTAATTTTATTCCAATACACTATATCCTGCCATACTTGCTTCTAAAAGTATAAATTTCTCATTCCAAAATAGAAATTTCATCAACAGGAATTTCAGCAACTTAGAAAACTTAATTGCATTGCAAACATAAACCCCAACCTCAAGTGCAAAACTTTAAGAGAGAAAGGTTCTTAGTGGCTCCAAATGATTGAAATCAAGCAAAAATCCTCCTCCTTGCACTCCCTTTTTACAAAACTTGCAAAGCCAAAATTGCCACAAAGAATATGGAAAGATTTAAGCTCCAAAATGCTTGGAGTTTATGTGTTTAACGAGAACATTGAACCATGAAGACAGCACAAGGTCAAGGTGGTGTATTGGGTTAACTATTAGGGGTAACAATGATCATATTTGCTCTCAGCAAAATTAATAGGAATAGTTCCATATGTTAACTACATCTCATAAACATTCTATCTTGAAATCTAATTCTAGGTTAATTTAAAAATGTATGTAAGTTCAAACCAGTGCATAAAAATTGAATTTCAACAAGTAACAACATTTAGCAAAGTGATCTTAAGATCTCCCTAAGCAACAAAATTCAACTCCCAAAAGAAATATAGCTAAAAAAAATAATTAATTTTATTCCAATACACTATATATCCCATACTTGCTTCTAAAAGTATAAATTTCTCATTCCAAAACAGAAATTTCATCAACAGGAATTTCAGCAACTTAGAAAACTTAATTGCATTGCAAACATAAACCCCAACCTCAAGTGCAAAACTTTAAGAGAGAAAGGTTCTTAGTGGCTCCAAATGATTGAAATCAAGCAAAAATCCTCCTCCTTGCACTCCCTTTTTACAAAACTTGTACAAAGCCAAAATTGCCACAAAGAATATAGAAAGATTTAAGCTCCAAAATGCTTGGAGTTTATGTGTTTAATGAGAACATTGAACCATGAAGACAGCACAAGGTCAAGGTGGTGTTGGGTTAACTATTAGGGTGTAACAATGATCATATTTGCTCTCAGAAAATTAATGGGAATAGTTCCATATGTTAACTACATCTCATAAAATTCTAGCTTGAAATTTGATCTCCAGGTTAATTTAAAAATGTAAGTTTGCTACCAGGGCATAAAATTGAATTTCTAAGTAACAACATTTAGCAAAGTGATCTTAAGATCTCCCTAAGCAACACAATTCAACTCCCAAAAGAAATATAGCTAAAAAAAACTAATTAATTTCATTCCAATACACTATATCCTACCATACTTGCTTCTAAAAGTATAAATTTCTCATTCCAAATAAAATTTCATCAACAGGAATTTCAGCAACTTAGAAAACTTAATTGCATTGCAAACATAACCCCAACCTCAAGTGCAAAACTTTAAGAGAGAAAGGTTCTTAGTGGCTCCAAATGATTGAAATCAAGCAAAAATCCTCCTCCTTGGTCTCTCTTTGTACAAAATGTACAAAGCCAAAATTGCAACAAAGAATATGGAAAGATTTAAGCTCCAAAATGCTTGGAGTTTATGTGTTTAACGAGAACATTGAACCATGAAGACAGCACAAGGTCAAGGTGGTGTATTGGGTTAACTATTAGGGGTAACAATGATCATATTTGCTCTCAGAAAAATAATAGGAATAGTTCCATATGTTAACTACATCTCATAAAAATTCTATCTTGAAATCTAGATCTCAGGTTAATTTAAAAATGTATGTAAGTTTGCAACAATGCATAAAATTGAATTTCAACAAGTAACAACATTTAGCAAAGTGATCTTAAGATCTCCCTAAGCAACAACATTCAACTCCCAAAAGAAATATAGCTAAAAAACACTAATTAATTTTATTCCAATACACTATCTTGCCATACTTGCTTCTAAAAGTATAAATTTCTCATTCAAAATAGAAATTTCATCAACAAGAATTTCAGCAACTTAGAAAACTTAATTGCATTGCAAACATAAACCCCAACCTCAAGTGCAAAACTTTAAGAGAGAAAGGTTCTTAGTGGCTCCAAATGATTGAAATCAAGTAAAAATCCTCCTCCTTGCACTCCCTTTTTACAAAACTTGTACAAAGCCAAAATTGCCACAAAGAATATGGAAAGATTTAAGCTCCAAAATGCTTGGAGTTTATGTGTTTAACGAGAACATTGAACCATGAAGACAGCACAAGGTCAAGGTGGTGTATTGGGTTAACTATTAGGGGTAACAATGATCATATTTGCTCTCAGAAAAATTAATGGAAATAGTTCCATATGTTAACTACATCTCATAAACATTCTAGCTTGAAATCTATCTCTAGGTTAATTTAAAAATGTATGTAAGTTTGAAATGCATAAAAATTGAATTTCAACAAGTAACAACATTTAGCAAAGTGATCTTAATATCTCCCTAAGCAAAACAATTCAACTCCCAAAAGAAATATAGCTAAAAAAAACTAATTAATTTCATTCCAATACACTATATCCTGCCATACTTGCTTCTAAAAGTATAAATTTCTCATTCCAAAACAGAAATTTCATCAACAAGAATTTCAGCAACTTAGAAAACTTAATTGCATTGCAAACATAAACCCCAACCTCAAGTGCAAAACTTTAAGAGAGAAAGGTTCTTAGTGGCTCCAAATGATTGAAATCAAGCAAAAATCCTCCTCCTTGCACTTTCTTTGTACAAAATTTGTACAAAGCCAAAATTGCCACAAAGAATATGGAAAGATTTAAGCTCCAAAATGCTTGGAGTTTATGTGTTTAATGAGAACATTGAACCATGAAGACAGCTAAGGTCAAGGTGGTCTTTGGGTTAACTATTAGGGTGTAACAATGATCATATTTGCTCTCAGAAAAATTAATGGGAATAGTTCCATATGTTAACTACATCTCATAAAAATTCTATCTTGAATTCTGATCTCCAGGTTAATTTAAAAATGTATGTAAGTTTGCAAACCAATGCATAAAACTGAATTTCAACAAGTAATAACATTTAGCAAAGTGATCTTAAGATCTCCTTAAGCAACAAAATTCAACTCCCAAAAGAAATATAGCTAAAAAACACTAATTAATTTTATTCCAATACACTATATCCTGCCATACTTGCTTCTAAAAGTATAAATTTCTCATTCCAAAACAGAAATTTCATAACAGGAATTTCAGCAACTTAGAAAACTTAATTGCATTGCAAACATAAACCCCAACCTCAAGTGCAAAACTTTAAGAGAGAAAGGTTCTTAGTGGCTCCAAATGATTGAAATCAAGCAAAAATCCTCCTCCTTGCACTCCCTTTTACAAAACTTGTACAAAGCCAAAATTGCCACAAAGAATATGGAAAGATTTAAGCTCCAAAATGCTTGGAGTTTATGTGTTTAACGAGAACATTGAACCATGAAGACAGCACAAGGTCAAGGTGGTGTATTGGGTTAACTATTAGGGGTAACAATGATCATATTTGCTCTCAGCAAAATTAATAGGAATAGTTCCATATGTTAACTACATCTCATAAACATTCTAGCTTGAAATTCTAGATCCAGGTTAATTTAAAAATGTATGTAAGTTTGCTACCAGTGCATAAAATTAAATTTCAGCAAGTAACAACATTTAGCAAAGTGATCTTAATATCTCCCTAAGCAAAACAATTCAACTCCCAAAAGAAATATAGCTAAAAAAAACTAATTAATTTCATTCCAATAAACTATATCCTGCCATACTTGCTTCTAAAAGTATAAATTTCTCATTCCAAAACAGAAATTTTCAACAGGAATTTCAGCAACTTAGAAAACTTAATTGCATTGCAAACATAAACCCCAACCTCAAGTGCAAAACTTTAAGAGAGAAAGGTTCTTAGTGGCTCCAAATGATTGAAATCAAGCAAAAATCCTCCTCCTTGCACTTTCTTTGTACAAAATTTGTACAAAGCCAAAATTGCCACAAAGAATATGGAAAGATTTAAGCTCCAAAATGCTTGGAGTTTATGTGTTTAACGAGAACATTGAACCATGAAGACAGCTCAAGGTCAAGGTGGTGTGTTGGGTTAACTATTAGGGTGTAACAATGATCATATTTGCTCTCATAAAAATTAATGGGAATAGTTCCATATGTTAACTACATCTCATAAAAATTCTAGCTTGAATTCTGATCTCCAGGTTAATTTAAAAATGTATGTAAGTTTGCAACCAAGGTATAAAACTGAATTTCAACAAGTAACAACATTTAGCAAAGTGATCTTAAGATCTCCATAAGCAACAAAATTCAACTCCCAAAAGAAATATAGCTAAAAAACAATAATTAATTTTATTCCAATACACTATATCCTGCCATACTTGCTTCTAAAAGTATAAATTTCTCATTCCAAAACAGAAATTTCATCAACAGGAATTTCAACAACTTAGAAAACTTAATTGCATTGCAAACATAAACCCCAACCTCAAGTGCAAAACTTTAAGAGAGAAAGGTTCTTAGTGGCTCCAAATGATTGAAATCAAGCAAAAATCCTCCTCCTTGCACTCCCTTTTACAAAACTTGTACAAAGCCAAAATTGCCACAAAGAATATGGAAAGATTTAAGCTCCAAAATGCTTGGAGTTTATGTGTTTAACGAGAACATTGAACCATGAAGACAACACAAGGTCAAGGTGGTGTATTGGGTTAACTATTAGGGGGTAACAATGATCATATTTGCTCTCAGCAAAATTAATAGGAATAGTTCCATATGTTAACTACATCTCATAAACATTCTAGCTTGAAATCTATCTCCAGGTTAATTTAAAAATGTATGTAAGTTTGAACCAATGCATAAAAATTGAATTTCAACAAGTAATAACATTTAGCAAAGTGATCTTAAGATCTCCCTAAGCAACAAAATTCAACTCCCAAAAGAAATATAGCTAAAAAACAATAATTAATTTTATTCCAATACACTATACCTTGCCATACTTGCTTCTAAAAGTATAAATTTCTCATTCCAAAACAGAAATTTCATCAACAGGAATTTCAGCAACTTAGAAAACTTAATTGCATTGCAAACATAAACCCCAACCTCAAGTGCAAAACTTTAAGAGAGAAGGTTCTTAGTGGCTCCAAATGATTGAAATCAAGTAAAAATCCTCCTCCTTGCACTCCCTTTTACAAAACTTGTACAAAGCCAAAATTGCCACAAAGAATATGGAAAGATTTAAGCTCCAAAATGCTTGGAGTTTATGTGTTTAACGAGAACATTGAACCATGAAGAGCACAAGGTCAAGGTGGTGTGTTGGGTTAACTATTAGGGTGTAACAATGATCATATTTGCTCTCAGAAAAATTAATGGAAATAGTTCCATATGTTAACTACATCTCATAAAAATTCTAGCTTGAAATCTGATGTCCAGGTTAATTTAAAAATGTAAGGTTGCTACCAGGGCATAAAACTGAATTTCTATAAGTAACAACATTTAGCAAAGTGATCTTAAGATCTCCCTAAGCAACACAATTCAACTCCCAAAAGAAATATAGCTAAAAAAAACTAATTAATTTCATTCCAATACACTATATCCTACCATACTTGCTTCTAAAAGTATAAATTTCTCATTTCCAAATAGAAATTTCATCAACAGGAATTTCAGCAACTTAGAAAACTTAATTGCATTGCAAACATAAACCCCAACCTCAAGTGCAAAACTTTAAGAGAGAAAGGTTCTTAGTGGCTCCAAATGATTGAAATCAAGCAAAAATCCTCCTCCTTGCACTCTCTTTGTACAAAACTTGTACAAAGCCAAAATTGCCACAAAGAATATGGAAAGATTTAAGCTCCAAAATGCTTGGAGTTTATGTGTTTAACGAGAACATTGAACCATGAAGACAGCACAAGGTCAAGGTGGTGTATTGGGTTAACTATTAGGGGTAACAATGATCATATTTGCTCTCAGCAAAATTAATGGGAATAGTTCCATATGTTAACTACATCTCATAAACATTCTATCTTGAAATCTGATCTCTAGGTTAATTTAAAAATGTATGTAAGTTGCAAACCGTGCATAAAATTGAATTTCAACAAGTAATAACATTTAGCAAAGTGATCTTAAGATCTCCCTAAGCAACAAAATTCAACTCCCAAAAGAAATATAGCAAAAAAACACTAATTAATTTTATTCCAATACACTATATCTTGCCATACTTGCTTCTAAAAGTATAAATTTCTCATTTCAAAAAAGAAATTTCATCAACAGGAATTTCAGCAACTTAGAAAACTTAATTGCATTGCAAACATAAACCCCAACCTCAAGTGCAAAACTTTAAGAGAGAAAGGTTCTTAGTGGCTCCAAATGATTGAAATCAAGTAAAAATCCTCCTCCTTGCACTCTCCTTTTTACAAAACTTGTACAAAGCCAAAATTGCCACAAAGAATATAGAAAGATTTAAGCTCCAAAATGCTTGGAGTTTATGTGTTTAACGAGAACATTGAACCATGAAGAGCACAAGGTCAAGGTGGTGTATTGGGTTAACTATTAGGGGTAACAATGATCATATTTGCTCAGCAAAATTAATGGGAATAGTTCCATATGTTAACTACATCTCATAAACATTCTAGCTTGAAATCTGATCTCCAGGTTAATTTAAAAATGTATGTAAGTTTGCTACTAGTGCATAAAACTAAATTTCAGCAAGTAACAACATTTAGCAAAGTGATCTTAATATCTCCCTAAGAAACAAAATTCAACTCCCAAAAGAAATATAGCTAAAAAAAACTAATTAATTTCATTCCAATACACTATATCCTGCCATACTTGCTTCTAAAAGTATAAATTTCTCATTCCAAAATAGAAATTTCTTCAAAGGAATTTTAGCAACTTAGAAAACTTAATTGCATTGCAAACATAAACCCCAACCTCAAGTGCAAAACTTTAAGAGAGAAAGGTTCTTAGTGGCTCCAAATGATTGAAATCAAGTAAAAATCCTCCTCCTTGCACTCCCTTTTTACAAAACTTGTACAAAGCCAAAATTGCCACAAAGAATATAGAAAGATTTAAGCTCCAAAATGCTTGGAGTTTATGTGTTTAACGAGAACATTGAACCATGAAGACAGCACAAGGTCAAGGTGTTGGGTTAACTATTAGGGTGTAACAATGATCATATTTCTCTCAGAAAATTAATGGGAATAGTTCCATATGTTAACTACATCTCATAACAATTCTAGCTTGAAATCTGATCTCCAGGTTAATTTAAAAATGTAAGTTTGCTACCGGGCATAAAACTGAAATTTCAGCAAGTAACAACATTTAGCAAAGTGATCTTAAGATCTCCCTAAGCAACACAATTCAACTCCCAAAGAAATATAGCTAAAAAAAACTAATTAATTTCATTCCAATACACTATATCCTACCATACTTGCTTTTAAAAGTATAAATTTCTCATTCCCAAATAGAAATTTCATCAAAGGAATTTCAGCAACTTAGAAAACTTAATTGCATTGCAAACATAAACCCCAACCTCAAGTGCAAAACTTTAAAAGAGAAAGGTTCTTAGTGGCTCCAAATGATTGAAATCAAGCAAAAATCCTCCTCCTTGCTCCTCTTTGTACAAAACTTGTACAAAGCCAAAATTGCCACAAAGAATATGGAAAGATTTAAGCTCCAAAATGCTTGGAGTTTATGTGTTTAACGAGAACATTGAACCATGAAGACAGCAAGGTCAAGGTGGTGTGTTGGGTTAACTATTAGGGTGTAACAAAGATCATATTTGCTCTCATAAAAATTAATGGAAATAGTTCCATATGTTAACTACATCTCATAAAAATTCTATCATGAATTCTGATCTCCAGGTTAATTTAAAAATGTGTGTATGTCTGGAACCAGTGCATAAAACTGAATTTCAACAAGTAATAACATTTAGCAAAGTGATCTTAAGATCTCCATAAGCAACAAAATTCAACTCCCAAAAGAAATATAGCTAAAAAAAATAATTAATTTTATTCCAATACACTATATCCTTCATACTTGCTTCTAAAAGTATAAATTTCTCATTTCAAAAAGAAATTTCATCAACAGGAATTTCAGCAACTTAGAAAACTTAATTGCATTGCAAACATAATCCCCAACCTCAAGTGCAAAACTTTAAGAGAGAAAGGTTCTTAGTGGCTCCAAATGATTGAAATCAAGCAAAAATCCTCCTCCTTGCACTCCCTTTTTACAAAACTTGTACAAAGCCAAAATTGCCACAAAGAATATGGAAAGATTTAAGCTCCAAAATGCTTGGAGTTTATGTGTTTAACGAGAACATTGAACCATGAAGACGCACAAGGTCAAGGTGGTGTATTGGGTTAACTATTAGGGGTAACAATGATCATATTTGCTCTCAAAATTAATGGGAATAGTTCCATATGTTAACTACATCTCATAAACATTCTATCTTGAAATCTGATCTCCAGGTTAATTTAAAAATGTATGTAAGTTTAAACCAGTGCATAAAATTGAATTTCAACAAGTAACAACATTTAGCAAAGTGATCTTAAGATCTCCCTAAGCAAAAAATTCAACTCCCAAAAGAAATATAGCTAAAAAAAATAATTAATTTCATTCCAATACACTATATCTTGCCATACTTGCTTCTAAAAGTATAAATTTCTCATTTAAAAATAGAAATTTCATCAACAGGAATTTCAGCAACTTAGAAAACTTAATTGCATTGCAAACATAAACCCCAACCTCAAGTGCAAAACTTTAAGAGAGAAAGGTTCTTAGTGGCTCCAAATGATTGAAATCAAGTAAAAATCCTCCTCCTTGCACTCCCTTTTTACAAAACTTGTACAAAGCCAAAATTGCCACAAAGAATATAGAAAGATTTAAGCTCCAAAATGCTTGGAGTTTATGTGTTTAACGAGAACATTGAACCATGAAGACAGCACAAGGTCAAGGTGGTGTTGGGTTAACTATTAGGGTGTAACAATGTTCATATTTTCTCTTAGAATAATTAATGGGAATAGTTCCATATGTTAACTACATCTCATAACAATTCTAGCTTGAAATCTGATCTCCAGGTTAATTTAAAAATGTAAGTTTGCTACCGGGCATAAAACTGAATTTCTGCAAGTAACAACATTTAGCAAAGTGATCTTAAGATCTCCCTAAGCAACACAATTCAACTCCCAAATGAAATATAGCTAAAAACTAATTAATTTCATTCCAATACACTATATCCTACCATACTTGCTTCTAAAAGTATAAATTTCTCATTCCAAATAGAAATTTCATCAACAGGAATTTCAGCAACTTAGAAAACTTAATTGCATTGCAAACATAAACCCCAACCTCAAGTGCAAAACTTTAAAAGAGAATGGTTCTTAGTGGCTCCAAATGATTGAAATCAAGCAAAAATCCTCCTCCTTGCCTTCTTTGTACAAAACTTGTACAAAGCCAAAATTGCCACAAAGAATATGGAAAGATTTAAGCTCCAAAATGCTTGGAGTTTATGTGTTTAACGAACATTGAACCATGAAGACAGCTCAAGGTCAAGGTGGTGTGTTGGGTTAACTATTAGGTGTAACAAAGATCATATTTGCTCTCATAAAAGTAATGGAAATAGTTCCATATGTTAACTACATCTCATAAAAATTCCATCATGAATTCTGATCTCCATTTTATTTAAAAATGTGTGTAAGTTGGAACCAGTGCATAAAACTGAATTTCAACAAGTAATAACATTTAGCAAAGTGATCTTAAGATCTCCATAAGCAACAAAATTCAACTCCCAAAAGAAATATAGCTAAAAAACAATAATTAATTTTATTCCAATACACTATATCCTCATACTTGCTTCTAAAAGTATAAATTTCTCATTCAAAAGAAATTTCATCAACAGGAATTTCAACAACTTAGAAAACTTAATTGCATTGCAAACATAACCCCCAACCTCAAGTGCAAAACTTTAAGAGAGAAAGGTTCTTAGTGGCTCCAAATGATTGAAATCAAGCAAAAATCCTCCTCCTTGCACTCTCTTTGTACAAAATTTGTACAAAGCCAAAATTGCCACAAAGAATATGGAAAGATTAAAGCTCCAAAATGCTTGGAGTTTATGTGTTTAACAGAACATTGAACCATGAAGAACTCAAGGTCAAGGTGGTGTGTTAGGTTAACTATTAGCGTGTAACAAAGATCATATTTGCTCTCATAAAGATTAATGGAAATAGTTCCATATGTTAACTACATCTCATAAAAATTCTATCATGAATTCTGATCTCCAGGTTAATTTAAAAATGTATGTAAGTTTGAAACCATGCATAAAACTGAATTTCAACAAGTAATAACATTTAGCAAAGTGATCTTAAGATCTCCCTAAGCAACACAATTCAACTCCCAAAAGAAATATAGCTGAAAAACACTAATTAATTTTATTCCAATACACTATATCCTGTCATACTTGCTTCTAAAAGTATAAATTTCTCATTTCAAAATAGAAATTTCATCAACAGGAATTTCAGCAACTTAGAAAACTTAATTGCATTGCAAACATAATCCCCAACCTCAAGTGCAAAACTTTAAGAGAAAGGTTCTTAGTGGCTCCAAATGATTGAAATCAAGTAAAAATCCTCCTCCTTGCACTTCCTTTTTACAAAACTTGTACAAAGCCAAAATTGCCACAAAGAATATAGAAAGATTTAAGCTCCAAAATGCTTGGAGTTTATGTGTTTAACGAGAACATTGAACCATGAAGACAGCACAAGGTCAAGGTGGTGTATTGGGTTAACTATTAGGGGTAACAATGATCATATTTGCTCTCAGAAAATTAATGGGAATAGTTCCATATGTTAACTACATCTCATAAACATTCTATCTTGAAATCTAGTTCCAGGTTAATTTAAAAATGTATGTAACTTGCA
This sequence comes from Dalbergia oliveri, assembly GCA_030441495.1. Classification (NCBI taxonomy): domain Eukaryota; kingdom Viridiplantae; phylum Streptophyta; class Magnoliopsida; order Fabales; family Fabaceae; genus Dalbergia; species Dalbergia oliveri. The sequence continues at coordinate 28,142 of JAMLFY010000025.1, forward strand.
AAATGCATAAAAATTGAATTTCAACAAGTAATAACATTTAGCAAAGTGATCTTAAGATCTCCCTAAGCAACAAAATTCAACTCCCAAAAGAAATATAGCAAAAAAACACTAATTAATTTTATTCCAATACACTATATCTTGCCATACTTGCTTCTAAAAGTATAAATTTCTCATTCCAAAATAGAAATTTCATCAACAGGAATTTCAACAACTTAGAAAACTTAATTGCATTGCAAACATAATCCCCAACCTCAAGTGCAAAACTTTAAGAGAGAAAGGTTCTTAGTGGCTCCAAATGATTGAAATCAAGTAAAAATCCTCCTCCTTGCACTCCTTTTTACAAAACTTGTACAAAGCCAAAATTGCCACAAAGAATATAGAAAGATTTAAGCTCCAAAATGCTTGGAGTTTATGTGTTTAACGAGAACATTGAACCATGAAGACAGCACAAGGTCAAGGTGGTGTATTGGGTTAACTATTAGGGGTAACAATGATATATTTGCTATCAGCAAAATTAATGGTAGTTCCATATGTTAACTACATCTCATAAACATTCTATCTTGAAATTGATCTCTAGGTTAATTTAAAAATGTATGTAAGTTTGCTACTAGTGCATAAAACTAAATTTCAGCAAGTAACAATATTTAGCAAAGTGATCTTAATATCTCCCTAAGAAACAAAATTCAACTCCCAAAAGAAATATAGCTAAAAAAAACTAATTAATTTCATTCCAATACCCTATATCCTGCCATACTTGCTTCTAAAAGTATAAATTTCTCATTCCAAAACAGAAATTTCTTCAACAGGAATTTTAGCAACTTAGAAAACTTAATTGCATTGCAAACATAATCCCCAACCTCAAGTGCAAAACTTTAAGAGAGAAAGGTTCTTAGTGGCTCCAAATGATTGAAATCAAGTAAAAATCCTCCTCCTTGCACTCCCTTTTTACAAAACTTGTACAAAGCCAAAATTGCCACAAAGAATATAGAAAGATTTAAGCTCCAAAATGCTTGGACTTTATGTGTTTAACGAGAACATTGAACCATGAAGACAGCACAAGGTCAAGGTGGTGTGTTGGGTTAACTATTAGGGTGTAACAATGTTCATATTTGCTCTCAGAAAAATTAATGGAATAGTTCCATATGTTAACTACATCTCATAACAATTCTAGCTTGAAATCTGATCTCCAGGTTAATTTAAAAATGTAAGTTTGCTACCTGGGCATAAAACTGAATTTCTGCAAGTAACAACATTTAGCAAAGTGATCTTAAGATCTCCCTAAGCAACACAATTCAACTCCCAAAAGAAATATAGCTAAAAAAACACTAATTAATTTTATTCCAATACACTATATCCTGTCATACTTGCTTCTAAAAGTATAAATTTCTCATTCCAAAAAAGAAATTTCATCAGGAATTTCAGCAACTAGAAAACTTAATTGCATTGCAAACATAATCCCCAACCTCAAGTGCAAAACTTTAAGAGAGAAAGGTTCTTTGTGGCTCCAAATGATTGAAATCAAGTAAAAATCCTCCTCCTTGCACTCCCTTTTTACAAAACTTGTACAAAGCCAAAATTGCCACAAAGAATATAGAAAGATTTAAGCTCCAAAATGCTTGGAGTTTATGTGTTTAACGAGAACATTGAACCATGAAGACAGCACAAGGTCAAGGTGGTGTATTGGGTTAACTATTAGGGGTAACAATTATATTTGCTCTCAGCAAAATTAATGGAATAGTTCCATATGTTAACTACATCTCATAAACATTCTATCTTGAAATCTTATTTTAGGTTAATTTAAAAATGTATGTAACTTGAAACCAATGCATAAAAATTGAATTTCAACAAGTAATAACATTTAGCAAAGTGATCTTAAGATCTCCTAAGCAACAAAATTCAACTCCCAAAAGAAATATAGCTAAAAAACACTAATTAATTTTATTCCAATACACTATATCTTGCCATACTTGCTTCTAAAAGTATAAATTTCTCATTGAAAATAGAAATTTCATCAATAGGAATTTCAACTTAGAAAACTTAATTGCATTGCAAACATAAATCCCCAACCTCAAGTGCAAAACTTTAAGAGAAAGGTTCTTAGTGGCTTCAAATGATTGAAATCAAGTAAAAATCCTCCTCCTTGCACTCCCTTTTTACAAAACTTGTACAAAGCCAAAATTGCCACAAAGAATATAGAAAGATTTAAGCTCCAAAATGCTTGGAGTTTATGTGTTTAACGAGAACATTGAACCATGAAGACAGCACAAGGTCATGGTGGTGTATTGGGTTAACTATTAGGGGTAACAATGATCATATTTGCTCTCATTAAAATTAATGGGAATAGTTCCATATGTTAACTACATCTCATAAACATTCTATCTTGAAATCTTTTAGGTTAATTTAAAAATGTATGTAAGTTTGCTACTGCATAAAACTAAATTTCAGCAAGTAACAATATTTAGCAAAGTGATCTTAATATCTCCCTAAGAAACAAAATTCAACTCCCAAAAGAAATATGGCTAAAAAAAACTAATTAATTTCATTCCAATACACTATATCCTGCCATACTTGCTTCTAAAAGTATAAATTTCTCATTCCAAAACAGAAATTTCTTCAACAGGAATTTTAGCAACTTAGAAAACTTAATTGCATTGCAAACATAATCCCCAACCTCAAGTGCAAAACTTTAAGAGAGAAAGGTTCTTAGTGGCTCCAATGATTGAAATCAAGTAAAAATCCTCCTCCTTGCACTCCCTTTTACAAAACTTGTACAAAGCCAAAATTGCCACAAAGAATATAGAAAGATTTAAGCTCCAAAATGCTTGGACTTTATGTGTTTAACGAGAATATTGAACCATGAAGACGGCACAAGGTCAAGGCGGTGTGTTGGGTTAACTATTAGGGTGTAACAATGTTCATATTTGCTCTTTAAAAATTAATGGGAATAGTTCCATATGTTAACTACATCTCATAACAATTCTAGCTTGAAATCTGATTTCTAGGTTAATTTAAAAATGTAAGTTTGCTCCTGCATAAAACTGAATTTCTGCAAGTAACAACATTTAGCAAAGTGATCTTAAGATCTCTAAGCAACACAATTCAACTCCCAAAGAAATATAGCTAAAAAACTAATTAATTTCATTCCAATACACTATATCTACCATACTTGCTTCGAAAAGTATAAATTTCTCATTCCCAAATAGAAATTTGATCAACAGGAATTTCAGCAACTTAGAAAACTTAATTGCATTGCAAACATAAACCCCCAACCTCAAGTGCAAAACTTTAAGAGAGAAAGGTTCTTAGTGGCTCCAAATGATTGAAATCAAGTAAAAAAAACTGAAACTATAAAGCTTTAAAAACTAGTGAAACCTTCAAGTTTTAGAGGTCTAACTTGTGAAGGCTTTGCAACCAACGCTCAAGAACCTCATCATCAAACCATGGTCTCATCATAATCTAGGCCATAAGGCCGAAATGTTTTTAAAAGAAAAGGGAAAACAAACCGAAATTGAAAGCGAGAAGAAAGTCCATGAAATCATCATTTTTGAGCTAGAAACATAACTTGTCATAGCATAAAATGAACTTAGAAACAACTCCCTACCTAATCTAATTTGAAGGAAAGGAAGAGAACTTGGTTTCTTTGAGTGAAATGGAAGAAAAGCTCTTTGAAGACTTGAAGAGAGAATTCGGCCAAGGAGGAGGAAGAAAGAAAGCTTTTGGTGCTCCTAAGAACTAGAATTGTGTAAGTTATGATCAAAGGCTTCTAACACCTCTTCAAGCATGCCTATTTATAGATATTTTGAAGCTCATAAATGGAAAAATGAAGGAGGAAGGCTGATGGATTTTCATGAGGAACAAAGGGAGGAAAACATGGATTTCAGGACAAGTTGTATGAATTTAGGGAATTATGTCTCATGGTGACATTTTGGCATTTTGTTTTAGTGTATCTTTGGGCAATTATTCTGATGCATAATGGCATCAATAATTTCATCCATTACAGCCCAAGGAGGAGAAATTTGTGTGTTCCATGCATTATTTAGGTGTAGGTAGGTATCTTTGCAAATTGAGAATTTGCAATTAAGGGCTTAGGTGAATTAGTAAGCAATTTGGGTGTTTTTAAGCAATTTGAGGTTCTAATCAATCTAAATAAATAATTTTGACTCTAGATTAATAATTAGAATCTAATAACATTTAATTTGAGCCTAGTATTGCTTAGATTTCGCACTACGAATCAAAATCTCGAAATTGTAAACTGCCCAAAGATAGGGACAAAATGGTAATTTTACTTAAAAATTGCTCGAGACCACCGAGCTTAACTAATGGTTAATCATAGCTTAAAAACATGTTTTAAAACATTTTAGTGAGGTTCGGGCTCTAGGCACCACGCAATTAGAATTAAAACTTGGAGGGGCGTTTTGGTCATTTCGCACGTCAAGCTCAAAATTAGGATTCTTCTCCTCTATTAACACACATAACACAAACAATCCCTTATTAGCATCAAAACATCCCCTTGAGGATGGGTGGGGCCCACGATCCTCATTTTCTGAGTAAAATAACCTCAGGGCATTTTGGTCATTTTACACGTACAGAAATTCGGGTTTGCAACTCTTGCACGAATTGCTCCTAACCTTTCTTCTAATGTTATATTCCTTTATTGAGGATTGTTCGTTTTAATTATATAAAAATTACCTAATTCGGGTTTTAACGACAAAAAATTACAGTAAAAATTGGGGCGTTACATTACTCCCCTCCTTAAAAAGAATTTCGCCCTTTAAATTCGTTACCTTAGAATAGCTCTGGATACTGTGCTTGCATATTTGATTCCAGCTTCCCATGTAACTTCTTTGGTTTCACCTCGTCCCCATGCTACTTTTACTAGGGGTATAGCCTTGTTCCTTAACGCTTAACTCCGTCAACAATCTCGTGGGTGGTAAGTTTAACGTTAGGTCATCTCTTAATTGTACATGTTCTGGCTCTAGTACATGACTTGGGTCAGAATGAATTCCTTAACTGGGAGACATGGAAAACATCATGAAGGTTGGACAGAACTCTGGGTGGGCTATACGGAGGCTCCAGATCCTATTTTGCTAAGGATTTCAACGGACCAAGAAATCTAGGGCTCAATTTCTTTACTTTCATTGCTCGGCCTATGCCTGTGGTGGGGGTGATTCTTAGGAACACATGGTCCCCTTCTTGAAAATCTAGCGGTTTTCGCCGCTTGTCCGCAAAGTTTTCTATCGACTTTGAGGTGAGATCTTATCCCTAATCTTCTTGATTTGTTCCGTCGTTTCCCTCACAATATCCGTCCAAGTAGACTTTGCTCTTCTGGGCTCATACCAACATAAAGGTGATTGACACTTCCATCCATAGAGGGCCTCGTATGGTGCCATACCGATACTTGCATGATAACTGTTGTTATATGCAAATTCAATCAGATGGAGGTACTTATCCCAACTCCCTCTTTGATCTAAAACACATGCCCTCAACATGTCCTCCAAAGTTTGGATAGTTCTTTCAGATTGACCGTCCATTTGGGGGTGATAAGCCGTGTCAGACAGACTTTGAACCAAACGCCTTCTGAAAAGCTCCCCAAAATCGTGACGTAATCGCGGATCCCGACCGAGATTATCGTCGACGGACTCCATGTAATCTTACTATCTCCTGAATATATAACTGGGCTAACCTATCCAAGGAATAAGTCACCTTAATAGGAAAAAAGTGGGCTGATTTAGTCAACCGATCCATATTACCCATATGGCATCATGATTTGCTTGGGTCCTCGGAGTCGATTACAAAGTCCATGGAGACACTATCCCACTTCCATTCGGGGATTGACAAAAGTTGCAACATTTCGGAAGGTTTTTGGTGTTCAATCTTCACCTTTTGACACACCAAGCACTTACTCACCCATGTGCACACATCCTTCTTCAATCCTGGCCACCAAAACATTTTCTTCAAATCTTGATACATCTTGGTTGCACCGGGATGAAGGGTAAAATGGCTCTTATGGGCTTCCTCCAAAATATCCTTTTGGAGGTCACCACTAGTAGGTACACATATACGACCTTCAAACCTCCATAAACTATCATTCCCTTGGGTAAAACCTTTCAACTTATCAGCTCTTACCGCTTCTAAGGTCTCTTGAAATTCTGTATCTTCCCTTTGGGCTTGAGCAATTCTTTCCTTGAATTCACTCGTCACACTAAGATGGCAAGCTCTTATGCCCTTAGTGGTCAAGGTCATCCCTAGGTTTAGGTCTCTAAACTCAATTAACTCAACCTCCTTCACCATCAAACGGGATACTTGTAAGGATTTCCTACTTAGGGCATCGGCTACAACGTTAGCTTTGCCTAGATGATAGTTTAACCCGAAATCATAATCTTTTAAGAACTCCATCCACCTTCTTTGCCTCATGTTTAGCTCTTTTTTATCAAAGAGATATTTCAAACTCTTGTGATTGGAGAACACCTCAAACTTAACGCCATATAAATGGTGTCTCCAAATCTTCAGAGCAAACATGACGGCGGCTAATTCAAGGTCATGGGTAGGGTAATTTGCCTCATGTGGCTTGAGTTGCCTCGACGCATAGGCCACCACTTGCCTATCTTGCATCAGTACACAACCCAAACCCTTCCTTGAAGCATCACAGGATACTTCGAAAGGCACATTGGGTCGGGTAATACCAACAGGGTTGAGGTTAACTTGTGTTTTAGCTCTTGAAAGCTCTTTTCACACTCCGGGGTCCATGAAAAAGGGGTGTTCTTCCTAGTTAGCTTGGTCAGAGGTAGGGAAATCTGGAAAATCCCTTGATAAACTGACGGTACAACCGGCTAAACCTAAAAGCTCCTTACTTTAGTTACCATGGTTGGTCTTTCCAGTTCACAACCGTTTCCACCTTACTAGGATCTACAACAATTCCTCTCTTAAACACTACATGCCCTAAAAATTTCACCTCATCCAACCAGAATTCACACTTAGAAAGCTTGGCATATAGTTTCTTTTCCTTAGGATTTCCAGGACTATGGTTAGGTGGCATTCATGCTCCTCGTGGGTCTTAGAGTAGATGAGAATATCATCTATGAAGACAACCACAAACTGATCTAAATAGGGTCTAAAGATCCTATTCATGTAATCCATGAAAATTGCTGGAGCATTGGTTAATCCAAAGGACATTACTGCAAACTCAAAATGGCCGTATCGAGTGCGAAAGGCCATTTTCGGTATATCTTCATCTCTCACCCTAATCTGGTGGTAACTGACCTCAAATCAATCTTAGAAAACACGTTGCACCTTTAAGCTGGTCCATCAAGTCATCTATCCTAGGCAAAGGGTATTTGTTCTTCACTGTCACTTTATTCAATTGCCTATAGTCAACACACATCCTCATACTCCCATCCTTTTTCTTCACAACCAACACAGGGGCTCCCCAAGGTGACGCACTAGGCCTAACAAAACTTTTTCTCCAATAAATCCTCCAATTGAGCTTTCAACTCGGTCAATCTAATGGAGACATCTGTATGGGGCTATGGATATGGGACCTACCGGAAGCAATTCTATGGAAAACTCTATCTCTCTCTTGGAGGAAACTCTGTATCTCATCTAGAAATACTTCGGATAATTCCTTACTATTGGTATCTCATCGATACTTTGCTCAAAGTCTACATCACTAGCGGCTAGGAAAATATAACCTTTATTCTCACCCTTACCATAGTCTATTTCCACATGTTATGTATAGACTTATGGGTTTCTTAGGTTCAATGGGAACAGGAAGAAAAGTGATGGTTTTCTCATAGCAGCTTAACAGGACACGGTTGGCCTTAAGCCAATCCATGCCAAGAATCACATCTAAACCTTGCATGGGTAAGCAAATAAGATCTAAAACAAAGGATCTATTCCTATAACAAAATTGCAATCTAAACAACATTTACAAGTCCTAACGGGTTTTCCAGGAGGGTAGAAACAATAAGGTCAAAAGGAAGCTCAGTCACATGCAAGTTAAGGCTTTTAACACATGAGTAGGAAATAAAAGAATGGGAAGCGCAGAAATCATATAGTACAATTAAGTCTTTTCCATACATGTTACACTTACCTTCCACGAGATTCCGTGACTTCGTCGTTTCTTCAACATTAATGGTAAAAACCCTTCCTTGATATTGCGGCTTGGGATTGGGGTTGGCGGGTTCTTCTCGTGCATTCTCAGAGTAGTGCCGCTTTCACACCGATAGCATACATTTGTTCTAGCTTGACAGGCATGCTCCCATGATTCTTGCCGCACTTGGGAGTCCATGGATGGTGGGGGTCGTGGAGGTGCGCGGACCCTTTGTGGTGCTTTCCCCTTGTTGTTGTTATTGTTGTTGTTGTGACTATTGTTGGGGTTGTTGTTGTAGCGGTTGCGTTATAGCGATTGTTGTTGTTGTTCGGCCTTCCTTGTTGAAAGTTCCTTTGTGGACCTTGGGGTCTCGATTGAGGTGGGAATGGGGTCGATTATGCCTCTTGAATTGCTGACCTTGAGGTGTCAGCTTCTTGGTGATATTATCCGACCTTGAGGTGCTCAACTTTCTCTGCCCTCTTTCAATGATGCGGCATTTGTTAACTAGGGTAGAGAAATCCCTAATCTCCAAATGCGCAACTCCACATTAAGCTCGCCTTTAACCCTGACTCGTATTTAATGCATTTCTAATACTCGTTGGGTTACCTATACATCCTTGAGAACTTAATGAGTTCCTCAAATCTGGCAGTGTACCGGGCTACATTCATGTTTCCTTGCACAAGTTGCATGAACTCAATGTCCTTGGCATTTTTGACTTGACTCTGGAAATACTTCTCATAAAAATGGACCTTAAATAGCTCCCAATCAATGTCCACGTCGGTCGCCTCCAAGAGTCTTCGAGCACCTGTCCACCAGAAGCCGGCATCACCCTCGAGCATATGGGTGGCAAAAGTAACCTTCTGCTCCTTAGCATGGGACTACAGCAAAGACCTTCTCAATATTCCGAATCCATTTCCTGCAACATTTGGATTGAGGGTCCCCTTGAATACCTGGTGGGTTCGCCCTAACTCCCAAACGAGCGTGTTCGGGGATCTCATGGCCTTGATTTGCATTAGCTTGGCGATCCTGATCCATTCGCTCCATCATCATCCTCATTGTCCTTGCCACATCACGGAGTGCTTCGGCGGTTCGTTGTTCTGGTTATTTTGTGCCACGTTCCTAGCTCGTTGTGACGTGCCATTGGTCCCTATACACACAAAACAGCAACACTGAGGTGATCAGGCTCAACATTCCATGCAAAGTGAGCAAGTTACCATGGCACGTGCAACATACAGAGTCATGCATCTCTAATCCTCAAGCTCATCCTAATGATAAACATATACACATGACATTTCAACGTAGTATGCTTTAGAAGCATAGTCAGCCCAGGCTCCGTAGAACTGAACTCTTGATACCAAAATGTAAACCCTAATAATTAACCAAATACACCTAGGTTGTATCTGATTAATTACTAGACTTTACTCTTTGCTTCAGTTCTTTCATCATACTTTGAAAATACTTAGTGAAATTACGAGCCATTTTTTTTAAAACATAATTGAAAACGTGAGCCGCACATAACGTGAACAATAATCGAAATAAAGCGAATAATGTGCAGATATAGCATGAAAAAAAATCATATTGGCTCCATCATATAACATCCATAATTACATAACACATAGATAGTTTGCCTACCAACAGAATAAGACTAGGTGTAGGCAATCTAACAAAACATAAATAATATATGGATGGAAGGACATCCATTAATGGCACCTAGTAATAACACTCCAAGGATAGGGATAGATATCTAAATATACGAGTGAAACTAGAGGATCAAGTTCAGCTACCCTGAAGCCTCAATGTGATTCACGAACGCTTCCTTCGTTTCTGAAGACGAGATGGAAAGAAAAATAGAGGGAGTGAGAAACTTATAAAAAGAATCTCAGTAGGGTACTCACCTCATGATGCATTGTGTCATCATCATCGTCCCCAGGAACCTCGGGGTTATTATGAAATAATGAGCATGCTAAGATTGATTTATTAAGTTTGAAAATATACTTTACCGAGGTTCGTCCTTTTAATCATGCGTCTTATAATGCATCATAAACTTAGCATGTCATGTTTATAATGAACTTTTCCTTTCATATATAATAACATAGTTATGCATAAAATCACATCATATTCCTCATCATCATTTCATAATACTATGCATAGCAGAACATCATATTTCTCATCATCATCTCATAAATACTATGCATAGTAGAACATCATATTCACATAATGCATTTACTTAGTTTCTTAGGTGACTTAAAGTTACTTTCATCATCATTTTCCTGGGCCACCCTATACTCCACCCTTTTGGGAGTAATCTAGGTTATGAGCTCATACCTTACTAGTCGTCACTAGCATATACTTATCCCTTTTGATAAGTTAAAATCCCAACTCTACCCTTTTGAGAGAACGGGTTAAGGGGCAAGAATCACCTTTTCACCACCTATAGTCTGATGGGTCTAAAGGATCATTTTCTCAGGATCACCTTTTCACCACCTATAGTCTGATGGGTCCAAAGGATCATTTCCTCATAAGTTTAAGTCACCATTAAGTCTTAGCATGTTATATCATAATCAAGATGCATGAACATTCTCATTGTTTGCAATAGCAACTATAACATGCAAGCCATGAAATCATTCAATAATATCAAATTCTCATAGGCATATTACATCATCATATAACTGACATTCCAAAGCATCAAAAGATGTCATCTAAAATTCTCACAGTAAAGCTCCCTTAAATAACCAAACTCTAAATTGGGTAACCTTAATTATCAAACTAATTACTTATGCATCTAAGGGATTTATTACCATCAATTATAAGCCTTAAGAACATTATTAGACTATATGGGGTAGCATAGATAGTAAGTTGTTCTTAAGGTTTTACTGGTATGCTAGAAGTTACGTTTTTAACCCTTTCTCGTTACCCTTTCCCTATGATGCTAAAATTAATTACTAAACCAATTATGAATCATTGTCCCTTATCTAAACATAATAAAATCTGGTTCTTAAGGCCACTAAAGGTTCTGGACAAAATGCATAAATTTCATTCTCTAGAGTCCTAGAAATCTTGCTTTTACGGTTTTCTAGGAAGCTAGTTTTATTTCTAACATGCATAGAATCATTCCTTTAGCAATAAACCATAATTATCACAACTTCAAACATATTAAACCATCATCATACAGTAGTACTAAACTCAGATTAGTGGCCGAATCATGAACCTCATATAATTGCTTGAAGTCACATTTCAAGTACACATGTGATACTGGTTTATCATAAAATATTTGTAAAACCTTAAAACTCCTTTAGAAACTAATTCTTTTTGTTAAAATTGAAAGAAGTCATAGGACTTTAGGCCTTCCTTAATCATGAGGCCATTTTATACATTGAAAGAATGTTCATGATTAAAATTTTCACTTAAGATAAAAGGAGCAAGTCTTGAGCTTAAGAGATTTATGTGATATCTTAGAATCATAAACATGCTATGCAACCTCATTTTAATCTTGTCATTATAAGGTGATAACTTGGAATTATAAACATGATATGCAAATCCATTTCTTTATCTTTAAGATTTAAGGTGATGACTTGAAAATTAAACATGATGCAAGAGCTTGAAATATAAACATGATGCAAGAACTGGAGTAGCGTAAACCGCACAGGACTAGTGGAAGGAGAGAATCTTAGAAATCGGAGCGGCGTAGTCCGCACGGACCGGTGAAGGGAGAAGAGAATTCTTATTACATCTTATTAAGCTCCAAACTCAAGACTTCTTAAAGAATGAATTCTTTAACTCCAATAATCTTAAGGAAATTGAAAGTGATACTACCATTTTCCAACTTTGCTTGTGATACTTGGGCAAGTCTTTGAGCTCTAGGATCTTTAGGTGATGACATAAAATAAACATGCCATGCGTTGATTCTTTTAGCCATTATAAAATAAAGTGAGAGCATAAAATAAATATGAGATGCATCCTCTTTATTATCTTTGAAGATTAAGTGACAACTTGAAATATAAACATGAAATGCAAGCTTGGAAATTTAAACATGAGATATGCAAGTTCATTTATTTATTCTTGAGAATTTAGTGATGACATTAAAAGTAAACATGGTTATGCAAGGCATAAACTTAAACATGGATGCAAGTTCCTTTTATTTCTTTACTAGAGCTCTTCCAAGACTTTAGAGAAATATAAATTCAACCCAATATATATATCTTAGCAAGACAAAGTGAAAAATACATCTTTCAAGTTCTAAACTCAAGATCTTTATTTTTACATCATAAAAACATCATTCTTTAAAGTTTTGCATCAAGTGGAATTTTCAAGCTTTAAAGGCCTAACTTGTGATGGATTTACAACCAACACTCAAGGTCCTCATCATCAAGCTATCATCATATTCCTTCTTAGGCCATTTGGCCGAAATCATTAAAGAAAAATAAGGAAAGAAAAACTGAAATTGTAAAGCTTTAAAAACTAGTGAAACCTTCAAGTTTTAAAGGTCTAACTTGTGAAGGCTTTGCAACCAACACTCAAGAACCTCATCATCAAACCATGGTCTCATCATAATCTAGGCCATAAGGCCGAAATGTTTTTAAAAGAAAGGGGAAAAAACGAAATTGAAAGCTAGAAGAAAGTCCATGAAATCATCATTTTTGAGCTAGAAACATAACTTGTCATAGCATAAAATGAACTTAGAAACAACTCCCTACCTAATCTGATTTGAAGGAAAGGAAGAGAACTTGGTTTCTTTGAGTGAAATGGAAGAAAATCTCTTTGAAAACTGAGAGAGAATTCAGCCAAGGAGGAGGAAGAAAGAAAGCTTTTGGTGCTCCTAAGAACTAGAATTGTGTAAGTTATGATCAAAGGCTTCTAACACCTCTTCAAGCATGCCTATTTATAGAGATTTTGAAGCTCATAAATGGACAAATGAAGGAGGAAGGCTGATGGATTTCCATGGGGAACAAAGGGAGGAAACATCATTCAAGACAAGTTGTATGAATTTATGGAATTATGTTTCATGGTGACATTTTGGCATTTTGTTTTAGTGTATCTTTGGGCAATTATTCTGATGCATAATGGCATCAATAATTTCGTCCATTACAGCCCAAGGAGGAGAAATTTGTGTGTTCCATGCATTATTTAGGTGTAGGTAAGGTATCTTGCAAATTAGAGAATTTGCAATTAAGGGCTTAGGTGAATTAGTAAGCAATTTGGGTGTTTTTAAGCAATTTTAGGTTCTAATCAATCTAAATAAATAATTTTGACTCTAGATTAATAATTAGAATTTAATAAGCTTTAATTTGAGCCTAATATTGCTTAGGTTTCGCTACGAATCAAAAATCTCAAAATTTGCAAAACTACACAAAGACAGGGTAATTTTACTTAAAAATTGCCCGAGACCACCCGAGCTTAACCAATGGTTAATCATAGCTTAAAAACACCTTTTAAAACATTTTAGTGAGGTTCGGGCTTAGACGGCACGCAAATTAGAGTTAAAACGTCAGGGGCATTTTTGTCATTTCGTGTTGGAGCTCAAAATTAGGATTCTTTCCTCTATTAACACACATAACACAAACAATCCCTTATTAACATCAAAACATCCCCTTGAGGACGGGTGGGGCCCACGATCCTCATTTTCTGAGTAAAATAACCTTAGGGGCATTTTGGTCATTTTACACGTCCAGAAAATCGAGGTTTGCAACTCTTGCACAAATTGCTCCTAACCTTTCTTCTAATGTTATATTCCTTTATTGAGGATTGTTGGTTGAATTATATAAAAATTACCTAGGGTAATCGGTAATTTCCAAACGACAGGAAAAATCAGGAAAATTGTTACATTGTCATGTGAGAAACCTCTAAAGCTTGAAACAACTTGGTCTTTAACCATACATGCTTGGATTTCTTTTCTTTTCTTGGCTTAAGTTTCGGTTTTCCTTTTTCCTCTTACCCTTAAGGACTTCATTTTCTTCTTTGGATTTGAACAAAGTTTGTAAAATATGTCAAGTAGTAGATCACAAAAGTTTTGTTAAGAAAGTTAATCTTATGTTTTCAAAAGCTCTAAGCTTACCCTTGCCAACCTTAAAGTTGGTCGGCCGTTCTAAGAGTTTTACTCTAGATTGAAGCCCATGAGCAATAAAATAAAGAATATGACTTAGTCCTTATAGTTTTGTTTAGACAAAGTGTTGAACTTTGAGTTCATTTCCTTAAGCTTGATGATGAAGTTCAAACCTTAAGATTTCTTTTGAAGTCTAGGTGCTAAGAACTCTAAAGCTTGCTTTATGATACATAATGGGTTGAGGTTTATGTTCCTCTAAAAGTCTTGCAAGAGCTCTAGTTAAGATAAAAACAAGTTGCATTCATGTTTAAATTTATGTCTTGCATCTCATGTTTATTTTGATGCTATCACTAATTTCACAAGAGTAAATGAATGAACTTGCATTACCATATTTAAATTCCCAAGCTTGCATTTCATGTTTATATTTCAAGTCATCACTTAATCCTTAAAGATAATAATGAAGTTGCATCTCATATTTATTTTATGCTCTCACTTTACTTTCTAATGAAGAGTAAAATAAAGTGCATAGCATGTTTAAGATTATGTTATCACCTAAATGTTCTAGAGCTCAAAGACTTGCCCAAGTATCCTAAAAGGAAACTCCAGTAAAAAAGAAATGGATGAGTTTTAGTATGATTCAATAATGGTTTGATTTTGTAAAATGCATGAATAATTTCAAGAAAATGTTGGAAAACTATTTTATGAGGTCTCAAGGTGTTTAAATAGTTTGGAATGTGTCAAAAATCATGTTTTCTCAAATTCAGAGGTTCTGGTAATCGATTACCATCCATGTAATCGATTACCAGAAGGTTTTTGAAGAACTTTTGGTTCTGGTAATCGATTACCAAGAGGCTGTAACGATTACCATTCTTCATGCCCAGAACCTATTCTGGAAACCCTGTAATCGATTATCTTATAGTGTAATCGATTACCCCTATGTTCTTTATTTCAGAAACGGATTTAACCCTAAGTAATCGATTACCATTGTATGTAATCGATTACCCTTGTTTTGAAACCCAGGATGAATTGAGCTTGGTAATCGATTACTAGGAACATGTAATCGATTACCAGAACACCTTTTGTTTCCTAAAAATGTCCTAAGAGAAAACTAGTAACTTATATGCATTTCAACCCAAGAGATTATGTGATTTTATGGGTTCATGAATTCGGTTCTATGTTTGGCTCCTGTATAAATGCTGTTCTAAGGTGTTAAAATGTGTAAAAAATTATGTTGAGTGAAGCAAGGATCGATTTAGAGAAGTTAGAAAAGAATAAGTAACTTAAAAGGGATTAGAGATGAGAATTCTAGAACACCTTAATGCAAAGAAATGCAAATCTGTTCTAGCATGATTAATTCAAGGATAAATGATTCATAATTAGTAAGACATGTACAAGATCTCTTCATAAATGATTAGGTGTTGATTTCTAAGTTTAATGTGATGATAAGAGATTAAAATGGTTTATAACTTAGAGAACATGCCTAGGAATCCCTCATAATTGGTCTAGGAATTGATTATGGAGCCTTAGCCGAAGATGGATCTTAAAAAGGGTCACGAATGGAGATTCTAGAGCCCCTTAAGCAAATGATATTTTCTGCCCTTCCTTGTAAGTGATGTATGGAATTTTAGTGAGTTCAAATCTTAGAGAAAAGTTTAAGTGTTAGCCCTTTGAGGGTAATGAAAATGCAAATACAAGTTTAAGGCCCGTAAGGGTCAAAGCATAAGATACTATGAGATAGGTGGACGAGAGAGTATAATTATGATGATGAACCTTGTGCACACCCATGATGATGTGATTATGTTAGTTCCTTGAGCATGAAACTTTATGTGCATAATTTGATTTGGTGATATGATGAAATGTTGTGTTTAAGATGCATAAGGTTTCGAAATATGAATGAAATTGAGAAATATGCTCATGTGAACTAGAAAGTTATTGAATTGAGAAAGTTCCATGAAAATGATGCATGTGACTGAGATTATGTGGCATGACTCAAATTTGAGGAAATTTGGAGAGTAGCTGTTATGCCGCTGAATTTCCGTCAAATTTGAGGGACATAAGAAAGTTTTTGAGAAAAATGATGTTTAATGATGATATGCAAGACGTACTTCTCCTACTAGTGAGGAAGGACCTGAAGGGCATAGGCTTTAGCCTGCCAAAGCGGACAAAGTCGCTCTTAAAGTTGATGCGTTTCGAAGAATGAAAATATATGATGTTTAAGGTGACACACCGAGACGTACTTCTCCT
Organism: Dalbergia oliveri; assembly: GCA_030441495.1. Taxonomy (NCBI): domain Eukaryota; kingdom Viridiplantae; phylum Streptophyta; class Magnoliopsida; order Fabales; family Fabaceae; genus Dalbergia; species Dalbergia oliveri. Next base: position 44,515 of record JAMLFY010000025.1, read on the forward strand.
GCTTCGGTGAGGAGAAGGTAAAACCGTGAGGGCATAGACATTAGCCTGCCAAAGCGGACAAAGTCGCTGGTCTTAACCAGTCGATGCGTTTCGAAGAAGGAAAAAGTCCCATGATGGGTGATCCTTAGGCCCCCTACCCGTACTCTGGGAGTCGGGATTATGATGAATATGATTATGTTATGATTCGCTTATCAAGAGGATAAGTAAGAACTAGTGACGACTAGTTAAGGTATGAGCTCATAGCCTAGTTTAAGGGGTGCGGTTACTATTATGATTGGTGTCACAAGTATGAGAAAAGGAAAGATGTTCAAGAGAAAGTTACATGCCACTTATATGTTGTTTGATATTTGTTTGATTTACCTAAAGTACCTGTCATGCATCCATGAACTATTATGTTGCATACATGCATTAAGAATCATTATAAAAGACATGGACCTTGGATAAATATCTTTGTGAAAACCTCATAATGAACCTATGCATGCTTAACCTTTTCATAATAAACCCAAGGTTCCTGGGACGTAAACGATGACACTAGGATAGAGGATTTCCCTCCTGAGATTCTTTAGCAAGATTCTCACCTCTCTCCTGTTTCTTTCCGTTACGTCTTCAGACATCGATGGCGTCATTCGTGATTTTTGTTGATGCACCCGTGGGAGTTGCACTACGATTCGGATCAGTCCTACCACTTCGAGGGTCGTTGTGCTATACGCATTTTGCATACATGGGACGCCTGTTTCCTTTCCAGTCTCCAGCTTCAGATTCACTCCGACCTCCCCTTTGGCGACGACATGATTTTTGAGAGGACGCGACCCCGTGACGAGCAAAACCGTCGCGCCCGTTCGGCATCTTCAGGTGCGAGGTTACCCTGAGTACGTGCCTCGCCGAGACGTTCGGAGACCGACCCATCAGAGGATCCTCCTTCTCATCCTTTCTCGGAGGGTTCCGCCCTTGCCGTACCCATGGATATCGGGATGGGTCCGAGGAGACGATGACGCAGCGAGGTTAGCACGACGTCCGGAGATGCGCCCTCACCGTGGCGGCATGCTCGCCCATCCTTCCGCCTTCACGCATCCGATGAGCTTGCCCAGTTCATTGGATATGTGCCTCCGAGGGATGAGTACGAGCGTTATCCATAGCTCGAGGAGGGAGAGTCTTAGCTTGGGAGTATCTTTTGGGGTTGTTTCATGTATTTGTCTTTATGTTTCTTATTGTTGTCCTGCAAGCTCTCCCACTAGTATGGGTAAGACTTTATATTTCCTTTATATTTCTATAG
>JAMLFY010000025.1:46287-70521 GCA_030441495.1 Dalbergia oliveri
GGAAGAAGAGGAGGAGCACCATGAAAACAACCTTTCTTTTTCTTTCATCGTGTTTTTAATTGAAATCACGATTTTTACCACTTCTGGGGTTATAATTTGTCGCATTCGCTTAGGGAATGGAGCAGAGTCACAGGGCGAGCTTCATGATTTTTCATGAGCAATTCATTATTTTGTTTAGCTACAAGAAGGCATGAAATTGATTTAAATATTTAGTAAACCCCTTTTTACTGCCGCCCAAGAGCACATTCGAGGCATGAAAGGTTAGAATGTTTTTCCAACATATCATTATCATAGTTTCCCCACATAATTTCAATCGTGAGGTAATTCTAACATTGCGGAATTATACTTACTTATGGACTTAAAGTCTTGTAACAAAAAATATAGCCATTCATACCAGGCTTGCAAGTAGATCATACCTTTCCTTTAGGCTCCTCCAAAGATCTCCAGGATCTTTCAGAGATATTCAGTTTTTAATCCTTCATGAAGATAACGACAAAGGAAAATCATAGCCTTTGCTCGATCCTTCAGGGATGTAGCATTTCCTTATTTAATGGTGTCTCCAAGACCCATTGAATCAAGGTGAATTTCGGCGTCTAGGATCCAAGATAGGTAATTTTTGCTCAAAATATCAAGGGCAACAAATTTGAGGTTTGAAAGATTTGACATACCTAAGTCTTCTTCTCTTAGAACCTCTGTGCTATAACATGTTATAAAGAATAAGAATAGAGAGAATAATGGAGAAGAAAGAAGAAGAATAGTCTTATTGATAATCTCAAAAGGTACTCTATATGGAGTATCCAAAGGGCTATTTATAGCAAAAGGAAGAGAGATAATATCACATCAAATCATAACAATTCATCTAACCTAATCAAATCTTAACTGAATAGCCAAAGATTAGGACATCCATAAATGGATAATATTTCATAACAAATGCATCCATTGTTCTCTATTTTTCAATTCTCCGTCCCACCTATGGCTGTTGCTGGTTGAGTTAGAAGGGAGTTAAAGTATGGATATGGAAATGATAAGAGAAAGAGATAGGACAATATGATAATTTGAATAAGGTGTGTTCTAGCATGCCTATAAAATTAGACAAGGAATGGTGGCTATCAGGCCTACTTAATCAACACAAGACACATGGAGACATTATTTTAATATTATTAACAAGGAGAATTTTGAGTGTTTCCTATTAATTAAAGACTATCATACTCCTTCTTCCCCAACCAACACCCTTAGCGACGTCATATGAGCGCCCGCCACCCTCTCCATCCACAAAGCACACTGCCATGCCAACATTGCAATAGCATCGCTGCCTCTTCCATCAAGACCATCATGGCCTCTAGCAAGTTGCCTCTTCTTGGAGTTCTTCACCCTCCTTTGCAAGTTGCCATGAAGAGGCTGAGCTGTGGCTCATGAGTCGTTGACGTCAAAGAGGACTACAATGCTAGCGACAATGTTCTTCTCGCAACGTCATTGAACACCTTTGTGGCCCTTTTCAGTGCATCATTCTTCACCAAAGCCCTGTTAGGCATGGTCGATCACAACGAGGCACCTACGATTTGTTTCGCCAATCTCTAGTCTATGACGACATTCTCCCAAGCGGCAACAACCTCTTATATCTGTAAAAAACATGATAATGGAGAGACAACCTGGGGCCGAGAGAAGAGATCATGAACATCATCAAACATTGACATGAGGTCCATGGGAGGTAAAGGTGAGAAGGAAGATGTGATGGCAAAAGGGAAGACAAATTAAATGGGAGTACCATGGTCTTTAGCTCATATGGACCACCTAAAAGTTTTTCTGTTCATTGACTAGTTCCATGGATTTTCCATGTGTCTTAACCTTAAGTTGGCACTCACTCACTACACTATCCTTGTCATGAGCACGCTACACACTAGAACACACCTTGAATAAAAGCACGTAGCTTCCAAATTCAAATATCGAGTTATGTATGAGAATTTGATTGGTCCATCTCAGAAGGAACCGTTCCTTAAATTTTGTCTGTGATAGTAGAAACCCTAGAAATGATACTTTTAAGGGATTACTTGGGTATAGGGTCAATGCACTTTATAGTTGTACTCATTCAACCTAATCATAAATACCAAATTAATCTCTTTTTTTCAATTCCTTAGTACTCTTCTCCTTCATTTATCCTCTTCCAGCAATCACCAGCACCATTACCCTCCGTTAGTGCCACTACCACCCCGCCCTCCACGAACGTCATCATCACGTGCGGTCTCTTCTTCCACCCATATTCCTCTCTGTTTTCGATACAAAATTAAAGAAACTTGAGAAACGGCCTTTCCTGTTGAACAATTGAACAAAAGAATCAAACATGGGGCGACTTCTCATTGTTGGCATCCATTGCTGCTTTTACCTATGGTATGTCACCGCTGCTAGTCGATGTAGTGGATCTATTGCGGCTTGCAAGCTGATGCGAGCGAGGTGCATGTGCTGCCCTACTCATGCGCTGCTACCCACAATTTATCGGCGTCTTGCTCACCCTCACCTTCCGGATCTGCTTTACCATCGTTGCGTCAGAGAGTTACCACTATTGGATCTCATCATCAGATTCTGGAACTTTTGGTGGCTGCGTTGGTGAAGACTTGGTGGCAGCGGTTGTTTGAGGGTAGCAGTGGTTTCTTGGATAGCGCAGAGGTGTTGATAATGTGTATTGACAAAGGATTATTTTGTAATTTCAATTTATTTTTATTTCATTGATTTATTAATTGTTATACTTTTAAATTAGACTTATCGAATATATTATTAAATCACATGCGTACAAATAAAATTTAAGGGTGCAGATGAAGAGACCGCGCTAGCGCCATTAACTCAAAACTGCACCAAAGCAATCCCAAATTCCAACTGTAAGCAAAGCTAAATTTAACGATAAATTGAAAAAACATTTCAATGGGAAGATTAACAAACTCCTAAAAACCCGATTCGCGTGCTGCAGTCACGCGCAGTACATTTCCAAACATAGAAAGAATCACATTTTGAAATACAACACAGCACACATCCACCATATTGGAATGAGTTGCCATTGCATTTGCCAATAATTAGTTTGCATTGGGGATTCTTCCAATAACCTTGGCGTCTCTCTTCATATGCTAATCCCTTAAACAACGAGTGTCTTCGATTTTCTTTGGGTCCCTTACAACCGAAATATCATGGGCTTCAGATCCCTCTTCAACCGCAAGAAGAAACTCACAAAGAAATCATCGTCATCATCAACCGTCGCGGCTGCCGCCACCGCCACCGCCACCCCCACCCCAATCATCCGCTCAACGTCGTCGTCGTCAGTGCACTCTCGTGCCGAGTTTGTCGCCGAGTTGGAACAAGTCTTCAAAAAATTCGACGTCAATGGCGACGGGAAGATTTCATCCTCGGAACTTGGGTCCATCATGAGGAGCCTCGGGCAGGCCGCGAGCGAGGAAGAGCTCCACAGCATGATCCGGGAGGTGGACGCTGACGGCGATGGACACATCAGCCTCGAAGAGTTCATCGAGCTGAACACGAAGGACGTCGATCCCGGCGAGGTTCTGGAGAACCTGAAGGACGCGTTCTCGGTTTTCGACATGGATGGAATGGCTCGATCACGGTGGAGGAGTTGCACAATGTGATGGGTAGCCTAGGTGAGGAGTGCTCCATCGACGAGTGCCGGAAAATGATCAGCGGCGTGGACAGGGACGGCGACGGCATGATCGACTTCGAGGAGTTCAAGAAGATGATGATGGGCTCTCGATATGCGTCAATTGGAAGAGTTAAGGATGGTGAAATGTAAAGAAGACGGTGGCTTCCGTTTTGCCATTATAAATATCGTTGCATGTATTCGAGTTTGTTTAGCTTCTTCTCTTCCTTTATGGAGAAACCGTCGGTTGATCAAGAAGGGTTTTGGATGTTAACTTGTTTATGGGAAAGACATGTAAATTAAGGTCTCTGAATCCAGTTTGCATGATGTAATTCAATGGTTCTTTTTTCCATACTTTCATGCATGGCTTCAGTTTCTTAACAGTATTCTGATTTTCTTCTATTCTTCTTTTTCGTTTTTTCATGGTCAATAATATCATTATTGTTGGTACGTTAACTTTTAAACTTCATTGGCACGGATTGAATTCATCTGTACGTATTCTGTGTTCCTGTTCATGTCTCTCTAATGAGATTGTCTTTGACACGTCAGACGAAAAATTGACGAGAGCAGTTATGGGTACAGCAAAAAATCACAACATAATTACACCGTATGTTGCATACCTAGAAAAGGACAAAAATGAATAGGAAGGAAAAAGGTACATGGTGAAGAAAAAAACATTGAATCATGTAGGCATGCTCCCTATTTCTCTTTCCTTTCTTTTTTTTGTCTTTCATTTTGAAAACTCGCTACTCCCCTCTCTTTCACTCTTCCTCTCTTTTCATAACCTCTGCTCTCACCCTTCCCTTCCACCAAACTTAGTCACATCCCAAAATTTTTACACCAAACCATCAATGACCACCTACGATGATAAGAAAACTGACCACCATGAAAACACTCTGATGATTGTGTAAAGCATTATTCTCCAATGATGATTTTCTTCATTTTGTGTTGTGAATTTTTTTTCCTATCTTTTGTTTAATTTTTCTTATCTTTGGATGTTTCTGTGAATTGCATTATTGTTGAAGAAAACAAGCATTGTTTCCCATTTTTAATACCATTCCCAACTTTTCTTTTCTTTTCTTATTGTTTAATTTTTTGTGTTTTGAACTTTTGATAAAGCAAAAGAGGGAAGATGTGGTGGTCAAGAAGTTCAAATTTTACTCAAACTCAAAACCATCCTGAGATTTACAAGGTGATGATTTTGCACACTGATATTTTTTCTAGTCTCATCCTTCTTCTTGTGAGCTTTTCCTTTGCCTTGCTTTTCTTTTTCTGTTATTCTTTATTAGCACGAAAAAGCTTGGTATATATGCATGTATATTTTGGTTCATTAGATGATATTAGGAAGGTGTTTGCACAATGCCTTAATGAAATGTTGTGTTTTGGATTAGCATTATTTCTGGATATTCTTAGTGAAGATTTATAGATGATGCTTGTGTTGTACTTGAGTTTATGCTAAAAAAGTATAGTGTTTGGATTTTGTTGTGGCTGTATCATTTTAAAGTTTTATAATTTACTGGGTTATTTAACCGTGAATTTGTTCTTTTTCTTGTATTTCATGAAACATATTTTGTGGGAAAAAAAGGCCTAAGTTTGTATATTTTCAATGAAGTTGTAAGTAAAATGTCACGAGTACAAACACGATTCTATGTGTTTGTGTCTTGCTTCAGATGATGAATATGATAAGTCCATCCAGGTCCAACATGGCAACATCTCTTAAAGGTCTTGATAGGGTTCCTTGAAAAGAGAGTGGAGCTTGGGTATGCCTAACTCAATTTTTGATGCGACAAAGGAAAACCAATTGAAAAATAAGCTGATATAAACACCATTTTCAAATTTGGTTATTAGTAATTTATGATATCCTAGTTAAGTTCTTTGTAACTATGCATCTTTGATTTTTATTTTTTTAAAATTTTGGTTATTAGAATTTCCACATTTATTATAGTTATTGGCAAATGAGTGGCTTGGAAGCTTCAAAGTTGAAGACCATTACCCCAAATCTTATTGATTAATAAGTGCTTACAAAGGCAATCGTAGTCGCTAGTGGGTTTGCCAATGGCTCGCGGTTGCCACCATCTCTTCATCATTGTTGAAGGGTTTGGCTCTTACAATGAATAGAAGATTTACAAAGAAGATTTGGGTTGTGAGCATATCCATGCTATAACATCCTCCAAGCACAACATTATCCTTAAGTCATAACATCGGATTTTAAGAGTTGTTACCTATATAACGATTTTCTTAATTATCTATAGTGAGTTTGATCGAATCATGAAATAACTAACTATTTTATTAAAATATATAACAAGAAACAAGAGTGTTTATTGAATATAAAGGCAAGTACAAAAAGAAGCTCTTCTATGAACTTAAATACACATCTATTATTTATTATATTTATAGACATATACATATAGTTAAGAACAAAATATAAAGTCTCAACCACTATACTATTGCAAGTCCAATTCCTTTCCTATAGAAGCCATTTTCTCTGGAATCAACTTGGAGCGACACTGAGCATAAACACATAGGGATGAGAATTTAAAATTCTCAGGAGGGTTTTCCCAAATAAGGTTATAATATCGTAATCGTTCAGCCAATTTCCTTTATTTATAAGGATGATCATGTGCATTACATAACAACAGTTCATTTCTAAAGTTCCAAATCATATATCTAAAGCGGGTTACTTTTAATAATCGTCATTAGTACTCTTATATCATAAGTTCATAGTTATAGTAAATAATGTTAAACAAAATGATTCAATATGATATGAATATGCATATGCTAAATACAGTGAAATTATTTTAAAGTGCCCTTGACATAATCAAAGTGGTTTAGGTTTTTCTTATGACCACAAAACTCAATTTAGTGCATTTTTCTTTTCATTGACATAAAATACTTAGTTTATACCCAACAGGTATTCTGGTGAACAAATCCACAATGGATAGTTTATACCAAATGGTATCTGCCGTGGACAACTCCACAAATGGAAAATAGACCGTTATCAGGATTAACTCATTCCTATATGTAATCATCGGACTTATTTTTTCTTCCGAGTACACATTTTATTCCAGTATATATCTACCAACTCATAATTCTCAGGGAAGTTCCTCTATTTGCCTTTCCCTTTATGAATTAAGTCTTGTTTCTTTTTGTCCATATGTCAAAACATGCACAATTGAAGTTCGCACATTCTCTTCTTTTTCCAAATGCATGCATAAAGCACATATAGACATTCATTAATAATGGAATTTCAATAATGCCTCATAACCCAATCTTTAAGGATAGCATGCATTCATACTCATCATACTTGAATGAAGAGTCATTATATCCCCAAATCAATACTTGCATTCAATTCCAGCATATTGGTGGAATTTATGCTTAAGTAGCAAGATTTATTTTGCATATCAAATAACCAATTTAAAGGGTATAAAATTTTTCATGACACCTCAATGTGTCCACAAGGACTTAGAAAAATTTTAGAGTAAGAATGCATTCTTAACTATATTAACAAAACTTTACAAATTTGGTGGTAGAGACCACTTAATCTCTGTTCAAATTGAAAATTCATAATTTTTAACCTTAGCAATGACTGAATCAATTCAGAATAAAAATCATGGTTGAACTTCAGATGTTTCCAATATTCTGCAAAAATTGAAAACAAGAATCAATCATTTGCTATGGTAACAAAATTAGCAAAATTTGTAGCTTAGATTCAACAATTCATATACATATGGAAGCTTCAGTCATGATTTTTTTAAAAGCAGTAAGGGTTCAAACTTAGGCTCAAGAAAATTCGTGGACTAGGTGAGGATATTAGCTTCAACATATAATTTTTATAGCTCATAAAAATACCTACAATTACACCAGAAAATTGTGACTAATGCTTGCGAAGGAGAAATCCAAAAAATTGAACAGGTTCAAAACTCCTTTTACAAAAATGATTTTAACAAACCTGGACACCTAATAATTAACCCAATACACCTAGGCAGGATTTGATTAATTACTAGACTTTACTCTTTGCTTCAGTCCTTAATCATGCTTTGAAAATACTTAGTGAAATTACGAGCCATTTTTTTTTTAAACATAATTGAAAACGTGAGCCGCTAACGTGAATGATTTAGCAAAATTTAAAAGACACATAGGAATTTACAAACATCACATCATAATATATTGGCTCCATCATACAGGATCCATAATTACATATCATATAGATATTTTGCCTACCAACAATAAGACTAAGTGTAGGCAATCTAATAAAACATAAATAATATATGGATGGAAGGACATCCATTAATGGCACCTAGTAATAACACTCCAGGATAGGGATAGATATCTGAAATATACGAGTGAAATAGCAGGATTCAAGTTCATGTCCTGAGACCTCAATGTGATTCACGACGCTTCCTTCTATTTTGAAGACGAGATGGAAAGAAAAATAGAGGGAGTGAGAAACTTATAAAAGAATCTCAGGAGGGTACTCACCTCATGATGCATTGTGTCATCATCATCGTCCCCAGGAACCTTGGGTTATTATGAAATAGTGAGCATGCTAAGATTGATTTATTAAGTTCGAAAATATACTTTACCGAGTACCGTCGTCCCCTTTAATCATGCGTCTTATAATGCATCATAAACTTAGCATGTCATGTTTATAATGAACTTTTCCTTTCATATATAATAACATAGTTATGCATAAAATCACATCATATTCCTCATCATCATTTCATAATACTATGCATAGCAGAATATCATATTTCTCATCATCATCTCATAAATACTATGCATAGCAGAACATCATATTCACATAATGCATTTACTTAGTTTCTTAGGTGACTTAAAGTTACTTTCATCATCATTTTCCTGGGCCACCCTATACTCCACCCTTTTGGGAGTAATCTAGGTTATGAGCTCATACCTTGCTAGTCGTCACTAGGACATACTTATCCCTTTTGATAAGTAAAATTCCGTCTCTACCCTTTTGAGAGAACAGACTAGGGGGCAAGAATCACCTTTTCACCGCCTATAGTTTGATTGGGTCCAAAGGATCATTTTCTCATATATTTTGAGTCACCTTTAAGTCTTTGCATGTTATATCATAATACAATTCTTCATTCATAATCATCATAACATTTTCTCATTTATAGTCTTATGCCGAAATAATATATACCAACTGGATTCATGCATTGGAGATTCCCAGGAAAGAAGGTGGGTCACAAATGGAACACGCTTAAATACCAAATCTTTCCTTAGCCAGAATCTTTCCAAATTGCACTTCTTACAAATACACTTTCTTCCAGGAGAATATGTCTTTATTTCATGCATAAGTTTTCATTGTTTGCAACAACAACTATAACATACAAACCAGGGAATCAATCAATGACACCAAATTCTTAATAAGCATCAAATCACATTTTAAGTACACATAAATTACTAGCTTCCCATAAAATTCTTACAAAGTTTTAAAACTCTTTTAAAACTAATTCCTTTTGTTAAACTTGAAAGAAGTCATAGGACTTTAGGCCTAAATTAACCATGGGACCGATTTATAACTTGAAAGAATGTTCATAATTAAATCTTTCACTTAAGATAAAAGGAGCAAGTCTTGAGTTTTAGAGATTTAGGTGACATCTTTGAATTATTACCATGCTATGCAACCTTATTTTAATCTTATCTTTATAAGGTGATAGCTTGGAATTATAAACATGATATGCAATTCCATTTCTTTATCTTTAAGATTTAAGGTGATAACTTAAAAATTAAACATGATGCAAGAACTTGTAATATAAACATGATGCAAGAAACTTGAGCGCTGGAATCGCATATGAACCAGGAGAGGGAGAAGAGAATCTTAAGCAACCTGAGCGCCGGAGTCCGCATAGGACCGGTGAGGGAGATGAGAATTACATTTTTTTTTAAGCTCCATTCTCAAGACTTCTTAAAGAATAAATTCTTTAACTCCAATTATCTCATTTCTTCGTTTATGATTCATAGGCAAGTCTTTGAGCTCTAGGATTTTTAGGTGATGACATAAAATAAACATGCCATGCATTGACTCTTTTAGCCATTATAAAATAAAGTGAGAGCATAAAATAAACATGAGATGCAACTTCTTTATTATCTTTAGAGATTAAGTGACAACTTGAAATTTAAACATGAAATGCAAGCTTGGAAATTTAAACATGAATATGCAAGTTCATTTATTCATTCTTGAGAATTTAGTGATGACATAGAAGTAAACATGGTTATGCAAGGCATAAACTTAAACATGGATGCAAGTTCATTTTATTTCTTTACTAGAGCTCCTCCAAGACTTTAGAGAAATATAAATTCAACCCAATATATCTTAGCAAGACAAAGTGAAAAATACATCTTTCAAGTTCTAAACTCAAGATCATAAAAACATCATAAAAATATTATTCTTTAAAGTTTTGCATCAAGTGGAACTTTCAAGCTTTAGAGGCCTAACTTGTGATGGATTCACAACCCACCCTCAAGGTCCTCATCATCAAGCCATCATCTTAGTCCCACCTAGGCCATATGGCTGAATTGTTCAAAGAAAAAGGAAGAAGAAAACCAAATGGAAAAACTAGAGAAAATCCATGAAATCATCATTTTGAACCAAGAACAACACTTAGCAAAGCATAGAAATAAACTTAAAAACAACTCCCTACCTAATCTGATTTGAAGGAAAGGAAGAGAACTTGGTTTCCTTGAGTGAAATGAAAGAAATATTCTTGAAAACTTGAAGAAAGAATTCAGCCAAGAGGAGGAGGAAATGAGAGCTTTTGGTGCTCCTAAAACTAGAATTTGTGTAAGTTATGAACTAAGCATCTAAACTATCTTCAAGCATGCCTATTTATAGAGATTTTGCAGCTCATAAATGGACAAAGGAAGGAAAGAAATCTGACCAAAAATTAGAGAAAAAAATAAGGAAGAAAAATCATTTTGTTTGGTGGCTTAAAACATGGAATCATGTTTCCATGTTTTCATGATTCTTTGTTTTCATTCTTTGGATTTTTGTGTAATAATTTTCTGACTTATTACTCAATAATTTCGTGCATTACAGCCTTGTGGAAGAGGATTTTGTGTGTTCCATGTATTTTTTAGGTGTAGGCAAGGTATTCATGCAATTAGAGAATTTACGGTTAAGGGTTTAAGTGAATTACTAAGCAATTTGGGTGTTTTAAGCAATTTTAGGTTCTAATCAATCTAAATAAATAATTTTGACTCTAGATTAATAATTAGAATTTAATAAGCTTTAATTTGAGCCTAATATTGCTTAGGTTTTGTGACGAATCAAAATCTCAAAAATTGCAAAACTACAAAGAGAGGGCAAAACGGTCATTTACTTAAAAATTGCCCGAGACTACTCAGCTTAACCAATGGTTAATCATGGCTTAAAAACACCTTTTAACACATTTTAGTGAGGTTTGGGTCAGCGGCATAATTGAGTTAAAACCGCATGGGCGTTTTGGTCATTTCGCTCGAAACTAAAATTGGATTCTTCTCCTCTATTAACACACATAACACAAACAATCCCTTATTAACATCAAAACATCCCCTTGAGGATGGGTGGGGCCCACGATCCTCATTTTTGAGTAAAATAACCTCAAGGGCATTTTGGTCATTTTACACGTACAGAAATTGGTTTGCAATACTTGCACGAATTGCTCCTAACTTCTCTTCTAACGTTATATTCCTTTATTAAGGATTGTTTGGTCTCAAATTTTATATAATATTTACCTACGTAATTCTGGAATTCCTAATGACAGTAAAAATTACAATAAAAATTGGGGCGTTACAACACCAAACCACTCCACCAATTTAAACATAAATATATATATATATATATAATCAAATCAAAATTTCTAGCCAAACCAATCAAAAAATTAAAAACAAATTTTGAAAGAAAAGAGAACAAATAAAACACTACTTTGCAAACTTTAGAGCTTTATAACTCCAAAGGTGTTCCAAGTGATTTCTTTTCACTTCCAGACCACTCAAATCAAGCCCAAAGGCTTCCTTAGGCAGGAAGGTAATGATGTATCAAAGTGGCAAATGATGAAAATTTAAAATTCCAATTGGTTGGATTTGTAGGTTATGATGAGTAGCGAAATTTAAAGAATTAGAAGTTTTAACAACTCTAGGCCAAGGTTTTGAGGTTGGAAATCAAGTTTGGAGTCTTGAGAAATGGAAATGGAGGCTACGTTTCTTTCTTGTTGCTTGCCGAAATGTTGTTGGTTGATAATCAAGATTTGTGTTGTATTTATCTTGTAATAAGGTTTGGATATTATATAATGTAAATAGATAATTCTTAAGAGAGAAAGTAAAATGGATGGTTAGGATTTAATCTTGTAATTCAAGATTGAATCTTAGCCATTCATTTGATTTAAATGGATAAGGTTCTTCCTTTTGTAAAGATCAAACTAGCTTTTGGTGTTAGAAAATCACACTGAAATTTTACCAAACGAATAAAATATCATACCAAGGTAATCAAACATTGCCTGAAATTAAATTTCAGGTATAAAATTATCATTCATAACCATTTCTAACCTTAATCTCATGATTTCTAGCTTTGGGCATCTTCCTGGCTCAATTTAGGATTTTGGATGTTGACGAGCTTGTAAGGCTCGCATAACACTATTCACAATTTTTTTCACATCCCTTGGATTGTCCTCATCATTGCTAAAACTATCAGAATTTTTGAAATTCTCACTGGAACATCCCTGACCCTTTACTATTGACGATTGTCCCACAAACCAACAGGGACTTTTCAGCGTGCTTTGTCCTCACTCACACGCTTTTAGGAAAACTTCCTCAGAGGTCACCCATCCAAAATTATCCCAAGTCAAGCACGCTTAAATGGAGTTTTTCATGACAGGCTACCAACAAGAAATATCATCTTGTGGCATAGGTAGTACCAATCAATTCATATAAGCATTAACTTTCATAGTCCCATACCTATAGAGACTTAATCCTCTATTCGGTGTGTAATTTGTTCATTCATGTACCGCTCCGCTTGGAGGTAGGAGCCACACCTTGTCCGTGTCTTTTAGTACCTGATTATGTAACGCCCCAATTTTTACTGTAATTTTTACTGTCATTAGGAATTACCGAATTACCGTAGGTAAATATTATATAAATTTGAACAATCCTTAATAAAGGAATATAACGTTAGAAGAGAAGTTAGGAGCAATTCGTGCAAGTATTGCAAACCCCGATTTTCTGTACGTGTAAAATGACCAATGCCCCGAGGTTATTTTACTCAGAAAATGAGGATCGTGGGCCCCCCGTCTCAAGGGATGTTTTGATAATAATAAGGGATTGTTTGTGTTATGTGTGTTAATAGAGGAGAAGAATCATAATTTTGAGCTTTACGCGATAATGAAAACGCCCCGTGCCTTTTGCTTTAAACCCTATTTTATTGACTGAGCTTTAATCTTACTAAAATGTTTTAAAAGGTGTTTTTAAGCCATGATTAACCATTGGTTAAGCTCAGGTGGTCTCTGTAATTTTTAAGTAAAATGACCGTTTTCCCCCTGCCCTTTGCCACTTTACAAATTTTGAGATTTTTGATTTGCACGAAACCTAAGCAATATTAGGCTCAAATTAAAGCTTATTAAATTCTAATTATTAATCTAGAGTCAAAATTATTTATTTAAATTGATTAGAACCTAAAATTGCTTTAAAACACTCAAATTGCTTACTAATTCACCTAAGCCCTTAAACAAATTCTCAAATTGCATGAATACCTTGCCTACACCTAAATAATACATGGAACACACAAAACCCTCTTCCATGAGGCTGTAATGCACGAAATAATTCAGCCATAATTATTAGAATTATTGCAAGATAATGCACTAAAACAAAATGCCAAAAAATTCCCTAAAACATGGCATAAAACATGCCTTAAACAAGAAATGATTTTCCTCCCTTTGTTCCCCATGAAAAATCCAAAAATTATGCTTCCTCCTCTTGTCCATACATGAACTTAAATCCTCTATAAATAGGCATGCTTAAGGAGTCTTAGATGCTTGCTCAAAATTGTACATATTTCTAGTTTTTCCAAAGCACCAAAAGCTCTCATTTCCTCCTCTTCTTGGCTGAATTTTTCTTCAAGTTTTCAAGAATATTTTCTTTTCATTTCACTCCAAGAAACCAAGTTCTCTTCCTTTCCTTCAAATCAGATTAGGTAGGGAGTTGTTTTTAAGTTTATTTCTATGTTTTGCTAAGTGTTGTTCTTGGTTCAAAATGATGATTTCATGGATTTTCTCTAGTTTTTCCATTTGGTTTTCTTCTTCCTTTTCTTTAACCAATTCGGCCATATGGCCTAGGTGGGACTAAGATGATGGCTTGATGATGAGGACCTTGAAGGTGGGTTGTGAATCCATCACAAGTTAGGCCTTAAAGCTTGAAAGTTCCACTTGATGCAAAACTTTAAAGAATAATGTTTTTATGATGATTTTATGATCTTGAGTTTAGAATTTGAAAGATGTATTTCTCACTTTGTCTTGTTAAGATATATATATTGAATTTGTATTTCTATAAAGTCTTGAAGGAGCTCTAGTAAAGAAATCAAATGAACTTGCATCCATGTTTAAGTTTATGCCTTGCATAATCATGTTTACTTTCTATGTCATCACTAAAATTTCAAGAATGAATAAATGGACTTGCATACTCATGTTTAAAATTTCCAAGTTTGCATTTCATGTATTTCATATTTATATTTCATGTTGTCACTTAATCTCTAAAGATAATAAAGAAGTTGCATCTCATATTTATTTTATGTTCTCACTTTATTTTATAATGGCTAAAAGAATCAACGCATGACATGTTTATTTTTATGTCATCACCTAAAGATCCTAGAGCTCAAAGACTTACCCAAGTATCACAAGCAAAGAAATAAGATTATTGGAGTTAAAGAATTGATTCTTTAAGAAGTCTTGAGATTGGAGCTTAAAGATGTAATAATAATTTCTTCTCCTTCACCGGTCTAGTGCGGATTACCGCGCTCGGTTTCTTAAGCTTCTCTCTCCTCCACTTGTCCCTGTTTACTACCGCCTTCAGCTTCTTGCATCATATTTATATTTCAAGCTCTTGCATCGTGTTTAATTTTTAAGTCATCACCTTAAATCTTAAAGATAAAGAAATGGATTTGCATATCATGTTTATAATTCCAAGTTATCACCTTATAATGACAAGATTAAAATGAGGTTGCACAACATGTTTATGATTCTAAGATATCACATAAATCCCTTAAAGATCAAGACTTGCTCCTTTTATCTCAAGTGAGAATTTTAATCATGAAGATTCTTTCAAGTTTAGCAAAAAGAATTAGTTTCTAAAAGAGTTTTAAGGCTTTGCAAAGATTTTACAAGAAACTAGTATTCTATGTACACTTAAAATGTGATTTTATGAGATTCATGATTCAGCCACTGATCGAAGTTTATTACTAATGTATGATGATGATTTAATATGTTTAGAGTTGTGATTATTATGTTTATTGATGAGGAAACAATTCTATGCAAGTTAGAAGAGAAATAGCTATATATAAAACAACCATAAAGCTTGAATTTAGCTAGTCTTTGATCTCTTTAAGTTTAGCCACTGCCAAATCTGTTTTAGTATGATATAATTCTGTTTAAGATTGGTTAAGCCACAAAAAATTTGGTAACAATTAGGTAGGATTAATCTTAACACTAAAAATGAAACTAGCAACTAGAAAAAAACCATAAAAGCAAGATTTCTAGAACTTTAGAGAATGAAATTTATGTATTGTTCAGAGCCTTTAGTGATCTTAAGAACCAGATTTTATCATGTTTAGATAAAGGATAATGATTCATAATTGGTTTAGTAATTAATTTTAGCATCATAAGAAGACGGAATGAGAAAGGGTTAAAAACGCAACTTTTAGCAGATAAAACCTTAAGAACAACTTACTATCTATGCTGCCCCATATTGTCTAATAATGTTCTTAGGACTTATAATTGATGGTAATAAGTCCCTTAGATGCATAATTAATCGGTTCAATAATTAAGGTTGCCCGATTGAGAGTTTCGGTTGTTAGAAAGTTTTCAGAAGGATTTATGATGATGGCTCTTTGATGTTTTAAGTGATAAGTCTATAAAGTGATTTGATGCTTATTAAGTATTTGATGCCATTGAATGATTCCTAGCTTGCATGTTATAGTTGCTATCGCAAACAATGAAAATGCTTATGTATGAAATAAAGAAATAATCTCTGTTATTTAAAAAAATTACCTTTGTTGCTGAAGAAAGTGTACTACTTAAAAGTGTAATTTGGAAAAGTTCTGGCTAGGAAAGACTTGGTATTTAACGTGTCCATTTGTGACCCACCTCTTTTTCCTGAATCTCCCAGATGCATGATTACAATTGGTATATATATTATTCCAGTAATAAGACTATAAACGAGAAAATGTTATGAATGATTATGAATTGAGAATTGATTATGATATAACATGCAAAGACATTTATGAGGAATGAATCCTTTGGACCCATCAGACTATAGGTGGTGAAAAGGTGATTCTTGCCCCCTAAACGTTCTCTCAAAAGGGTAGAGTCGGATTTTAACTTATCAAAAGGGATAAGCATATGCTAGTGACGACTAGTAAGGTATGAGCTCATAACCTAGATTACTCCTAAAAGGGTGGAGTATAGGGCGGCCCCAAGGAAAATAATGATGATGATAAGATTTTAGTCACCTAAAGCACAAAAGAAATGAAATATGATGTTCTTCTATGCATGATATTATGATATGATGATGAGGAATATGATGCGATAAAAGGAAAAGTTCGTTATAAATATGACATGCTAAGTTTATGATGCATTATAAGACGCATGATTTAAAAATTGACGAACCTCGGAAAGTACTTTTCTAAACTTAATAATGAATCTTAGCATGCTCACTATTTTATAATAACCCCGAGGTTCCTGAACTTTATAGAAGGATATACCTACGAGAATTCTTTAGCAAGATTCTCACTCCCTTTCTTTATTTTCGTCATTGTCTTCAGATACCGATGGCGACATTCGCCTATATGTTGATACCCCTACATGGGAATTTCACTACGACCTGGAGCATCGTTCATATCACTTTGAAGGGAGGTGCGCGGTTCATGTTTTTGTTTCGTAGGACGTCCATTTGCACACCCCGTTCCTAGTTATCATTTCCCCGTCTTCTCGCATAGTGACGAAATGGTTTTTGAGCACGCCTCCACATGATGAAAGGATGCTACTACTCCGCCTCATCCGCTTCCATGATATTCCCGATTATGTCCCTCAAACGAGGTATTCTGAGACGGATCCATCAGAGGATACCCTACTCATGTATATTCGGAGAGCTCTACTCCTACTCCCGCGTGTGAGAGAGGGTAGTGAGGAAACTTGTGCAGCAAATATGGCACGAAGACCATCTATGCGTCCTTGAGCCCAGGACATCTGTGTGCCCCTTTCTAAAGGAATTCGTCAGTAGATAGGATATATTCCACCATTTCAGGGGTAGTGACCATAGAAAGTTCTTAATAGATTTGAGCGTGATCATATACCCTAGTTTTAGGATAGCTTCTTCGGCCTTTAAGGTTATTTACTTTAAGTGCATATGTTGTCTTATGTATTCTAGTTTGATGTATTTGTTTAAGAGGGGAATGTATTAGTGAGGTTATTATGTATATGTATTATGGTGTGCTTATGGATGCTGTATGATGGAGCCAATACATTATGATGTGATGTTTGTAAATTCCTATGTGTCTTTTAAATCTTGCTAAATCATTCACGTTAAGCGCGTCACGTTTTCAATTATGTTTTTTAAAAAAAATGGCTCGTAATTTCACTAAGTATTTTCAAAGCATGATTAAGGAACTAAAGCAAAGAGTAGAGTCTAGTAATTAATCAGAGCGCGTAGGTGTATTGGGTTAATTATTAGGGTGTTACATTTCTGCCGTCCTCGGGCGTTACATACCCACCAGCTCCCGCTTAAGTCCGTCCTTACCACACCGTACTAAGAGAGGTGCAAGTTCTCAATACCATCTGTAACATCCCCGCCCGCTTTTATGGATTGACGACTATCCCCACAAACTAACATGGGTCTTCAGTGTGTTTTGTCCTCACTTGCATGCTTCCTGGAAAACTTCCCAGGAGGTCACCCATCAAAAATTACCCCAAGTCAAGCATGTTTAACTGGTAGTTCTTTCATGATGGGCTACCAAAAAGAAAGATCCATCTTTGTGACATAGGTAGTACCAATAAATTCATATAAGCCCTCTTTAACTGGATAGTCAGAATACCTATACAACTCTATCTCTCTCATTCGGGTGTGTAATTGGTTCATTCATGCACCCCTCCGCTCGGAGGCATGGAAAAGCCTGCCCTATTCTTGTGCCTTCCTATATTCTGGATTACTTCTCTTCCTCCTCCTACATCATCACTAATAAAGCTCAAATAAATTTTTAAATAATTTTTCTGGTGTTACACATGCTTGTGTTTCGGACTCTAGTTTAGATGGTTATAAACTTTTGAATAGAACATTAACTGACCCCATCGAGACTAAGGATGGAGTGAATGCTTCAATTTGAGTAGCCAAATTAAGCATGTAAGAACTAGTTAACATGAACATACCTATTGTATTTGACACATTAATAAATGGACTAGGAATCAGCAATCTTGCCAAATTTATGATCTAGAAATATATAAATGACCAGAAACTAATTGTGTAACACCCTAATATTTAACCCTAATACGCCTTAGGACGTATCAAGACTAATAAATCATTAGTTATTACTTCTCTTATAAATTCATTTATAAAATACTTAGTGGAAAATACGGGTAAAATTTTTTTTTTTTTTGAAATGATTTATATAAAACAAAGTGCGAGCCTTTGCGCATAACATAACAACGTGAGCGGAAGAACAAATAAAACATACAAAACATAAGCATTAAAGAACACATCTTAACACCCTAATATTTAACCTAACACGCGGGAATACGTATTGAAGATTAATTATTAGTTATTACTCCTTTTCCCATTCTTTAAATTCATCTTATCAAAATACTTAGAGGAAAGTATGGGTAAATTTTTATTTATTTATTTATTTATTTATTTTGTTTTGTTTTTACTTGGAAAACAAAGTATGAGCTACGCAAACCTACGTCGCATCTTGCACACACATAATAAAAGCATAATAAGATCATACATCAAACACATCACAACAATATAAATATCACAAAATCCATAATTATATATAAATATCAAACGTTTCTCTTTTGCAATAAGACATACAAATACCAACGTAAATAACACCCAAAGGAAAAACAAACTAATTAACTTTCTCCATTCATAAGTATGCCTAGATGAGTTGACTCGTCCGTGTAGCTAGACGTCCTGCCGGGTGAACATGGGCACTTCTACCCGGGCCAGTGGCACCTCTACGAATGGCTGTAGTGACAGCCTCCTCTTCAGGATCGTACCCCCATATCTACCGAAGATGGCCCGAAGAGTGATGAGAAGGTGAATCCTCTTTGAAGGGTCCGACCACGATCCAGGAGAGAAAGGTGGTGATTTGGTATGACCTGGAAATTCCGAACAGCGGATACACCGGAACGGGGAGGGGGATACTTGGTACTCTTGGGTGCGCTCGTTCAAGACGATCTCATCCTTTAAAGGAGTAGTGGGAGAGAAGTGTACGCTATTAACAGGGTGCGCAATGGATTGGACATAAATATAAACACGAACAGCACAACGACCCATGAATAATATGACGGTTTGCCGGGTCAAAGTGCATTTCCCAAGCTTGGTGCATCAACGTGATTACGAACGTTGCCATTGCCCTCTAAGACGACATGGAAAAGAAAAGAGAGGGAGTGAGAAACTATAGAAGAATCTCAAGGAGGCTTTTACCTCTTAATGCATTATGTCATCATTATCGTCCTCAGGAACCTCAGGATTTGTTATGAAAACGTGAGCATGCATAAAGTTCATTCATTAATTTTCCAAATACCTTTAGCCGAGGTCTGTGTCTTTTAACATGGATCTTACTGTTATGAATGCAACATACTATATCATGAACGCATGTCCATACCATATGCAAGATATAATAGAATGTATATTGAATGAATATAACACAACAAATGCGACATTAATCATTTTTTTAGGTGACTTAAACTTCTTATTCTCTTTTCCTTAGGGGCCACCCTAAATATTCTTCTCATCTTGAGAGTTCTAGATTATGAGCTCATACCTGACTAGTCGTCACTAGTCTATACTTATCCTTTGCAATAAACCTAAATTCCCTTAACTTCAATAGTACGTGGTTAGGGGGCATAGGAACACCTTTCATAACCATTAATTCCTGGAGTCTAAAGGGTCCTTTCTTGGATCACCTTCATAACCTTTAATTCGGGAGTCTAGAGGATCACTTCCATATGTTTTATGTCACCTTGATATAGGCATGATAAATAAGAGTAGGTACTAAGCATAAAATTATAAACACATATCATATTCACAAGTCTTCATGAATCATGCATCTTGATCAATTAATTGTAACCTCATCATGCTGCATATCTCATATAATCTTTACAAAACATGTATCACACCTTGCACATATCCAATAAGCATGTTATTTTGCATAGAAATAATACTTTCTACACTTTCCTTTTAGTAATCGATTAGAGGATCTACTAATCGATTACATAGTTCATATTTTCGAAATAGGCATAAATAGGCTACCAATTGATTACAGAATGGTAATCAATTCCAGGGATTCTCAAGTTTCGAAAACTAAGGTCTGACACCCTTCAATTGCTTTTCATTTTATCCCCGTTAGACTTCCTCAGTTTACTCTTGTTGCTCAATCTAAAACAGTCACCTCATCAAAATACTTACGTCCAAATAATCAATTCTATTTGTTCATCATAGAAATAAAATTCCAAGATATTGAAAGCACATGAAGCCTTAACATAAAAGATTCTAAGCTGGAGGCCGTTATCATTATAAGGCCGAGTATTACATGTTAGAAATATGTCCATGGTTTAAAATTTCCATTTAAGATAAAAGGAGCAAGTCTTTGAGCTTTAAGGTTTAGGTGATAACTAAAATCATAAACATGTCATGCAATCTTATTCTTAATCTTGATCATTATAAGGTGATAACTTGAAAATATAGATATGATATGCAAGACTTGAAATATAAACATGATGTGATGACTTGAAATATAAATATGGATGTTCATTTACTTATCTTGAAAGATTAAAATGATGCTTGAAGTATAAATATGAATGCAAAGCTTGAAAATTAAACATGATATGCAAGTTCATTTTCTTATCTTTGAGAATTAAAGTGATGACTTGAAATATAAACATGATGCAAAGCTTGAAAATTAAATATGATATGCAAGTTCATTTCTTTATCTTTAGGAATTAAGTGATGACTTGAAATATAAATATGATGCGAAGCTCTGAAATTAAACATGATATGCAAGTTCATTTCCTTATCTTTAGGAATTACAGTGATGACTTGAAATATAAATATGATGCAAAACTTGAAATTAAATATGCATAGTTTTAAAATTAAATATGCAAAGCTCAAAATTAAATATGCAAGGCTAAGATTAAATATGCAAAGCTCAAAAATTAAATATGATATGCAAGTGCTTGAAACATAAACATGATATTGCAAGTTCCTTATTATATCTTGTTAAGCTCAAAACTCAAGACTTCTTAAAGAATGAATTCTTTAACTCCAATTAATCTTATCAAAGAAGAAGTGAGCTTTAGAGTTCTTCATACCATGGTTCCAAGAACCTTTTTCCACGAACTCATCATCAAGCTCAAAAAGAATCAGTTTAAAGGAAACTAACAATTTTTCCATCAATCTTTTGACAACAAGAATTAAACCTTGAGCTTTAGAGGTTCATTATATGATGGATACACAACCATCACCATGATTCCTCATCATCAAGCCATGGTCATCATCAAGCTAAGAAAATCAAAAATTAAAGGAAAGAACAAGAGAAAGAACATAAAATAAACTCCCTACCAAGTTGTTTCTTTAATCTATGGTGGAAATATGTTTGTTTGAGGTTGAGAACTTGGATCAAGGATGAGGATGAAGCTTCTTGGATATGGAGGAGGAAGAAGAAGAAGGCTTAGTGTTCTTGAGAATTTTGTAGAGTTTTTGAGCAAAACTTGAGCAAAATCACTAAAAGGAAGTAAATGGTAATGAAATGGTGTTTGCAAGTGGATTATTTATAGAAAAAATCAATGATGGTGGCTGATTGAAGCTTGGAATTTCGTGGCCAACTTGGTCCCATGGAGGGATATTTGTGGCTTCATGACAAAACAAGATATTTATGATATCATATGATAATATATTTAATTAGGTAGTAGTTTGCAAATTGATAACTTAGAGTATTTGATAAAAATCAAGTGTTTAACATTTACCATGGCAAGGTAAAAGAGTAATCTCATTTTAGTAATAGAGTTAATCTCAATTGGGTTAAAAATTAATTAGTAACAAAAGTCCTAATCTTAAGACACAGTAAGAAAGTGAGCTAGATTTTCCTTAATCTTTACATTTTCGATTTTGTAATTTAGAAAGAAAATTAAATTTTTCCTAAACAATTTGTAAACTCTAATTACCTTAGGTAATTATTTTTTTTTTACCTCCAGTAATTATTTTTAACCCAAGGTTAAAAAATTTAATTCAAAGAATTTGAACCCAATATCGTCTTAATTACTTAAGTACCCTTATTAAGCATTAACTAGGGGCAAAATGGTAATTTCACATAAAACTTTCGGAAATTACCTGAACGTTTTAGTATAACCTTTTTAGGCTTCCTGGGTGATGACCGGGTTCAAACATTGCTCAAACTTAGGTTACTGCATTAGGGCAAATTGGTAATTTTGCACAACAGGAAAATCGGGGCATTACATTTCTCCCTCCTTAAAAAGAATTTCGTCCTTTAAATTTGTTACCTGAAACAACTTGGGGTATCTGTTTTCATTTCTGACTCCAATTCCCATGTAACATCTTCTGCTTTACCATTTCCCCATGTCACCTTGACCAAATGTACGACTTTGTTTCTTAATTGTTTAACTCTTCTATCCACGATCCTTGTAGGTAGTAAGTTGAAACGTGTCCCTTAATTGTACTTTTGGTTCTAACACATGACTAGGGTCGGATTGATATTTCTTAATGAGAAACATGGAAGACATTGTGTAGGTTGGACAAAATGGGTGGTAGAGCTATCCTGGTAGGCTACTGACCCTACTCTTTTAAGGATTTCAAATGGACCAAGAAATCTAGGGCTCAACTTCTCAACTCTCATCGCTTGGATACTGTTGTGGTGATCCTAAGGAATACATGTTCTCCTTCTTGGAATTCCAATGGCTTCCGTCGGTGATCGAGGATAGCTCTTCTGTCTACTTCCTAGGATATCCTATCCCTAATCCTTTTAATTTGTTCTGTGGTTTCCCTTATGACTTCAGGTCCTAACATGCCTTGCTCTCGGTTCATACCAACACAGGGTGATTGACACTTCCTTCGCAATAGTGCTTCATACGGTGCCATACCAATGCTTGCATGATAACTATTGTTATATGAAAACTCCAATCGAGTGGCAAGTACTTATCCGGCTCCCTCTTTGGTCCAATACACATGCTCTTAACATATCTTCTAGGGTTTGTATGGTCCTCTCTGACGCCATCCGTTTGAGGTGGTATGCCGTGTAAAGCACAAGCTTCTAACCAAACGCCTTCTGAAAGGCTCCCCAAAACGTGACGTAATCGTGGATCGAGATTATTGTCGTCTGATTTCATGCAACCTTACAATCTCTTGGATACACCCCTGGGCTAACTTATCCAATGAATAAGTTACCTTAATAGGCAAAAGTGAGCCGAGTTTTTGTAGTCTGTTGACGATTACCCATATGGCGTCATGGCTAGCTTGGGTCTTAGGTAGACCCTTCACAAAATCCATCGAGATCTTCCCATTTTCCACCTGGAATGGACAAGGTTGCACATTTTGAAGGTTTTTGGTGCTCAATTTTCACCTTCTGACAAACTAAGCACTTACTCACCCATGCGGCCACATCCTTCTTCAACCGGGCCACCAAAACATCTTTTTCAGGTCCTGATACATCTTGGTAGTACCAGGATGAATGGTGAAATGGCTCTTGTGAGTCCCTTAGACCCTCCCTTCGGAGGTCACCACTTGCTGGTACGAAATCAACCTTCGAACCTCCATATCTTATCTACTCCTTGGTTAAAACCCTTTAGCTTCCTTCCCTTACCTGCCCAGGGTTTCTTTAAACTCTATGTCCTTCTGTTGGGGTTCAGTGACCTCTCCTTAAAGTCACTTGTTATACTTAGATGACACATCTTTATGCTCTCAGTGGTTACATACATCCTAAGTTTAGGTCCCTAAACTTTCTATGTCAGCTTTACTTCCTTCACCATCATATGAGACAATTGTAGTGACTTTCGACTCAAAGCGTCAGCCACTACATTGGCCTTGCCTGGATGGTAGTTCAACCCAAAATCATAATCCTTCAAGAACTCCATCCATCTCCTTTGCCTCATATTCAACTCCTT
>JAMLFY010000025.1:71021-124545 GCA_030441495.1 Dalbergia oliveri
CTTTGTAAGAATTTTATGGGAAGCTAGTAATTTATGTGTACTTAAAATGTGATTTGATGCTTATTAAGAATTTGGTGTCATTGATTGATTCCCTGGTTTGTATGTTATAGTTGTTGTTGCAAACAATGAAAACTTATGCATGAAATAAAGACATATTCTGTTCCTGGAAGAAGTGTATTCCTGTAAGAGTGCAATTTGGAAAGATTCTGGCTAAGGAAAGATTTGGTATTTAAGCGTGTCCATTGTGACCCACCTCTCTTTCCTGGAATCTCCAGATGCATGATTCCAGTTGGTATATATTATTTCGGCATAAGACTATAAATGAGAAAATGTTATGATGATTATGAATGAAGAATTGTATTATGATATAACATGCAAAGACTTAAAGGTGACTCAAAATATATGAGAAAATGATCCTTTGGACCCGTCAAACTATAGGCGGTGAAAAGGTGATTCTTGCCCCCTAGTCTGTTCTCTCAAAAGGGTAGAGACGAATTTTTACTTATCAAAAGGGATAAGTGCTGGTGACGACTAGCAAGGTATGAGCTCATAACCTAGATTACTCCCAAAAGGGTGGAGCATAGGGTGGCCCAGGAAAATGATGATGAAAGTAACTTTAAGTCACCTAAGAAACTAAGTAAATGCATTATGTGAATATGATGTTCTGCTATGCATAGTATTTATGAGATGATGATGAGAAATATGATATTCTGCTATGCATAGTATTATGAAATGATGATGAGGAATATGATGTGATTTTATGCATAACTATGTTATTATATATGAAAGGAAAAGTTCATTATAAACATGACATGCTAAGTTTATGATGCATTATAAGACGCATGATTAAAACCGACGAACCTCGGTAAAGTATATTTTCGAACTTAATAAATCAATCTTAGCATGCTCACTATTTCATAATAACCCGAGGTTCCTGGGGACGATGATGATGACACAATGCATCATGAGGTGAGTACCCTGAGATTCTTTTTATAAGTTTCTCACTCCCTCTATTTTTCTTTCCATCTCGTCTTCAGAAATAGAAGGAAGCGTTCGTGAATCACATTGAGGCTTAAGGGTAGAACTTGAATCCTGCTAGTTTCACTCGTATATTTCAGATATCTATCCCTATCCCTGGAGTGTTATTACTAGGTGCCATTAATGGATGTCCTTCCATCCATATATTATTTATGTTTTATTAGATTGCCTACACTTAGTCTTATTCTGTTGGTAGGCAAAATATCTATATGATATGTAATTATGGATGCTGTATGATGGAGCCAATATATTATGATGTGATGTTTGTAAATTCCTATGTGTCTTTTAAATTTTGCTAAATCATTCACGTTAAGCGGCTCACGTTTTCAATTATGTTTAAAAAAAAAAATGGCTCGTAATTTCACTAAGTATTTTCAAAGCATGATTAAGGAACTGAAGCAAAGAGTAAAGTCTAGTAATTAATCAAATACTGCCTAGGTGTATTGGGTTAATTATTAGGGTGTTACATTTTGGTATCAGGGTTCCTTCTCAGAGCCTGAGGATTGGACTGACTATGCTTCTAAAGCATAATACGTTAGTAATGTCATGTGTAGATGTTTATCATTAGGATGAGCTTGAGGATTAGAAATACATGACTCCTGTATGTTGAAAGTGCCATGGTAACTTGCTCACTTTGCATGGAATATTGGGCCTGATCACCTCAGTGTTGCTGTTTTGTGTGTATAGGGACCAATGGCACGACGACAAGACTAGAGCGCACAGAATAACCAAGATAATGAGACCGCTGAAGCACTTCCGACGTAGCAAGGACCATGAGAATGATGATGGAACGGATGGATCAGAATCGTCAAGCTAATATAAATCAAGGACATGAAATTCCCGAACATGCTCGTTTCGGGGAATTCGTAAGGCGAATCCACCTGTTTTCAAGGGACCCTGAATCCTAATGTAGCAGATGAATGGATTCAAATATTGAGAAGGTCTTTGCTGTAGTTCCATGTTCAGAGGAGCGAAGGTCACTTTTGCCACCCACATGCTTGAGGGTGATGGGCTTCTGGTGGGTGGTGTTCGAAGACTCTGGAGGCAACCGAAGTGGACATTGATTGGGAATTATTCAAGGTCCATTTTTACGAGAAGTACTTTCCGAGTCGGTTAGAAATGCTAAGGACATTGAATTCATGCAACTTGTCCAGGGGAATATGAATGTGGCTCAGGATCCTGCCAGATTTGAGGAACTCATTAAGTTCTCAAGGATGTACCAAGGTAACCCTGATGAGTATTGGAAATGCATTAAATACGAGTCAGGGTTAAAGGAGAACTTAATGTGGAGTTGCGCACTTGGAAATTAGGGATTTCTCTACCTTAGTCAACAAATGCCGCATCATTGAAGAAGGCAGAAGCTGGGTACTTCAAAGTCTGAGAATATCATCAAAAAGCTGACACCTCAAGGTCAACAATTCAAGAGGCAAAATCGACCTCCATTCCCACCTCAATCGAGATCCCAAGGTCCACAAAGGAACTTTCAACAAGGAAGGCCGAACAACAACAACAAGCTATACACAACCGCTACAACAACAACCCCAACAACAATCACAACAACAACAATAACAACAACAAGGGGAAAGCACCACAAAGGGTCCAGCGCACCTCCACGACCGTGCCATCCATGGAATGTCCCAAGTGCGGCAAGAATCATGGGAGCATGCCATGTCGAGCGGAACAAACGTGTGCTACCGGTGTGGAAAACAGGTCATTACTCCAGAATGCAGAAAGGAACCCGCCAACCCCCAATCCCAAGCCAGAATACCAAGGAAGGGTATTCACCGTTAATGCTGAAGAAACGACAAAGTCACGAAATCTCGTGGAAGGTAAGTGTAATATGTATGGTAGAAACTTAATTGTCCTATGATTCTGCGCTTCCCATTCTTTTATCTCCCACTCGTGTGTTAAAACCCTTAACTTGCATATAACTGAGCTTCCTTTTGACCTTATTGTTTCTACCCTCCTGGAAAACCCGTTAGGACTTGTAAATGTTGTTTAGATTGCCATTTTGTTATTGAGAATAGATCATTTGTTTTAGATCTCATTTGCTTACCCATGCAAGGTTTAGATGTGATTCTTGGCATGGATTGGCTTGAAGCCAACCGTGTCCTGTTAACCTATGAGAAAACCATCACTTTTCTTGTTCCCATTGAACCTAAGAAACCCATAAGTCTTTACATAACATGGAAATGGACTGGTAAGGGTGAGAATAAAGGTTATATTTTCCTAGCCGCTAGTGATGTAGACTTTGAGCAAAGTATCGATGAGATACCAATAGTAAGGAATTATCCCGAAGTATTTCCAGATGAGATACAGAGTTTCCTCCAAGAGAGAGATAGAGTTTTCCATAGAATTGCTTCCAGGTGCAGGTCCCATATCCATAGCCCCATCAGGATGTCCCCATTAGAGTTTACCGAGTTAAAAGCTCAATTGGAAGATTTATTGGAGAAAAAGTTTGTTAGGCCTAGTGCATCACCTTGGGGAGCCCCTGTGTTGTTTGTGAAGAAAAAGGATGGGAGTATGAGGATGTGTGTTGACTATAGGCAATTGAATAAAGTGACAGTGAAGAACAAATACCCTTTGCCTAGGATAGATGACTTGATGGACAAGCTTAAAGGCGCAAGTGTTTTCTAAGATTGATTTGAGGTCAGGTTACCACCAGATTAGGGTGAGAGATGAAGATATACCAAAAACGGCCTTTCGTCCGATACGGCCATTTTGAGTTTGAGTAATGTCCTTTGGATTAACCAATGCTCGGCAATTTTTATGGATTACATGAATAGGATCTTTAGACCCTATTTAGATCAGTTTGTGGTTGTCTTTATAGATGACATTCTCATCTACTCTAAGACCCACGAGGAGCATGAATGCCACCTAACCATAGTCCTGGAAATCCTAAAGGAAAAGAAACTATATGCCAAGCTTTCTAAGTGTGAATTCTGGTTGGATGAGGTGAAATTTTTAGGGCATGTAGTATCTAAGAAAGGAATTGCTGTAGATCCTAGTAAGGTGGAAACGGTTGTAACTGGGAAAGACCAACCACGGTACTGAAGTAAGGAGCTTCTTAGGTTTAGCTGGTTATTACCGTCGGTTTATCAAGGGATTTTCCAGATTTCCCTACCTGACTAAGCTAACTAGGAAAAACACCCTTTTTCATGGACCAGGAGTGTGAAAAGAGCTTTCAAGAGCTAAACACAAGCTAACCTCAACCCCTTTTAGTGTTACCCGACCCCAATGTGCCTTTCGAAGTGTCCTGTGATGCTTCGAGGAAAGGTTTGGGTTGTGTCCTGATAGGATAGGCAAGTGGTGGCCTATGCATCGAGGCAACTCAAGCCACATGAGGCAAATTACCCACCCATGACCTTGAGTTAGCCGCTCGTGTTTGCTCTAAAGATTTGGAGACACCATTTATACGGAGTGAGGTTTGAGGTGTTTTCTGATCACAAGAGTTTGAAATATCTCTTTGATCAAAAAGAGCTAAACATGAGGCAAAGAAGGTGGATGGAGTTTTTAAAAGATTATGATTTCGGGTTAAACTATCATCAGGTAAAGCTAATGTTGTAGCTGATGCCCTAAGTAGGAAATCCTTACAAGTGTCCCGTTTGATGGTGAAAGAGATTGAGTTAATTGAGCAATTTAGAGACCTCAACCTAGGAATGACCTTGACCACTAAGGGCATAAGAGCTTGTCACCTTAGTGTGAGTGAATTCAAGGAAAGAATTGCTCAAGCCCAAAGGAAAGATACAGAATTTCAAGAGACCTTAGAGGCGGTAAGAGCTGATAAGTTGAAAGGTTTTACCCAAGGGAATGATAGTTTATGGAGGTTTGAAGGTCGTATATGTGTACCTGCTAGTGGTGACCTCCGAAAGGATATTTTGGAGGAAGCCCATAAGAGTCATTTCACCCTCCATCCTGGTGCCACCAAGATGTATCAAGATTTGAGGAAGATGTTCTGGTGGCCTGGATTGAAAAAGGATGTGTGCACATGGGTGAATAAATGCTTGGTATGTCAAAAGGTGAAGATTGAGCACCAAAGACCCTCTGGAATGTTGCAACCCCTATCAATCCCCGAGTGGAAGTGGGATAGTATCTCCATGGATTTTGTAACTGGACTCCGAGGACCCAAGCGAATCATGACGCCATTTGGGTAATAGTGGATCGGTTGACTAATCAGCCCACTTTTTACCTATTAAGGTGACTTATTCCTTGGATAGGTTAGCAGTATATTCAGGAGATAGTAAGATTACATGGAGTCCGTCGACGATAATCTCGGTCGGGATCCACGATTTACGTCACGATTTTGGGGAGCTTTTCAGAAGGCGTTTGGTTCAAAACTGTCTGAGCACGGCTTACCCCCCCGGACGGTCAATCTGAAAGAACTATCCAAACTTTGGAAGACATGTTGAGGGCATGTGTTTTAGATCAAAGAGGGAGTTGGGATAAGTACCTACTTGATTGAATTTGCATATAACAACAGTTATCATGCAAGTATCGGTATGGCACCATACGAGGCCCTCTATGGACGGAAGTGTCAATCACCTCTATGTTGGTATGAGCCCAGAGAGCAAAGTCTACTCGGATATTGTGAGGGAAACGACGGAACAAATCAAGAAGATTAGGGATAAGATTCTCACTCAAAGTCGCAGAAAAACTATGCGGACAAGCGGCGAAAACCGCTAGATTTTCAAGAAGGGACCATGTGTTCCTAAGAATCACCCCCACCAGGCATAGGCCGAGCAATGAAAGTAAAGAAATTGAGCCCAGATTTCTTGGTCCGTTTGAAATCCTTAGCAAAATAGGATCTGTAGCCTACCGTATAGCCCTACCCCAGTCTATCCAACCTTCATGATGTTTTCCATGTCTCCAGTTAAGGAAATATCATTCTGACCCAAGTCATGTACTAAAGCCAGAACATGTACAATTAAGAGATGACCTAACGTTTAACTTACCACCCACGAGAATCGTTGACCGAAAGTTAAGCAATTAAGAAACAAGGTGTACCCAGTCAAAGTAGCATGGGGACGAGGTGAAACCGAAGAATTTACATGGAAGCTGGAATCAGACATGCAAGCACAATACCCGAGCTATTCTCAGGTAACGAATTTCGAGGGCGAAATTCTTTTTAAGGAGGGGAGTAATGTAACGCCCCAATTTTTATTGTAATTTTTACTGTCATTAGGAATTACCGAATTACGTAGGTAAATATTATATAAAATTTGAGACCAAACAATCCTTAATAAAGGAATATAACGTTAGAAGAGAAGTTAGGAGCAATTCGTGCAAGTATTGCAAACCCCAATTTCTGTACGTGTAAAATGACCAAAATGCCCTGAGGTTATTTTACTCAGAAAATGAGGATCGTGGGCCCCACCCATCCTCAAGGGGATGTTTTGATGTTAATAAGGGATTGTTTGTGTTATGTGTGTTAATAGAGGAGAAGAATCCAATTTTGAGTTTCGACGCGCGAAATGACCAAAACGCCCTTGCGTTTTAACTCCGATTTGCGTGCCGACTAACCCGAACCTCACTAAAATGTGTTAAAAGGTGTTTTTAAGCCATGATTAACCATTGGTTAAGCTCGGGTGGTCTGGGCAATTTTTAAGTAAAATGACCGTTTTGCCCCTGTCTTGTGCAAGTTTTACAAATTTTGAGATTTTTGATTCGTCTAACGAAACCTAAGCAATATTAGGCTCAAATTAAAGCTTATTAAATTCTAATTATTAATCTAGAGTCAAAATTATTTATTTAGATTGATTAGAACCTAAAATTGCTTAAAACACCCAAATTGCTTAGTAATTCACTTAAACCCTTAACCGTAAATTCTCTAAATTGCATGAATACCTTGCCTACACCTAAAAAATACATGGAACACACAAAATCCTCTTCCACAAGGCTGTAATGCACGAAATTATTGAGTAATAAGTCAGAAAATTATTACACAAAAATCCAAAGAATGAAAACAAAGAATCATGAAAACATGGAAACATGATTCCATGTTTTAAGCCACCAAACAAAATGATTTTTCTTCCTTATTTTTTTCTCTAATTTTTGGTCAGATTTCTTTCCTTCCTTTGTCCATTTATGAGCTGCAAAATCTCTATAAATAGGCATGCTTGAAGATAGTTTAGATGCTTAGTTCATAACTTACACAAATTCTAGTTTTAGGAGCACCAAAAGCTCTCATTTCCTCCTCCTCTTGGCTGAATTCTTTCTTCAAGTTTTCAAGAATATTTTCTTTCATTTCACTCAAGGAAACCAAGTTCTCTTCCTTTCCTTCAAATCAGATTAGGTAGGGAGTTGTTTTTAAGTTTATTTCTATGCTTTGCTAAGTGTTGTTCTTGGTTCAAAATGATGATTTCATGGATTTTCTCTAGTTTTTCCATTTGGTTTTCTTCTTCCTTTTCTTTGAACAATTCAGCCATATGGCCTAGGTGGGACTAAGATGATGGCTTGATGATGAGGACCTTGAGGGTGGGTTGTGAATCCATCACAAGTTAGGCCTCTAAAGCTTGAAAGTTCCACTTGATGCAAAACTTTAAAGAATAATATTTTTATGATGTTTTTATGATCTTGAGTTTAGAACTTGAAAGATGTATTTTTCACTTTGTCTTGCTAAGATATATTGGGTTGAATTTATATTTCTCTAAAGTCTTGGAGGAGCTCTAGTAAAGAAATAAAATGAACTTGCATCCATGTTTAAGTTTATGCCTTGCATAACCATGTTTACTTTCTATGTCATCACTAAATTCTCAAGAATGAATAAATGAACTTGCATATTCATGTTTAAATTTCCAAGCTTGCATTTCATGTTTAAATTTCAAGTTGTCACTTAATCTCTAAAGATAATAAAGAAGTTGCATCTCATGTTTATTTTATGCTCTCACTTTATTTTATAATGGCTAAAAGAATCAATGCATGGCATGTTTATTTTATGTCATCACCTAAAAATCCTAGAGCTCAAAGACTTGCTTATGAATCATAAGCAAAGAAATGAGATAATTGGAGTTAAAGAATTTATTCTTTAAGAAGTCTTGAGAATTGGAGCTTAAAAAAAATGTAATTCTCATCTCCCTCACCGGTCCTATGCGACTCCGCGCTGTTGCTTAAGATTCTTCTCCTTCTCCTGTCCTATGCGGTACCGCGCTCCAGTTTCTTGCATCATGTTTATATTACAAGTTCTTGCATCATGTTTAATTTTCAAGTTATCACCTTAAATCTTAAAGATAAAGAAATGGAATTGCATATCATGTTTATAATTCCAAGCTATCACCTTATAAAGATAAGATTAAAATAAGGTTGCATAGCATGGTAATAATTCAAAGATGTCACCTAAATCTCTAAAGCTCAAGACTTGCTCCTTTTATCTTAAGTGAAAGATTTAATTATGAACATTCTTTCAAGTTATAAATCGGTCCCATGGTTAATTTAGGCCTAAAGTCCTATGACTTCTTTCAAGTTTAACAAAAGGAATTAGTTTTAAAAGAGTTTTAAAACTTTGTAAGAATTTTATGGGAAGCTAGTAATTTATGTGTACTTAAAATGTGATTTGATGCTTATTAAGAATTTGGTGTCATTGATTGATTCCCTGGTTTGTATGTTATAGTTGTTGTTGCAAACAATGAAAACTTATGCATGAAATAAAGACATATTCTGTTCCTGGAAGAAAGTGTATTCCTGTAAGAGTGCAATTTGGAAAGATTCTGGCTAAGGAAAGATTTGGTATTTAAGCGTGTCCATTGTGACCCACCTCTCTTTCCTGGGAATCTCCAGATGCATGATTACAGTTGGTATATATTATTCGGCATAAGACTATAAATGAGAAAATGTTATGATGATTATGAATGAAGAATTGTATTATGATATAACATGCAAAGACTTAAAGGTGACTCAAAATATATGAGAAAATGATCCTTTGGACCCATCAAACTATAGGCGGTGAAAAGGTGATTCTTGCCCCCTAGTCTGTTCTCTCAAAAGGGTAGAGACGAAATTTTTACTTATCAAAAGGGATAAGTATATGCTGGTGACGACTAGCAAGGTATGAGCTCATAACCTAGATTACTCCCAAAAGGGTGGAGTATAGGGTGGCCCAGGAAAATGATGATGAAAGTAACTTTAAGTCACCTAAGAAACTAAGTAAATGCATTATGTGAATATGATGTTCTGCTATGCATAGTATTTATGAGATGATGATGAGAAATATGATATTCTGCTATGCATAGTATTATGAAATGATGATGAGGAATATGATGTGATTTTATGCATAACTATGTTATTATATATGAAAGGAAAAGTTCATTATAAACATGACATGCTAAGTTTATGATGCATTATAAGACGCATGATTAAAAGGACGAACCTCGGTAAAGTATATTTTCGAACTTAATAAATCAATCTTAGCATGCTCACTATTTCATAATAACCCGAGGTTCCTGGGGACGATGATGATGACACAATGCATCATGAGGTGAGTACCCTACTGAGATTCTTTTTATAAGTTTCTCACTCCCTCTATTTTTCTTTCCATCTCGTCTTCAGAAATAGAAGGAAGCGTTCGTGAATCACATTGAGGCTTCAGGGACATGAACTTGAATCCTGCTAGTTTCACTCGTATATTTCAGATATCTATCCCTATCCCTGGAGTGTTATTACTAGGTGCCATTAATGGATGTCCTTCCATCCATATATTATTTATGTTTTATTAGATTGCCTACACTTAGTCTTATTCTGTTGGTAGGCAAAATATCTATATGATATGTAATTATGGATGCTGTATGATGGAGCCAATATATTATGATGTGATGTTTGTAAATTCCTATGTGTCTTTTAAATTTTGCTAAATCATTCACGTTAAGCGGCTCACGTTTTCAATTATGTTTAAAAAAAAAAATGGCTCGTAATTTCACTAAGTATTTTCAAAGCATGATTAAGGAACTGAAGCAAAGAGTAAAGTCTAGTAATTAATCAAACCTGCCTAGGTGTATTGGGTTAATTATTAGGGTGTTAATACGCCTGGACGTATCAAGACTAATTATTAGTTATTACTTCTTTAAATTCATTTATAAAATACTTAGCGGAAAATACGGGTAAAATTTTTTTGAAATGATTTATATAAACCAAAGTGCGAGCCTTTGCGTAACATAAACAACGTGAAGCGGAAGAATAAATAAAACATCCAAATATAAACATTAAAGAACACATCCATCATAAACATCATTCCTCATTAATTTAGATAATATAGTTTATACATACAACGGAAATATACAGAAACATAAAGTCTTACCCGCACTAGTGGGAGAGCTTGCAGTACAATGGGAAACATAAAGACAAATACATGGTAATAATCCCAAAAGATAAACACCCAACTATCACTACCCTCCCACTCCAAGCCTCCTGGTGACGCCGTCCTCGGTTGGGGAGATGTAGCCCGCGAACTGACGAAGCTCCTCGGATGTAGCCCAACGAAGCGGAGATCTAGGCATGGAAATCGAGGGGACAGCATGGCCTCCGCGTCGTGGTCGCCTCTCGGCTGTCGAACGCGCCTCGCATGCCTCGGCTGGGTGACCGTGTCCTCACTACCTCCTCCGTGACCCATAGGGAACGAGGGGAAGATCCCTCCGAAGGATCAGCCTCTGTCGAGAACGGGGAACATACTCAGGATATCAGCGTACCTCCGACGAGGAAGGTTGGGCACGGTCTCTCATCTTGGGGTCGTGTCCTCTCAAAGATCAGGTCGTCGCCAAAGGGTGAAGTTGGATGGAAGCGATAGCTGGAGACGGGGAAAGCAAAAGGGCGTCCACATATGCAAAACGCGCACCTCGCAATGACCCTTGAAGTGGTAGGACTGATGCTCGGGGTCATAGTGCACCTCCCATGTAGGCGGGTCAATGAAAATCACGAACGACGCCATCGATATCTGAAGACGTAACGGAAAGAAACGAGAGAGGGGTGAGAATCTTACTAAAGAATCTCAGTAGGGAAGTCCTCTATCCTAGTGCCATCGTTTACGTCCCAGGAACCTTGGGTTTATTATGAAAAGGTTGAGCATGCATAGGTTCATTATGAGGTTTTCGCAAAGGTTGTTGTCCAAGGTCCATGTCTTTTATAATGATTCTTAATGCATGTATGCAACATAATGTTTCATGGATGCATGGTAGCACTTTAGGTAAATCAAACAATAATTCAAACAACATTTGTGTGGCATGAAACTTTTCTTTGAACATCTTTCCTTTCTCATACTTGTGTCACCAATAATATAGTAACCGCACCCTTAAGCTAGGCTATGAGCTCATACCTTAACTAGTCGTCACTAGTTCTTACTTATCCTCTTGATAAGCGAATCATAAACATCATAATCCCGACTCCCGAGTACGGGTAGGGGGCCTAGGATCACCCATCATGGGACTTTCTCCTTCTTCGAAACGCATCGACTGGTTAAGCCAACGACTTGTCCGCTTTCGGTATGGCTCGACGTCCATACCCCACGGGTTTACTTTCTCCTCAGAAGGAGAAATGCGTCTCGGCATATAACTTTAAACTTCATATTTCTCAAAAACTTTCTTTTTGTCCCTCAAATTTGACGGAAATTCGGCGGCATAACAGCTACTCTCGAATTTCCTCAAATTAAAGTCATGCCACATAATTTCAGTCACATGCATCATTTTCATGGAACTTTCTCATCCACAACTTTCTAGTTCACATGAGCATATTTCTCAATTTCATTCATATCTTTGAAACATTATGCATCTCAAACACAACATTTCATCAAATTATGCATATAAAGTTTCATGCTCAAGGAACTAACATAATCACATCATCATAAGTGTGCACGAGGTTCATCATCATAATCATACTCTCTCGTCCACCTATCTCAGTATCTTATGCTTTGCCCCTTTCGGGCTTTAAACTTGTATTTGCATTATTATTACCCTCAAGGGGTTGGCACTTAAACTTTTCCTCTAAGATTTGAACTCACCAAGATTCCACTCGCACTCAACATAAAAGGGAGAAATATATATCGTTTGCTTAAGGGGCTCTAGAATCTCCATTCGCGACCCTTTTAAGATCCATCTTCGCCTAAGACTCCATAATTAATTCTTAGATCAATTATGAGGGATTCCTAGGCATGTTCTCTAAGTTATAAACCACTTAGATCTCTTATCATCATCTTATACTTAGAAATTAGCACCTAATCATTTATGAAGGGATCTTGTACATGTCTTACTAATTATGAATCATTTATCCCTGAATTAATCATGCTAGAACAGATTTGCACTTCTTTGTATTAAGGTGTTCTAGAATTCTCATCTCAAGTCCTTTTTAGTTACTTATTCTTTACTAGCTTCTCTAAATCGATCCTTGCTTCACTCAACATAATTTTACACATTTAACACCTTAGAACGCATTTATACAGTAGCCAAACATAGAACCGAAATCATGAACCCATAAGATCACATAATCTCTTGGGTTGAAATGCATATAAGTTGCTAGTTTTCTCTTGGAATGTTCTGGAAACAAAAGGTTTCTGGTAATCGATTACATGTTCCTAGTAATCGATTACCAGGAGCTCAATTCATTCTGGGTTTTCAAAAAC
This sequence comes from Dalbergia oliveri, assembly GCA_030441495.1. Lineage (NCBI taxonomy): Eukaryota > Viridiplantae > Streptophyta > Magnoliopsida > Fabales > Fabaceae > Dalbergia > Dalbergia oliveri. Next base: position 83,656 of record JAMLFY010000025.1, read on the forward strand.
AAGGGTAATCGATTACACATAATGGTAATCGATTACGTAGGGTTAATATGTTTGAAAAGTAAGGAACATAGGGTAATCGATTACATACGACGTAATCGATTACTTAGGGTTAAATGTTTAAAAGTAAAGAACATTTGGTAATCGATTACTTTATAATGTAATCGATTAGTGTTTCCAGAAGGTTATGGGCATGAAAAGCCGTAGTAATCGATTACACGCCTCTTGGTAATCGTTACCAGAACCAAAAGTCCTTCAAAACCCTTCTGGTAATCGATTACATGGGTGGTAATCGATTACCAAACCTTGAAAATTGAGAAAACATGATTTTGACACATTCCAAACTATTTTAAACCTCTTGAGACCTCATAAAAGGTTTCCAACATTTCCTTGAAAATTATTCATGTATTTTACAAAATCAAACCATTGTTGGTTCATACCAAAACTCATCCATTTCTTTTTGAATGGAGTTTCCTTTTTAGGATACTTAGGGCAAGTCTTTGAGCTCTAGAGTGTTTAGGTGATGACAAAATCTTAAACATGCCATGCACTTTATTTTACTCTTCATTAGAAAGTAAAGTGAGAGCATAAAATAAATATGAGATGCAACTTCATTATTATCTTTAAGGATTAAGTGATGACTTGAAATATAAACATGAAATGCAAGCTTGGGAATTTAAATATGGTAATGCAAGTTCATTCATTTACTCTTGTGAAATTAGTGATAACATCAAAATAAACATGAGATGCAAGACATAAATTTAAACATGAATGCATCTTGTTTTTGTCTTAGCTAGAGCTCTTGCAAGACTTTTAGAGGAACATAAACCTCAACCCATTATGCATCATAAGGCAAGCTTTAGAGTTCTTAGCACCTAGACTTCAAGAGAAATCTTAAGGTTTGAACTCACCATCAAGCTTAAGGAAATGGACCCAAAGTTCATCACTTTGTCTAAACAAAACTACAAGAACTAAGTCATATTCTTTATTTTATTGCTCATAGGCTTCAATCTAGAGCGAATTCTCTGAACGGCCGACCAACTTTAAGGTTGGCAAGGGTAAGCCTAGAGCTCTTTGAAATCATGAGATTAACTTTCTTAACAAAACTTTCGTGATCTACTAGACATATTTTACAAACTTTGTTCAAATCCATAGAAGAAAAACTGAAAATCCTTAAAGGAAAGTGGAAGAGGAAAAACCAAAACTTAAGCCAAGAAAAGAAAGGAAATCCAAGCATGTATGGTCCAAGACCAAGTTGTTTCAAGCTTTAGAGGTTTCTCACATGACAACAACAAATCATTATCTTGAAACCTCATCATCAAGCTCACATTCTTTTTGTAAGAAGGCCTCTTGGCCGAAAAAGAAAGAGGAAGGAAAAGGAGTTTGAAACCAAGAGAAAAACTAGAACTTTCTTGAAGAACACAAACAAAAATCATCAAAACTTAACCCCTACCTTAAGAAGTCTTGAAGAGATGTAAGAAAGCTTTGTTTTCTAGATGGAAGGAGAAGGAAATCCTTTTGGAGTCTTGAGGAAGAAATCAGCCAAGTTGAGGGAATTTGAGAGGAATGAGAGAATTTGCAAGAAGTGTGAACTTACCAAGTGAACCAAAGTGTGACAAGGTTCATCAAGGCTTGGTATTTATAAAAAATGAGACATGTTGGCTGATTTGGGAGGGAATGGCTGATGACTTTTCAAGGTCAAGGGGAGGAAAATATCTCTTACAAAAGCATGGGCTTAGGCATGGCAAGCATGGTTGGAAGCATGGGCAAGGTATGGCCTAAGGCATGGACTTGGAGTCATACAACTCAACATGTGGCACCATTTGGAGACAGATTTCGGCCTCCTCATCAGCCAAGGGGAAGGGATTTTTGTTCATGTAATTGTGGTTTAAGGATGTGTTTAAGTGTTTCTATGATTAGGCTTTTTGATTAGGAGTTTGTAAGCAAGCGTTTAGGTGAGAAAATGGTTAATTGAGGTGGTTCAAGACTTGATTAGGAGGGTGATCTTATTAGATTAGTAATTTAAAATAATTCTTTTGGTCAAATGAGGTATGGCTCAATTCCTTAATTTAAGGAAGAGAGAGAAAACACTATTCAAGATTCCATGACTAGCAATCTTGAATTTAAAGAATACCATTAGAGTTTATCTAAGCAATCTTAGGTTCTAATTAACCTTAATAAATCATTTTGACTCTAGATTAATTATCGAAATAAATTAATCTTCGATTAGAGCCTAATATTGCTTAGGTTTGCTAATTGCTTCATTAGGCGCACTGTACACGTTCTAGGGGCAAAATGGTAATTTTACACTAAAACTGCCTGGACCTTCAGCTCAACTAAACATCAAACATTGCTCATAAACATCATTCTAAACTTCCAAAGTTCAGGGCTCAAACGGCATCTTTCCCGTGTAGACACGCGGGTATTTTGGTCATTTTGAGCCGAAAGTTTAGAAACGAGGTTTCCCCTCGGATATCATTCATAACGCATAATCCCCTTCAAACATCGTTTGACCCATTGAGGGTTGCCGGGCAGCTGCTTGAATTTGGGTAAAATGACCTCAAGGGGCATTTCGGTCATTTGTACTCTCGCAGGCGGAAATTGGGCGTACAGTTCAATATGATCATTCGATGTCCACCGACTAGGTGAGTAGGTTCGCACTTGTGATCTCTATGTTACTCATTAGAGTTTTTCATGAAACTATGACTAAAAGTATGATTTTTAGAGATTGTTGTATAATATTTGAGATTTATGTTGATTTATGAAATTGTGGTTTTTAAAATAGCATGAACGTATTTTAGAAAAACTCATGGGACCATTATTGATAAATGATTCTGATTAGAGTTAGTTTCAATTGTGACTATTAGAGATTTATGATTGTTAAAATGTTTGTTTTATGTTGAATATGGATTATGCAAGTGATTAGGAAAACTTTGAGATTTTAAGAAATGTTATTATGATTTTAGAATTTTCAAATTTAAAGAAGAATGTATTGAGAAATGATTTAGAAACTCATATGTAACGAGGGGTTTGAGCTTGAATCTCATGAGTTGGAACAATTGATGGCTACATACTTTGGAGGTATGGAATGCAAATGTCTACAAAGGGTGATCCCTTGGACATGATTCCATAGCCACAGTTATGTTAAAGTAAACTTAGAATTAGGTGGATTCAAAGTTCTTAAGTACCACAAGTTACTATTACTAAGAAAAAAAATCTAGAAATTCAGACATAAAAGGATTTTGAGCACAGAATCTCGTATGACCCAGAACGTTGGCATACATATTCTGTGGACTTGAAATCACCATGTATGATTTCATAGTCACAGTTATGCTAATATTAAACTGTTAGAGTTACAGGGATTTAAAGCTTCCAGAGTACTTAGAGACTTAGAAAAGTTTCAGATATGCTTGAGTTATGAATAGACTAGTTTAACGTAGCTATAGAGAAAACAACAGCGAGTTAATGGCTTCATGATCGTTAACCTTGGTACCAAGTTGCCTAAGGGCAATCTCATAGAGCAGGAGCGAGAATGGAACCTATTTAGGTGTCCAAATTTGGTTCTTAAGAACAACGAGTAGAAGAATATTAGACTATGAATAACGCAACATAATCAGATATTATTGTTTCTCTATGAGCTATTGCACTATGAGCTATTGGCTATGAGCTTATATGATTTCAAGTATGAAAGTAAATTGAGGAATTATTTTTGAGTTTATGAAATGATTTAAATATATGTATACAATATAAACGTATACTTGATTATGTATGAATTCTAAGTATTATTGATGTTAGTATGATTTCATGCATTACTTCTTCGATGTCTTATGAAGGGGGTGGGGATTTCACTCATTAAGTTTTTGCACAAAACTCACCCATCTTCTTCTCCTATTTCAAGAATGAACGGTTGCCTAGATTCTTCCTAGTCACCACCCTCCCAGCACTAGAGTTTCACGGTGAGTGTCACTTGGTGAAGTGTCTAGGTTTGTCTAGAGTGTCCTATATAGATGCAAGAGGATCTCGGCTATGAGCATATTTATGTTTTTGCATATTATCACACTATTTTGGTTTGTATCGAAAAGTTTAGTATTTATGGATATTTCAAATTAGAGTAGCTTTATACATATATGTTTTGCATTATGATTCACGGACTATAGAGTTTGAATTATGAAATTTTAGCACGACTAGTGTGATTTAATAAATAGGTGATTTGTATGTAGAAAATGAAAACGTGTTTTGAATAATTTTATAATAGGCTGTGCAAATAGAGAAAATTCAAGTGACGAGGCTTATGTGGAAATAGAACTTCTCATGTGCTTAGTCACGTGCCTAAAATGGTCGTGACATAAGGTGATCCTCTAGACTCAGGAATTAATAGTTATGAAATGTGACCCTATGCCCTTATCCTCACTCTAGAGAGTCAGCAATTAGCATATTGGAGGATAAGTATAGACTAGTGATGACTAGTTAGGTATAGCTTATAACCTAGAACTCTCAAGAGGAGAATTGCGTGGCCCCATAGAAGAGAATAAGAAGGCTAAGTCACCTAAGAGGATAAGAAAAGAAATTGTTATGTTGGTTTATGTATCCTATGCTATGTTAAGTTACTATGACTCTTGTGATATGTTGCATAAGGTATGACACACATTCATAATATGGTATGATATATTCATGACATTAAGATTCATGCTAAAAGATACAGGCCTCGGATAAGGGTATTTGGAACTTAATAAATTAACCTTATATATGTCCACCATTTTCATAATAAAACCAAAGGTCCTGAGGACGATGATGGCATTTGTTTGGAGGCAAAAGCCCACTCCTGAGATTATTGTACAAGTTTTTCTCATTCCGTCTCTCTTTCTTTTCCATCTCGTCTTCGAGGTCAATGGCCACCTTCGTGATCTACATTGATGTATCCACCTGGGAGATGCACTACAACCCGGGCAACCAATCATATCACTTCGTGGGTCGTTATGTTGTTCGCATGTTCGTGTTCTTTGACCATCCTTTCATGCACCTAATTACGCTTTTTGGTTTTCCAAGCCACTCCCTATACCGATGATTTTGTCTTTGAGCATGCTCACCCTTGTGTAGAAGAGATCCTTCATGCTTGCCCTCTACCTCTTTCTCTAGATTTTCCGTAGTACACACCTCGTTGCCACCTCGTCCCATGCCTAGTGGTCTAACCCATCTAAGGAGTCACTTTCCTCTACTCCTAAGGCGACTCTCTACCTATGGCCCCAATAGAGGTGGGAAGTGGCAGATAGGGAGACTATGGTGTCACGGCCTTTGAGGGGAATCTAGTTCTGCGGTGGAAGAGCTTCTTCCCTCCATCGTGCCTCACGTTCATCCTGTTTATCATCTTGCTACACTTCATACGTCTCAGCCATGTACTCCGATACCTCCTCCCTCCCTAGAGCGACGTGCTTAGGAGCCGATAAGGTCATATAGAGCGCTTGCGCATATCTCGTAGAGAAAAATAGCCTTCTTTTGTTATTGTATCAGGTTATCTACTCTTAGGCGCATGCCTAAGAGTAGTGAGAGAGAGAGGTTTTAGTAGGCTATCTAATATCGACTACTTATATTTTGTTGATATTTTCCCATCGAATTACTATACTTAGCCTAACCTCTATTGGTGGGCATGATACTATTTAGCATTTTACTTTGGTGTGTGATTTGGAACGTTATTACCATGAATTCCTATATATATATATATATATGATGACATGTTTATGCACAATGTTATTGCTTTTGGTTTTTTTGCATGCTATGGAGTGTTTCTTTTTCTTTATTGTATAAGATGGAAAACGTGTTTTATTTAGTACACACGAGTACGATTTGTTTTAAAGTTTTTTAAAAAAAATTTACCTATAATCTCACTAAAGTATTTTCAAGACTTAAAGACAAGGATTGAAACAAAGAGTAAATTCTAATAATTAACTTAAATTCATCCTAGGCGTGTTGGGTTAAATATTAGGGTGTTATATTTTGGTATTAGAGCAGTTCGGTTTTGATGGAGCCTGAGGATTGGATTGACTATGCTTCTTAAGCATAATGCGATAGTTATGTCATATGTAGTGCTTTATTGATAGGATAAGCTATAGGATAGAGATGCATGACCCCCGTATGTGCTTGTATGCCATATAACTAGCTCACATTGCATGAAGTATTGAGCCTAATCACCTCGTGTTTGTTGTTCTGGATGCTTAGGACTGATGGCATGACCACACAGGAAGGACTCCGAGTGGAGGCGATCAGAATAATGAGACCACTAGAGCTATCAAGGACATGGCAAGAGCCATGCAAATGATGTTCAAATGGATGGACGTGAAGACGATGCTGGTCATGGCCCCAATGCTACTAATGACCAAGAGCATTCCTGTAACACCCTAATAATTAACCCAATACACCTAGGCAGGTTTGATTAATTACTAGACTTTACTCTTTGAAGTTCCTTAATCATGCTTTGAAAATACTTAGTGAAATTACGAGCCATTTTTTTTAAACATAATTGAAAACGTGAGTCGCTTAACGTGAATGATTTAGCAAAATTTAAAAGACACATAGGAATTTACAAACATCACATCATAATATATTGGCTCCATCATACAGGCATCCATAATTACATATCATATAGATATTTTGCCTACCAACAGAATAAGACTAAGTGTAGGCAATCTAATAAAACATAAATAATATATGGATGGAAGGACATCCATTAATGGCACCTAGTAATAACACTCCAGGGATAGGGATAAATATCTGAAATATATGAGTGAAACTAGGGATTCAAGTTCAGCTACCTGATACCTCAATGTGATTCACGAACGCTTCCTTCCGTTTCTGAAGACGAGATGGAAAGAAAAATAGAGGAGTGAGAAACTTATAAAAGAATCTCAGTAGGGTACTCACCTCATGATGCATTGTGTCATCATCATCGTCCCCAGGAACCTCGGGTTATTATGAAATAGTGAGCATGCTAAGATTGATTTATTAAGTTCAAAATATACTTTACCGAGGTTCGTCGCTTTAATCATGCGTCTTATAATGCATCATAAACTTAGCATGTCATGTTTATAATGAACTTTTCCTTTCATATATAATAACATAGTTATGCATAAAATCACATCATATTCCTCATCATCATTTCATAATACTATGCATAGCAAAATATCATATTTCTCATCATCATCTCATAAATACTATGCATAGCAGAACATCATATTCACATAATGCATTTACTTAGTTTCTTAGGTGACTTAAAGTTACTTTCATCATCATTTTCCTGGGTCACCCTACTCCACCCTTTTGGGAGTAATCTAGGTTATGAGCTCATACCTTGCTAGTCGTCACACATACTTATCGCTTAAATACCAAATCTTTCCTTAGCCAGAATCTTTCCAATTGCACTTTAAGTAATACACTTTCTTCCAGTAATAGAATATGTCTTTATTTCATGCATAAGTTTTCATTGTTTGCAACAGCAACTATAACATATAAACCAGGGAATCAATCAATGACACCAAATTCTTAATAAGCATCAAATCATATTTTAAGTACACATAAATTACTAGCTTCCCATAAAATTCTTACAAAGTTTTAAAACTCTTTTAGAACTAATTCTTTTTGTTAAACTTGAAAGAAGTCATAGGACTTTAGGCCTAACTTAACCATGGGACCGATTTATAACTTGAAAGAATGTTCATAATTAAATATTTCACTTAAGATAAAAGGAGCAAGTCTTGAGCTTTAGAGATTTAGGTGACATCTTTGAATTATTACCATGCTATGCAACCTTATTTTAATCTTATCTTTATAAGGTGATAGCTTGGAATTATAAACATGATATGCAATTCCATTTCTTTATCTTTAAGATTTAAGGTGATAACTTGAAAATTAAACATGATGCAAGAACTTGTAATATAAACATGATGCAAGAAGTGAAGCCGTAACCAGGACAAGTGGAGGAGAGAATCTTAAGCTGAGCGCCGTAGTCCGCAGGGACCGGTGAGGAGATGAGAATTACATTATTTTTAAGCTCCAATTCTCAAGACTTCTTAAAGAATAAATTCTTTAACTCCAATTATCTCATTTCTTCGCTTATGATTCATAAGCAAGTCTTTGAGCTCTAGGATTTTTAGGTGATGACATAAAATAAACATGCCATGCATTGACTTTTAGCCATTATAAAATAAAGTGAGAGCATAAAATAAACATGAGATGCAACTTCTTTATTATCTTTAGAGATTAAGTGACAACTTGAAATTTAAACATGAAATGCAAGCTTGGAAATTTAAACATGAATATGCAAGTTCATTTATTCATTCTTGAGAATTTAGTGATGACATAGAAAGTAAACATGGTTATGCAAGGCATAAACTTAAACATGGATGCAAGTTCATTTTATTTCTTTACTAGAGCTCCTCCAAGACTTTAGAGAAATATAAATTCAACCCAATATATCTTAGCAAGACAAAGTGAAAAATACATCTTTCAAGTTCTAAACTCAAGATCATAAAAACATCATAAAAATATTATTCTTTAAAGTTTTGCATCAAGTGGAACTTTCAAGCTTTAGAGGCCTAACTTGTGATGGATTCACAACCCACCCTCAAGGTCCTCATCATCAAGCCATCATCTTAGTCCCACCTAGGCCATATGGCTGAATTGTTCAAAGAAAAAGGAAGAAGAAAACCAAATGGAAAAACTAGAGAAAATCCATGAAATCATCATTTTGAACCAAGAACAACACTTAGCAAAGCATAGAAATAAACTTAAAAACAACTCCCTACCTAATCTGATTTGAAGGAAAGGAAAGAACTTGGTTTCCTTGAGTGAAATGAAAGAAAATATTCTTGAAAACTTGAAGAAAGAATTCAGCCAAGAGGAGGAGGAAATGAGAGCTTTTGGTGCTCCTAAAACTAGAATTTGTGTAAGTTATGAACTAAGCATCTAAACTATCTTCAAGCATGCCTATTTATAGAGATTTTGCAGCTCATAAATGGACAAAGGAAGGAAAGAAATCTGACCAAAAATTAGAGAAAAAAAATAAGGAAGAAAAATCATTTTGTTTGGTGGCTTAAAACATGGAATCATGTTTCCATGTTTTCATGATTCTTTGTTTTCATTCTTTGGATTTTTGTGTAATAATTTTCTGACTTATTACTCAATAATTTCGTGCATTACAGCCTTGTGGAAGAGGATTTTGTGTGTTCCATGTATTTTTTAGGTGTAGGCAAGGTATTCATGCAATTTAGAGAATTTACGGTTAAGGGTTTAAGTGAATTACTAAGCAATTTGGGTGTTTTAAGCAATTTTAGGTTCTAATCAATCTAAATAAATAATTTTGACTCTAGATTAGTAATTAGAATTTAATAAGCTTTAATTTGAGCCTAATATTGTTTAGGTTTCGTTAGACAAATCAAAAATCTCAAAATTTGCAAAACTACAAAGAGGGGCAAAATGGTCATTTCGCTTAAAAATTCCCGGGCCATTCGAACTTAACCAATGGCCAATCATGGCTTAAAAACACCTTTTAACACATTTTAGTGAGGTTCGGCTAGTGGACGCAAATGGAGTTAAAACGGCCATAAGGGCGTTTTGGTCATTTCGCGTTGAGCTCAAAATTAGGATTCTTCTCCTCTATTAACACACATAACACAAACAATCCCTTATTAACATCAAAACATCCCCTTGAGGATGGGTGGGGCCCACGATCCTCATTTTCTAGTAAAATAACCTCGGGGCATTTTGGTCATTTTACACGTCAGAAAATTGGGATTTGCAATACTTGCACGAATTGCTCCTAACTTCTCTTCTAACGTTATATTCCTTTATTAAGGATTGTTTGGTCTCAAATTTTATATAATATTTACCTACGTAATCGGTAATTCCTAATGATAGTAAAAATTACAGGAAAATTGGGTGTTACAATTCGGTTTGGATAATTCCACAAGGCAAACATACTATCATTTCAGAAGAGCTGAACCCCAACTAGACGATAGTGGATCAAGAGCATGGAGAAGGCCTTCTCAATGACCACCTACACCAAGGAATAAAATGTGACTTTTGCTCCTACATGCTAGAGATAGATGCGAGTTTTGGTGGATTAACACTCAAAGGTGTGCAAAGGCATCTGACACCATGATTAATTAGGAAATGTTCAAGACTTGCTTCTATGAGAAGTACTTTCCAGCATCTAAGGAATACCAAGGATGTGGAATTCATGCACTGACCAAGAAGAATAGATGAGCATACACGCAATACACTACGAAGTTTGAGACTGATTAAGTTTTCAATGATTTTTCAAGGAAACCTTGGCGAGCTCTGGAAGTGTGTTAAGCATAGGCTGGGTTGAAACTGGAGATCAATGTCGTCATTGTACATTTGGAGATTAGGGGCTTTTTCCTCCCTAGTCAACAAATCCGTATCATTGAGGAGGGCAAGAAGTTAAACGTATAAGAGCGCTAGACCTCACCAGAAGTTAGCATTGTAAGCTCCAAGATTTAAGCGCATTCAAGCCACACTTCAAGTCACAAGGGCAAGGCATCCAGGGAGCCCTAGTTGCACCCCTCAGGGCCTCCACCTGCATTGTGTCCTAAATGTGGAAAGTCACATGAAGATCGACCCTGCTTGATGGGCCAGGGAGTTTGCTTCAGTGCGAGAAGCCTGGTCATTATGCTAAAGAGTACCTTGGAAGAACCCACGACCCTACCACCAGGCCAGGTGTCGAGGGGAAAGTCTTTACCTTCATATAGAAGACTCGATGAAGTCCAGACCTCATAGAAGGTAAATGTGAAATGAACAATAAGGACCTTAATTGTACTATATGACTTTGGCATAACTCATTCATTCATATTATATGATAGTGTCAAGTCCTTGCACTTGCATGAGTTAGAACTTCCTTTTCATCTTACTATTTCTACACCTCCAGGTAGACCTATTAGGACATGTAGATGTTGCTTAAATTGTCATTTCATCGTTCAAGGTAGACCTTTTGTCCTAGATTTGATTTGTTTACCTTTGCACGATCTGACATGATTCTTGGCATGGATTGACTTTATGCTAACCATGTATTGTTGATTATTACACAAAGTCTGTCATTCTTTTCCCTATACCTGCACACCTAGTAATATTGGAGCCTTTACTTAAATGCATCTAAAGGTCAATGTTATAGGAAAGAGAGAAAGGGATATGTTCTCCTAGCCACTAGCGATGTAGACCTCAGAACATTGATGATGTGCCCATAGTGAGAGAGACTATCCTAAGGTATTTCTGGACGGTACTCAGTTCCTAATGAGAAGAGACGGAGTTCTCTATAGAGTTAGTCCCTAGGACAGGGCCTATCTCCATAGCACCCTATAGGATGTCACCTTTAGAGTTGATCGAGTTGAAGACTCAACTAGAGAGCTTTTAAACAGAAGCTTGTGAGACCTAGTGCATCACCATGGAGAACCCAATTTCGTTTGTCAAAAAGAAATATGTGAGTATGAGGCTTTGTATAGACTATAGGCAATTGAATCAAGTGATGGTGAAGAACAAGTACCCTTTCTTAGGATTGATGATTTGATAGATCAGTTGAGGAAGCTGTAATGTTCTACTTGTAACACCCTAACTCTTAACCTCATACGCTAAAGTCGCATTCGGTTAGTTATTAGTTGTTACGCCTTTGTTTCAGATCTTGACTTACTTTTTCTTAAAATACGAGTAGTAAAATATGACTAAATTTTTTCTTTTTGATCTTGACTTAAAATGCAAGCCGCGCATGCACATAGATACCGACTATTAAACGTAAAACATAACAACCAGATATACGTCACCATAACAACCATGAATAAACCATAGAATAATCACAACATAAATTATAGTAGTATATCATAATCATAACATAACAACGATGTCCTTAAAAATATAAGGACACCTAGAGGTTTCAATTACACCAAACAACTTTAACTAATGCAAAACAAAATGTTAACGAGGCTAGACTAGTCTTCATGCTTCCACTACGCCTGATTTGACTAGTGATTACGATTCCTATGCTCGCGTCTCAAGAAAGATCACGAACGATCGCATCATTCCAGTTTGGTGACGACACGGAAGAGAGGAAGGGGGTGAGAAACTTATTCAAGATTCTTAGTAGGGCTCCCAAACTCTAACACAAGTGTCATCGTCGCCAGAGCCACTTTGGTTTTGTTACGAAAGAGGTGTGCATGCATGAGGTTCAATTTTAATTTCTCAAATCCTATTATTATGAAGTGGGTGTTCTTTTAGCATGGTCTTAATGTCATGAATGCAACAGATATCTTATGTATGCATGACAATACCTTGTGCAGAATGACAGAAGTAAATAACACATATCACTAAATTAAATGCACCAGTGAAATAGAAATGAAACATATGTATGTGCGTCTTTTACTTTATCATGATTGAACTCTTCGAGTTCCTTTCTTTACTTTTCCACCCTCATCACGGTCACCAAAATCCACCCAACATGCAGCCCCGCGATTCACATGGTCACCAAAACTCCAAATACACCCATCGCCTAGGAATAAGCTCATCCTAACTAGCCGTCGCTAGATTCATACGGGAAAAAGAGGGGAATCATATCTTTTTCTTGGATCACCTCTTACAACCTTTAACTCGGAAAGTCATAATGGGATCATTTCCACATTATCATATCTCATATGGATGCAACATGAGCATACAACCATAGAACGTCATATATCATGTCCTTCATTCATATCTCATATTCTCATATATTTTAAACATAGCATACCACATCATTATAGCAACATGTCACACATCCATACATTTTCATACTCATGGTATTTAAATCATTCACATATATCAAAACTATACTTCTTTCATCTCATTCTCATATCACATCTCCTACCTTAAGATATTATGCTTTGGCCCTTGCGGCTTTAAACTTGTGTTCTAGTCATTCTAATACCCATTATAGTTCTTTATAACACCTAAGGGATCATTACTTACAATTCTCACTAAGATTTATGTTCACTAATATATCCAAATAGCTTTGCATCACTTAGGCAGAAAATTATCATACAGCTTACGGGCTCAATCCCCCTTTGACCCTTTTCTAAGTTCTGTCTTCGCCTAAGGCTCTATAATCAAGTCCTAAACCAATTATTAAGGATTCCTATACATATCCACTAATTATAAACCATTTTCCTTAAGTTCAGTTATGCTGAACAGAATTTACCATTCTTTGCATCTAAGTGTTCTAGAATTCTCATTTTAAGTCCTTTCTAGTTACTTGTTCTTTCCTAACTTCCCTAAATCGTTCCTTACTTCACTCAAACATAAATTTACACATTTTAACACCATAAAACAGAATTTATACAGTGGTCAAGTGCACAAGCCAGAACCGAAAATACAAGCATCATATAATCACATAATCTCATGATTTAAATGCATATAAGTTGCTAGTTTCTCTTGGAATCATTTTAGAGACTCAAAACTCTTTTAGAAACCAAATCCTCTCATTAAAATCATACAAAAATAGGTAAGGTCAGTAGCTAAATTATTTAGCTCAAGGAATAGATTTAAAACATAAAACTTTGTTCATAAAGTTCTTTAAGTACACCTAAGCTTAGAAAAGTTCCAAGACTTAGACTATGGGCAATTATGATTAGATGAACTCATCTGAGTCCATCATCATCATCACAAGGCCGAAATGACATTCTTGAAATGCCTCCATTTTCTAAAACTTTATGTAAGATACTTGGGTAAGTCTTTGAGCTCTAGGATATTTAAGTGATAGCATAAACTTAAACATGCTATGCACTTGTTTTATTCTTCATTATAAAATAAAGTGAGAGCATAAAATAAATATGAGATGCAACCTCATTATTATCTTTAAAGATTAAGTGATGGCTTGAAATATAAACATGAAATGCAAGCTTGGAAATTTAAACATGATAATGCAAGTTCATTTAGTTATTCTTGAAAGTTTAGTGATGGCATCAAAATAAACATGCTATGCAAGGCATAAACATAAACATGAATGCAACTCATTTTATCTTAACTAGAGCTCTTACAAGACTTTAGAGGAACATTATAACCTTAACCCAATATGTATCTTAACAACATAAAGTGAGCTTTAGAGTTCTTAGCACCAAGTCTTCAAAGAAACCTTTGGTTTTTGAATTTCATCATCAAGCTCAGAAAATGAACACAAAACTCAACACTTTGTCTAAACAAGCATACAAGAACTAAGTCATATTCTTATTTTATTGCTCATGGGCTTCAATCTAGAGTAAAACTCTTAGAACGGCCAACCAACTTTAAGGTTGGCAAGGGTAAGCTTAGAGCTCTTTGAAAACATATGATTAATTTTCTTAACAAAACTTTTAGTGATCTACTTAACATTTTTAACAAACTTTGTTCAAATAAAGGAAAGAAAACTGAAACCATGATGAGGAAAGAGGAAATAAAACTAAAACTTGAGCAAGGAAGGAAAAAGGAAAACTGAAACTATGTATGGTCCAAGACCAAGATTTCAAGCTTTAGAGGTTTCTCACATGACAACAACAAGCCATTATCTTGAAACCTCATCATCAAGCCAAAGTTTTTCTCATGAAAAGGCTCCAAGGTTGAAAAGCAAAAGGAAAAGAAAAAGAGTTTTGAACCAAGAGAAAACTAGAACCTTTCTTAAAGAAAACAAGTAAAACTTTGAAATAAAACCCCTACCAAAGATATTTTCTTTTTGAAAGATGGAAGCTTGATCTTGAAACAAGATGAGAAGAACAACTCCTTCCTTGATGCTTAAAGGAATTGGCCAAGAGAAAAAAGAAAAGGGAGAAAGGTTTGCTTTGAGTTTTTGAGCTTAGGAATGAAAGTCTATATGTTTAATGGAAGGTTTATGGTGTTTGTGTGATGGTTCTTTGTGAGCAAGAAGAAGATGAGAAGGATGGTAGAACTCTTGAACTTTGAGGAAAAGAAAGAACTCAAGGTTACTCTTTGAAGCTAAACTTGGCAAATGAACAAAATGCAACCAAGTTCATCCAAACATGGTATTTATAGAGAAATTTCAACCATGTGGCTGATTGGGAGGAAGGTCTTGACCTCATGTTCATGAGGTGAGAGAATTTGTTCCATGAGGCATGGTGAAGTATGGTGGAAAGCATGGGCAAGGCATGGGCACACAAGTTTCATTAAGCATATTTTATTGGAAATGAAACATGTGATGGATGATTAATTGGGGAGGAGTGGCTGGTCATAATTAAGGCCAATGGGGGAGGAAAAATTCTCATTTTAATGTTGTTTTATGTGTGTGTTTAAGAGGTAATTTGGTTAGGCCATGGATTAGGAGTTGTAAGTAAGTGTTTAGGTAAGAAAATGGGTAATTAAGGTGGTTCAAGACAAGATTAAAGAGTGGTCTTGCTTGATTAGTGCAAATCCACCTTTATTGGGGAGGAATCTCATCATGTGACAACTTCCATGATTTAAGGAAATTGGATTGGAATCTTACTATTAATGAAAATATGACATATTGTCTTAAATCAAAGAAAAGGATTTTGAGCTTTTCTAAGTAATCTTAGGTTCTAATTAACCTTAATTAATTATTTTGACTCTAAATTAATTATCAAAGTAATTTAATCTTCGATTAGAGCCTAATATTGCTTAGTTTGCTTAATACGTCATTATGCTTACTGTTCACGTTTTAGGGTAAAATGGTAATTTTGCACTAAAACTGCTCGGGACCTTCAAGGAGCCCAACTAAACATCAATAACACTCATAAACATCATTCCAAATATCTAGAAGTTTCAGGCTCAAACAACCCTTTCCCGCGTAAACAAGCAGGGGTATTTTAGTCATTTTGAGTCAAAGTTAGAAAATGAGATTTTCACCTCGGATTTCAAACATATCAGGTATAATCCCTTCAAATATTGAGTTGACCCATTCGAAGATCAGGAGTCAAGCTTCCCTTAATTTTGGGTAAAAATGACCTTAGGGGCATTTTGGTCATTTGAACTCAATACAGAAAATGAGACGTACATTCTCAAATATTGATTTGAGGTCGGGATATCATCACATTAGAGTAAGGGATGAGGACATATCCAAACCTGCCCTTAGCAGCCCGGTATGGCCACTTTGAGTTCATGGTTATATAGTTTAGAACAATGCTCCTGTTGTGTTCATGGGCTACATGAATATGATCTTTAGACCTTATTTAGATTAGTTTGTGGTTGATTTCATAGATGATATACTCATCTATTCGAAGAACTATGAGGAGCATGAGCATCATTTGAGAATGGTTTTAAAGATTTTGAAGGAAAAGAAGTTGTATGCAAAGTTGTCTAAGTGTGAATTTTGGCTAGAGGAAGTAAAATTTTTAGGACATGTGGTGTTAAAAGGAGGTATCACGGAGATTCTAGTAAGATAGAGGCGGTGATGAGCTGGGAGAGACCTCTAGGTGAAGGAGATCCAGAGCTTTTTAGGGTTGGTTGGATATTACCGTAGGTTTATTAAGGGATTTTCTCATATTTATTACCGTTGACCAAGCTTACTAGGAAGAATGCCCTTTTTGCATGGACTCTGGAATATGGAAGAGCTTCCAAGAGCTGAAGATGTAGTTAACCACAACCCCAGTTTTAGTTTTCCCGACCCCAATGCACCCTTTGAAGTGTATTGTGACGCTTCGAGGAAAGGTTTAGCTGTGTATTGATGCAAAATAGGCACGCAGGAGCCTGCGTCAGACAACTCAAGCCTTAGAAGCAAACTACCCCACTCATGACTTAGAGTTAGCAACTATCCTGTTAGCTTTGAAGGTGTGGAGATACCATTTATATGGAGTAAAGTTTAAGGTGTTCTCTGATCACAAGAGTCTTAAGTACCTTTTATTCAGAAGGAGTTAAATATGAGGCGAGAAGGTGGATGGAATTCTTGAAGGATTTGATTTTAGGTTGAACTATATCCCGACAAGGCTAATGTAGGTCAACACCTTGAGTTGAAAGTCATTACACTTGTCTTAAATGATGGTTAGAGAGGTAGAGTTGATTAAGAGGTTTAGACCTAAACTTGGGGATGACGTTGACCATTGAGGGCATGGGGATGTGTCATCTCGTGTGATGAGTGACTTCAAAGAGAGGATCACTCAAGCTCAATAGGTGGATGAGGACTTTAAAGACTTAGAGGCGGGAAAGTTGAAAGGCTTCACCTTTGGAGCCAATAAGTTATGGAGGTTTGAAGGTAGAATCTATGTGCCGGCAAGTGATGACCTCGGAAAAGAGATTTGGAGGAGGTTCATAAGAGCCATTTCACTATTCACCCCAGTACCACCAAGATGTATCAAGATATGAAGAAGATGTTTTGGTCGCCGGTCTAAAGAGAAATGTGGTCACTTAGGTGAGTAAGTGCTTAGTACTCTTCAAAAAGTGAAGATTGAGCACCAAAAACCTTCTAGAATGTTACAACCCTTGTCGATTCTCGAATGGAAATGGGATAGTATCTCAATGGATTTTGTGATGGGTCTACCCAAGACCCAAACTAGCCATGATGCCATATAGGTGATTGAGGATAAAACTGGCGAAGTGACTCACTTTCTACCTATTAAGGTGACTTATTCCTTAGATAAGTTAGGTCATTGTATATCAGAGATCATGAAGTTACATAGAGTGTCAATGATAATCTTGGATCTTGATCCGCGACTTATGTCATATTTTTGGGAGCCTTTCAAAAGGCATTTGGTTCAAGCTCTGCTTGAGCACGGCACACCACCCTCAAATGGATGGGCAATCGAAGGACCATACAAACCTTGGAAGATATGTTGGAGCGAGCGTTTTGGACTAGAGGGAAAGTTGGGATAAATACTTGTCATTAATCGAGTTTGCATATAACAATAGTTATCATGCAAGCATCGGTATATCACCATATGAGGCCTTGTATGGAAGGAAGTGTCAATCCCCTGTCTGTTGGTATGAGCATAGTAAGCAAAGTATGTTAAGGCCCATAGTTGTAAGGGAACAACGAATAAATCAAGAGGATTAGGATAGGATCCTAGTGCTAGAAGTCGATGGAAAGCTATGCGGATAAATGGCGAAAGCCGTTAAAATTCCAAGGGAGAGCATGTATTCCTTAGGATAACCCTACGGTCAGGCATAGGATGAGCCATGAGAGTCAAAATGATGAGCCTTAGATTCCTTAGTCCCTTTGAAATTCTTGATAGAGTCGGGTAAATCATATAGATGGCCTTGCCTACATACTCTAACCTTCATGATGTCTTCCATGTCTTTCAATTAAGAAAATACCAATTTGACCTAGTCATGTGCTAAAGCCAAAACAAGTACAATTAAGGGAAGACCTGACCTTTAACTTGTCCCCACCGGGATCGTGGACAAAGGAGTTAAGCAATTGAGGAATAAGACGTACCTTTGGTCAAAGTGGCTTGGGGATAGGGAAAGGCCGAGGAATTTGCATAGGAATTGGAGTCAAAGATGAAGTTAGGTCCTGAGCTTTCAGGTAATGAATTTCAAGGACAAAATTCTTTTTAAGGAGGAGAGAAATGTAACAGGATTTTTCCTACCATGCAAAATGACCAAAATGCCCCTAAGGTCATATTTGCACGAGAATGTAGGGACGGCTGGCCTAGGCCATCCTCAATGGGGTATTTTAATATTAGGATGAGGTTATATGAGGTATAGATAGCAATCTATATGAAAATCCCAATCCCTAATTTTTCCCATGTGTAAAATGACCAAAATGCGTTTGAGGTCATTTTTACCCAGAAAGCGAGGACGACCAAACTAAGCTATCCTTAAGGGGTTAATTTGATGTTTGAAGGGGACTAGATGTGTTTTGGATGATAATAGATGTGGAAATCTCAATTCCTGATTTTTTCCATGCGTGAAATTACCAAAATGCCCCTAAGGTAATATAACACGGGTTAATAAGGGGAACCTCATCACCCAGAGTTAGGAATGTTAATTAAAGGGTATATGTGATATCTGGATAGGTCCTGGAAGTCCTAGGTAGTTTATTTGTAAAATTACCTTTTGCCCATAGTTAGTGCTAATGAAGCTTAATTAAAATAATTAAGGAAATATATGCAATATTAGGCTCTAATTAAAGATAAATTAAATTTTATTTATTAATCTTGAGTCAAAATAATTATTTGAGGTTAATTAGGGTCCAAGGTTGCTTAAAGGAAGTTTAATCACATTCTTATTCAAAGATGACTCATGATACTAAAAAGTAAAAAGTAAGAGACAAAAACCACTTTCTCTTTCTTTCTTTTCCTAAAGATTAGCAACCATGTTGGTGTTTGAATTTTGAATTACTCAAGCTTAGCCTATTTAACCTTGTAAGACAACTCTTTAATCTTGTCTTGAAAGCCTTAACCACTATATTACAACTCCTAACACCAAATTATCAATTCCTAACTAATCTCCTAATTAAAATTACCAAAAACCCTAATCCCCACACTCAAATGAAATGAAAGCCCCTACAAACACTCCTACATGGCCGATGGCCTTACTCCTCTCCCTCCCTCTTATGTTGATTTTCTTTCAACATAACCACTCTTACACATTCTCATTTTACTATCCACTTTTTTGGTGAAGTCTTGCTCATCAAGACTTGTTTAAGAAAAACACTCTTGTTCTCTTCTCAACTTAAGCTCTCTTATTCTTCCTCATCCACCTTCAAGAACCTTCATTCTTGATTTTCCTTCAAGAACCTCCATTCTTGATCTTCCTTCAAGCTACAAATATCAAACCACCACATCACCATCATAGATCAACCCCTAAAGACTTAACTTTTCCATTCCCACACGCAAAAATGTAAAAAATCCTCCTCCTATTTTATTCCTTCTTGGCCAAAACCTCACCTTGCTCCAAGAGAAGATTTTTTCTCCTCATTTCACACAAAGGATCAAGCTTTCTCACTTGCAACCAAGAAACCTTTTGGTAGGGATTTTATTCTTGAGTTCTCTTTTCATTTCTACTCTTTTATTTGGTTGTTGTTGTAATCAAGGCTATAGTTTGATGATAAGTGTTCTTATTGATGGTTGTAAGACCATCATGAGCTTGACCTCTAAAGCTTTAGGTTTGATATTTTGTTTCAAAAAATTAAGAGAAAGATTGCTCATTTGGTTTCTTTGTTATTGTTAAGCTTGATGATGATGAGTCCAAGAAATGAGGTTTATTGAACCATGGGAATGAAGGACCCTAAAACTCATTTTCATTTTGTTAAGATTGCTGCGGTTAAGTTCTCACTCTTTAAAGTCTTGAGTTTATGAGCTCTAATAAGATGTAAAAATGGACTTGCATTCATGTTTATGTTTCAAGTCTTGCATTTTCATGTTTATGTTTCAATGTCTTGCATATCATGTTTATATTTCCAAGTTGTCACTCTAAATGTTAAAGACTTAAAAATAAACTTGCATTTTCATGTTTATATTTCAAGTCTTGCATTTCATGATATCACCTTGAAATTTTGAAGACTTAAAACTGGACTTGCATTCTCATGTTTATATTTCAAGTTTTGCATATCATGTTTATATTTCTAAGTTGTCACCTTAAATGTTAAAGACTTAAAATGAGTTGCATGACATGTTTATGATTCTAGCCATCACCTAAGTCTCTAAAGCTCAAGACTTGCCCCTTTGTTTTAAATGGAAATTTTGATCATGGACACATATCTATACATATATTTCGGCCATGTCCAAGTATTGGGTGTGAAGTTGGTTTTATTTTATTTTAATACTAGAATCTTGTGTCTTGAGTGTACAAAGGAATTTTGAAAGAATTGGAAATTTAAAAGGAGCAAAAAATGTGATTTTGAATAGTAGAACTTTATTTATGAAACTTTGAGTTTTACTATTGATTTGAATAAAAATAATTAATTTCTAAGAGGGACAAAATGATTTCATGAGTTCTAAGTACCTTGAAATAATTTTTGAGAAAAAACTAGTAATTAGAAAAAGGTTAAAAATGTAATTTACAAGCTTTTTGATAATTTCAATTTTGGCACTATTTGATACCGTTTGGTATTGTAGAACACTATTTGGCACTATTCATTGGTCAAAAATATGTTAAAATTTGTTTGTATGTAACACCTTAATATTTAACCCCAATACGCCTAGGATGTATCAAGATTAATTATTAGTTATTACTTCTCTTTAAATTCGTTTACAAAATACTTAGCAGAAATTCAGGTAAATTTTTTTTTTTTTTGAAATGAATCATGTAAAACAAAGTGCGAGCCTTTGTGCGTAACATAAATGCAACGTAAAGCGGAAGAATAAATGAATCTTACAAAACGTAAACATTAAAGAACACATCAATCATAAACATCATTCTTCATCACATTAGTTAACATAGTTTAGTACAATACCACGGAATGTAAAAGAAACATAAAGTCTTACCCATACAGTGGCAGAGCTAGTACAACAACATAAATAAGAAACATAATAACGAATACATGAAACAACCCTAAAAGATACTCCCAACTATGACACTCCCTCCTCGAACTATGGATGATGCTCCTTCTCATCCCTCGATGGCACATACCCAATGACTGGGCAAGCTCCTCGGATGCGTGAAGGCGAAAGGATGGGCGAGCATGCCCACGATGTGGACGCATTTCGGAACGTCGTGCTAACCTCGCTTGTCACTGTCTCCTCGCTCATCCCGATATCCATGGGTACAGCAGGGGTAAAACCCTCGAGAAAGGATGAGGAGGAGGATCCTCTGATGGGTCGGTCTCTGAACGTCTTGGCGAGGCACGTACTCGGGGTAACCTGCACCGCTGAAGCGCAGACGGGCGCGGAACTTCTCGTCTCGGGGTCGCGTCCTCTCAAAAATCATGTCATCGCCAAAGGAGGAAGTCGGAGTAAAGTGGAAGCTGGAGCTGGAAAGGCAAATGGGCGTCCCATGTATGCAAAAATGCGTATAGCACAACGACCCTGAAGTGGTAGGGCTGATGATCCGGATCGTAGTGCAACTCCCACGGGTGCGTCAACAAAAATCACGACGCCATCGATGTTGAAGACGTATCAAAGGAGAGAGAGGGTGAGAATCTTGCTAAAGAATCTCATAGAGAAATCCTCTATCCTAGTGTCATCGTTTACGTCCCTGGAACCTTGGGTTTATTATAAAAAGGTTAAGCATGCATAGGTTCATTATGAGGTTTTCACAAGATATTTATCCAAGGTCCATGTCTTTTATAATGAGTCTTAATGCATGTATGCAGCATAATAGTTCATGAATGCATGGCGGTACTTTAGGTAAACCAAACAAATATCAAACAACATATAAGTGGCATGTAACTTCTCTTGAACATCTTTCCTTTCTCATACTTGTGACACCAAACATAATAGTAACCGCACCCTTAAACTAGGCTATGAGCTCATACCTTAACTAGTCGTCACTAGTTCTTACTTATCCTCTTGATAAGCGAATCATAAACATAATCATAATCATAATCATCATAATCCCGACTCCAGAGTACGGGTAGGGGGCCTAAGGATCACCCATCATGAGACTTTTTCCTTCTTCGAAATGCATCGACTGGTTAAGACCAACGACTTGTCCGCTTTGGTAGGCTAATGTCTATGCCCTCACCTTTTACCTTCTCATCGGAGCAAGAGAAGTACGTCTCGGTGTGTCACTTTAAACATCATATTTCTCAAAACTTTCTTATGTCTCTCAAATTTCGGAAATTCGCGGCATAACAGCTACTTCTCAGAATTTCCTCAAATTTGAGTCATGCCACATAATCTCGTCACATGCATCATTTTCATGGAACTTTCTCAATTAATATCTTTCTAGTTCACATGAGCATATTCCTCAATTTCATTCATATTTCGAAACCTTATGCATCTTAAATACCACACTTCATCATATCATCATACCAATCATACACATAAAGTTTCATGCTCAAGGAACTAACATAATCACATCATCATAAACATGCTCGAGGTTCATCATCATAAATATGCTCACTCGGCCACCTATCTTATAGTATCTTATGCTTTGACCCTTACAGGCCTTAAACTTGTATTCTAATCATTCTAATACCCGTATTACATCTTTATTACCCTCAAGAGGTTAACACTTAAACTTTTCTCTAAGATTTGAACTCACTAAAATTCCAAACAGCATTGTACATGTAAGGGCAAAAATATCATATGCTTACGGCTCTAGAATCTCCGTTCGTGACCCTTTTTAAGATCCGTCTTCGCCTAAGGCTTCATAATCAATTCCTAAACCAATTATGAGGGATTCCTAGGCATGTTCTCTAAGTTGTAAACCATTTTTCCTCAATTTAACTATGCTGGAACAGAATTATGTTTTGCCATGTCTAAGAGTGCTAGAATTCCCATTTTAAGTTCTTATCATCACCTTAAGCTTAGAAATTAATACCTAATCATTTATGAAGGGATTTTACACATGTCTTACTGATTATGAACCATTTATCCTTGAATTAATCATGCTGGAACAGATTTGCATTTTTATGCATTAAAGTGTTCTAGAATTCTCATTTCTAATCCTTTCAAGTTACTTATTCTTTTCTAACTTCTCTAAATCGATCCTTGCTTCACTCAAACATAATTTTACACATTTTAACACCTTAGAACAACATTTATACAGTAGCCAATCATGAAGGGCAGAACCGAAATCATAAGCCCATAAAATCACATAATCTTGTGAATTAAAATGCATACAAGTTGCTAGTTTTCTCTTGGAATAATTCTAGGGATTCAAAAATCTTTTAGGACTCAAATCCTTTCATTAAAATCATGAATTTACACATGAGGTCAGTAGCTAAATTAATTTGTTCATAAGATTTAAAGTCTATAACTTCATTCATAATGTTGCTTAGGTGCTCCTAAGCTTAGAAATATTACAAAACATAAACTATGGACACTTGTGATTAGAGGAACTCATGCTAAGTCCATCATCATCACCACAAGGCCGAATGGCTCCTTTAAGAATGCCAACATTTTCTTAAAACCTTACATAGGATACTTGGGCAAGTCTTTGAGCTCTAGACCATTAAGTGTTGACATAAACTTAAACATGCTATGCACCTCATTTTTATTCTTCATTAGAAAATAAAGTGAAGACATAAAGTAAACATGAGATGCACCTTTTTATTATCTTTAGAGTTTAAGTGATGGCATAGAATTTAAACATGCTAGGCAAGAAAGTAAACATGAGATGCAAGGTTCAATTCTTTATTTTAGTGCTCTAGGCCTCTTGAGGTGTTTACCCAAATCAACAATCAACTTTAAGGTTGAAATAGGTAGGCTTTGAGATTTATTAAGTGAGGATGCACATTCTTGTTTTAATCTTTAAGTTGTTTAGTGATGACTTGAAAATAAACATGCTATGCAAAGCATTAAAGTAAACATGAATGCATCTTATTTTAAATCTTAGCTAGAGCTCTTTGCAAGACTTTAAAGGAACAAAAACCTCAACCCATTATGTATCATAAGGCAAGCTTTAGAGTTCTTAGCACCTAGACTTCAAAGAAGTCTTAAGGTTTGAACTTCATCATCAAGCTTAAGAAAATAGACACAAAGTTCAACACTTTGTCTAAACAAAATACAAAAACTAAGTCATATTCTTTATTTTATTGCTCATGGGCTTCAATCTAGAGTAAAACTCTTAGAACGGCCGACCAACTTTAAGGTTGGCAAGGGTAAGCTTAGAGCTCTTTGAAAATTGTGATTAATTTTCTTTAACAAAACTTTTGTGATCTACTTAACATTTTTAGCAAACTTTGTTCAAACCAAGGCAAAGGAAACCGAAATCTTTTAAGAAAGAAAGGAAAAGGAACCGAAATGAAACTAAAGAAAAAGAAAGAAACACAAGCATGTATGGTCCAAGACCAAGTTATTTCAAGCTTTAGAGGTTTCTCACATGACATCAACAAGTCATTATCTTGAAACCTCATCATCAAGCTCATGTTATTTCATAAAATGGCCTCTTGGCCGAAAATGAAAAGAAAAGAAAGAAAGGAGTTTGAACCAAGAGAAAACTAGAACTTTCTTTAAGAAAACAAGTAAAACTTGAAAACAAAACCCCTACCTAAGGAAGTCTTTGAAGGAATGGAAGAAAGCTTGAGTTCTTGAAGAGTTTGAGAAGATAAAATCTTCTCTTGGATGTGATGATGGATTTGGCCAAGAAGGATGCTCAAGGAAGATGATTTTTCCTTGAGTTTCTAAGCTTGGGAATGGAAAGTTTAAGTGTTTAGGAGATAGTTTAAGGTGAGGTAGTGGTGGTTTATGGTTGTTTGTGCTGATTTGTGGTGGTGGAAGGTTCTTTAAGAGGTAGAAGAAAATGAAGAAGATGAAGAGAACTTAGAGAGAAATTGCAAGAAAGCAAGAGAATTAAACTTAGCAAAGCTTCTAAAGTGTAACCAAGTTCCTCCAAGCTTGGTATTTATAGAAAATTTGCAACAATGGAGGCTTCCTTGGGTGCATGCGGACGGCCAAAATGGAGGAAAAGGAAGGAAAATATCTCTTACAAAGTATGGGTAAAGGCATGGTTGAAAGCATGGTGAGGTATGGTTTGAGGTATGGTCTAGGCATGGATCTTGAGTGAGAAATCAAACAACATGTGGCACTCCTAGGCCATGTATTCGGCCAGATTGGGCAGCAAAAGGGGATTAATTTGTTCATGTAATTGTGTTTTAGTGATGTGTTTAGGTGTTTCTTTGATTAAGGTTTTGGTTAGAAGTTGTAAGAAAGTGTTTAGGTGAGGTAATTGGGTAATTAGGAGTGTCAAGACTTGATTAGGAGGGTAATCTTACTAGATTAGTAATTTAAAATTTCTTTTAGTCAAATGAGGTATGGCACAATTCCTTAATTTAAGGAATTGGAGAGAGAAACACTATTCAAGATTCCATGACTAGGAATCTTGAATTAAAGAATGCAATTTAGAGTTTAACTAAGCAATCTTAGGTTCTAATTAACCTTAATAAATTATTTTGACTCTAGATTAATTATCGAAATAAATTAATCTTCGATTAGAGCCTAATATTGCTTAGGTTTGCTTAATTGCGTCATTAGGCTCACTACACTGTTCTAGGGGCAAAATGGTAATTTTGCACTAAATACTCTGACCTTCAGGCAGACTAAACATCAAATATTGCTCAAAAACATCATCCTAAACTTCCTGAAATTTGGCTAAACGGCACCTTTTACCCGTATAGAACAGGAGGGGTATTTTGGTCATTTTGAGCCGAAAGTTAGAAAACAAGATTTTCACCTCGGATATCATTCATAACAATTCTAACCCCTTCAAACATTGAGTTGACCCATTCGGGGGGTCAGGTTCCTGAATTCTGGTAAAATGACCTTAGGGGCATTTTGGTCATTTATAGTCAAATAGGAAATCGGGATGTTACATTACTCCCCTCCTTAAAAGAATTCGTGTTGAAATCGTTACCTTAGAAAAGCTCAGGATACTCGTCCGCTCGGATTCTAACTCCCATGTGTACTCCTCTGTCTTGTCTCCACGCGACTTTCACCAAAGGAACGGACTTGTTCCTCATGCTTGACACCACGGTCCACGATCCTCGTTGGTGGGGATGAAAGTTCAGTCCTCCCTTTAATGTACATGCTCTGGCTCTAACACATGGCTAGGGTCAATTGATTTCTTAGCTGGGAGACGTGAAAGACGTCATGAAGATTGGCAGATTTGGAGGTAGGGCTATTTTGTAGGCAATTGACTCTCTGAAGGATTTCAAAAGGTTCCGAGAAATTGGGGACTCAATTTCTTGACTTTCATGGCTCTACCTATTCCTATAGTGGGGGTAATCCTCAAGAAAACATGCTCCCTTCTTGGAATTCTAACGGCTTTCGCCGCTTGTCCGTAGCTCTTCTGTCGGCTTGAGCAGTGAACCTATCCTTGATCATTCTTATTTGCTCGTGGTTTCCCTCACTACATCTGGTCCCAAAATGCTTTGTTCTCGAGATCATGCCAACACAAAGGCGACTGGCACTTCCTTCCATACAAGGCCTCGTACGTGTCATCCGATACTCGCATGATAACTGTTGTTATATGCGAACTCGATAAGTGAGGTACTTATCCCAACTCCCTTCTATCCAAAACACATGCCCTTAGCATATCCTCTAATGTTTGGATAGTTCTTTGATTGTCCATCTGTTTGAGGGTGGTAAGCCGTGCTTAAACACAGCTTGAACCAAACGCCTTCTGAAAGGCTCCCCAAAACGCGACGTAAACCGGATCTCGATCAGAGATTATCGTCGATGGAACTATGTAACCTCACTATCTCTTGGATGTACAACTGGGCCAACTTATCTAGGGAAAAGGTCACCTTGATGGGTAGGAAATGGGCCGACTTGGTTAACCTGTCCACTATTATCCAAATAGCATTATGCCGGCTTGGGTTCAGGTAGGCTGGTCACAAAATCCATAGATATACTATCCCACTTCCATTCGGGGATAGGCAAAGGTTGCAACATACTTGAAGGTTTTTGGTGCTCAATCTTCACCTTTTGACAGACTAAGCACTTACTAACCCAGGCTACTACGTCCTTTTTCAATCTGGGCCACCAAAACATCTTCTTTAAATCCTGATACATCTTGGTGGCACTAGGATGGATGGTGAAGTGGCTTTTATGGGCCTCCTCCAGAGACTCTCGAAGGTCACCATCTTGGTACACAAATCCGCCCTTCGAACCTCCACAAACCATCTGTCCCTTGCTCAAAACCCTTAAGCTTTCCAGCTTTACCGCTTCGAAGTCTCCCTAAACTCCTCATTTTCTACTTGTGCCATCACAACCCTCTGTTTAAACCCACTTGTCACGTAAGGTGGCACATCTTCACACTCTTTTCTGATATTGACATCCCCAAATTCATGTCCCTAAACTTCTCTCAGCTCAACTTCCTTGACCATCATGTAGGATAAGCGTAATGACTTTCGACTCAAGGCATCGCGACCACATTGGCCTTGCCGGGTGGTAACTTAAGCCGAAATCATAGTCCTTTAGAAACTCCATCCACCTTCTTTGCCTCATGTTTAGCTCCTTTTGATCAAAGAAATGCTTAAGACTCTTATGATCGGAGTAAACTTCAAACCTTACTCCATATAAGTGATGCCTCCAAATCTTCAAGGCAAACACTATGGCGGCTAACTCTAGGTCATGGGTAGGGTAGTTAACCTCGTGAGGCTTGAGTTGTCTAGACGCATAGGCTACCACTTGCCTATTTTGCATCAACACACAGCCTAAACCTTTCCCGAAACGTCACAATATACCTCAAAAGGTACATTGGGGTCGGGCAAAATCAAAACTGGGGTCGAGGTCAACCTTTCCTTTAACTCTTGGAAGCTCTTTTCGCAATCGGGATTCCATGAAAATGGGGTGTTCTTCCTAGTGAGCTTGGTTAGGGAAGGGCAATCTGGGAAAATCCTTTGATAAACCTACGGTAATAGCCTGCTAATCCCAAAAGCTCCGTATTTCCGATACGGTGGTCGGTCTATCCCAATTTATCACGGCTTCTATCTTACTAGGGTCAACAGCTATCTCCTTTTGATACTACATGTCCCAAAAACTTCACTTCCTAACCAAAATTCACACTTAGAAAGCTTAGCATACAACTTTTCTCTTTCAACACCTCTAAAACCATCCTTAGGTGACGCTCATGCTCCTCGTGAGTCTTCGAATAGATGAGTATATCATCTATGAAAACAACCACAAACTTGTCTAAATAGGGTCTAAAGATCCTATTCATGTAGTCCATGAACACAAGGGTGCATTCGTCATTCAAAGGACATCACGGCGAACTCAAAGTGTCCACCGTGTCCTAAAGGCGATTTGGGTATATCCTCATCTCTCACTCTAATTGGTGGTATCTCGACCTCAAATCAATCTTGGAGAATACCACCGCTCCTTCAACTGGTCCATGAGATCATCAATCCTAGGCAAAGGGTATTTATTTTCACCGTTACACGATTCAATTGCCTATAATCTATACATAATCTCATGCTCCCATCCTTTCTTAACAAACGAAGGGGCTCCCAGGTGAGGCACTAGGTCTAATAAAATTCTTCTCTAACAGCTCCTCCAATTGGGTTTTCAATTCCTTCAACTCCAAGGGTGACATCCTATCCAGGGCTATTGAGATAGGTCCCGTTCCCGAACCAACTCGATGGAACTCCACCTCTCTCTGGAGGGAACTGGGTATCTCCTGGAAATACCTCGGGTACTCTCTTACCAGGAATGTCATCTATGTTCTCTCAAAGTCTACTTCGCTAGCGGCTAGAAGGACATATCCCTTAGTTTTCTCCCCACTATAGAAGACATCTACGGCATTCACATAAAGTTTCAAGGTTTGACTAGTCTTGCTAGGGGATGAAAAATAATAGATTTTGTAAACGTCTAACAACACATGGTTAGCGTAAAGCCAATCCATGCCAAGAATTATCCCTATGTCTTTCAAAGGTAAACAAATCAAATCTATGACAAAGGATCTATTTTCAACAGTAAGATGGCAATTTAAACAACAGTTGCATGTATGTACAGGACGGTTGGTGGGAGTAGAAACAATGAGGTCAAAAGGAAGCTTAGAAACTTTCAAATTTAGAGACTTGACACTAGCATGTGAGATAAAAGAATGAGTAGCACCAGAGTCATATAGCATTTAAGGTTCTACCATTTAGTTCGCACTTACCTTCGATGAGGTCGTTGGATTCGTTTTCGTCCTCCGCGTTGAGGGTAAAAACCGTCCTTGGTGTTGCGTCAGGGGTTTTGACTTGATGACCCTCCATTGCTTCTGCAATCCTTCGCATAGTGGCCGTGCTTGCCACACTTGAAGCATACTCCTTGACCGGCTTCGCGGGATGATTGCCATGATTCTTTCCACAGCGGGGCACTCCACGGCTTGTGCGGGTCCGGGACAGGCAGAACTCCTTGGGGTGCCTTGTTCTTGTTCCCATAGGCCCTCCTTGTTGATTGTTGTTGTTGTTGTTGCGAGGACGCTCACTCCTCCTTGATGGTTGCGGTTCCCTCGCCGTTGGGGTTGAACGGCGGCCTGGGTGTTCGGGATGGTTGATTGTTGGGTCCTCTTTGTTGTTGTTGTGGAGGATGTTGTTGTTGGTGCTTGAATTGATTGGATTGGTAGGGATGGTAATGGTTCCTCGGTTGAGTCTGATTCGACGGCTTGAACTTCGGGACTTGAGGTCCCAACCACGGGACGATCCGCCCTGCGGCACTCATCTTCTTGTGCCCTTCTTTGATGATCCGGCACTTGTTGACTAGGGAAGTCCTAATCTCCATGTGTGCCACAGCAAAGTTAAGTTCGGCCCTCAATTGGCCTCATACTTAACGCACTTCCAAACCTCGTCGGTTCCCTTGGAAAACCCATGAGAACTTGATCAATTCTTCAAACTTCGCCATGTGGGCGGAGACATTCCACCTTGGACCAATTGCATGAACTCTATGTCCTTTGCGTTCTTCACGGACTGGGAAATACTTCTCATAGAAGTACGTCTTAACGCTCCCAATTGATAGTTGCGCCCGTAGCTTTTAGCAGCCTCGGGTGCCGGTCCACCAAAATTCTGCGTTGGCTTCCATCATGTCCGCAGCAAAGGTGACTTTCTGTTCTTTAAAAGGCAACGGAGTAGATCTTTTCATGTTCTTGATCCATTCATCTGCCTTGTCGGATTCAAAGCTCCACGCAAGGTTGGGGGATTAGCCTTGCGAAACTCCCCAAAACGGGCTTGTTCCAGCTTCGCGCGGGACCTTGAGCAGCGTCCCTTGGTTGATTCATACGATCGAACATGCGTTCCATCGCCCTAGCCATCTCGCGAATAGGGGCTGCGATCTCATTTCCTTGTTCGCCTGTGTTTGCGTTCCTATTCTTTTGCGGGTGCCATTGGTCCCTAAGCACATAAGTCAACAAACATGAGGTGATCAGGCTCAATATTCCAAGCTAAATGAGCTAGTTACCATGGCACAGACAGCAGACAAGGTCATGGATGCCTATCCTATAGCTTAACTCTATTAGCTAAGCACTATACATGACATACTACCATAACATGCTTTTAAAGCGTGGTCGTCCAATCCTAAGGCTAGTGAAATTGAAACCTCTGATACCAAAATGTAACACCCTAATATTTAACCCAATACGCCTAGGACGTATCAAGATTAATTATTAGTTATTTCTTCTCTTTAAATTCGTTTACAAAATACTTAGCGGAAATTACAGGTAAATTTTTTTTTTTTAAATGAATCATGTAAAACAAAGTGCGAGCCTTGCCGTAACATAAATGCAACGTAAAGTGGAAGAATAAATGAATCTTCAGAACGTAAACATTAAAGAACACATCAATCATAAACATCATTCTTCATCACATTAGTTAACATAGTTTAGTACAATACACTGGAATGTAAAAGAAACATAAAGTCTTACCCATACTAGTGGGCAGAGCTTGGTACAACAACATAAATAAGAAACATAATAACGAATACATGAAACAACCCCAAAAGATACTCCAAGCTATGACACTCCCTCCTTCGAACTATGGATGATGCTCCTCCTCATCCTTCGTGGCACATACCCAATGAGCTGGGCAGCTCCTAGATGCATAAAGGTAGAAGGATGGGCGAGCATGCCCGCGATGTGGGCACATCTCGGACGTCGTGCTAACCTCCGCGTCGTCTCTCCTCACCCTCCCGATATCCATGGGTAGTGGGCGGAGCCCTCAGGAGAAGGATGAGAGGAGGATCCTTTATGAGTCGGTCTCCGAACGTCTTGAGCGAGGCACATCCTAATTCAGATTTCCTGTATTGAGTGCAAATGACCAAATGCCCTGAGGCTATTACCGAATTCGAGGACAGCCAATCCGGCCATCCTCAAATGGGTCAACTCAATGTTTGAAGGGGGTTGTACATGTTATGTTTGATATTTGAGGTGAAAATCTCGCTTTCTAAACTTTCGGCTCAAAATGACCAAAATACCCTCCGTGCTCTACAGGTAAAATGTGCCGTTTGACAGGAATTTTTCCAGGAAGTTTAGAATGATGTTTTAGAGTAATATTTGATGTTTAGCCAAGCCAAACCAGAGTTTTAGTGCAAATTACCGTTTTACCCTAGAACGTGTAATTGCTAATAAAGCAATCGGAACCTAAGCAATATTAGGCTCTAATCGAAGATTAATTTATTCGATAATTAATCTAGAGTCAAAATGATTTATTAAGGTTGATTAGAAACTAAAATTGCTTAGTCAAGTTGTAATTACATTCTTTAATTCAAGATGTCTAATCAAAAAGTAATGAATAGTATTTTTCTCTCCAATTTCCTTAAATCAAGGAAATTTGTCTACCACCTTTTTGACCAAAAGAAATTATTTTAAAATTGTTAATCTAGTTAGAATTTCCCCCCAAAAGCCACAAATTTTGAATTCAAATTTCATCCAAAAAGGCTATGCAAAAGCTAGGATTTGACTACACCTAAGCTAGCACTTTAACCAAGCTTCCAAGACAAGCTTTGGAAGATATTTTCCTTCCCTCCAAGGCCAAGAATTTCGGCCAACCCTCCCCCCTAAATTAGCCACAACATTTCATTCTTTATAAATACCACACCTTGGAAAGCTTGGACACCTTTTTGATCATTTGCTAAGTTGAGTTTCCTTGCACTTTCTCTCATTTTCTCTCATTTTCCCTTCCTCTAAGTTCTTTTCTTCCTTCCTCAAAGAACCACCACCACCACCTTGAGCCACCACAAACAACCATAAACCACCACTACCTCACCTTAAACCATCCCTCAAACACTTAAACTTTCCATTCCAAGCTTAGAAACTCAAGGAAAAATCATCTTCCTTGAGCTTCCTCTTTGGCCGAATCCATCATCACTTCCAAGAGGAGATTTTGTCTTCTCAAACTCTTCAAGAATCAAGCTTTCTTTCTTCCATTTCAAAGACTTCCTTAGGTAGGGTTTTCTTTCAAGTTTTCTTTACTTTCTTTGAGAAAAGTTTCTAGTTTTCTCTTGGTTTCAAACTCTTTTTCTTCCCCTTTGTATTTTCGGCCATGAGGCCATTTTACAAACCAATCTTTAGCTTGATGATGAGGTCTCATGGAGATAGTTTGGTGTTTGCCATGAGAGAAACCTCTAAAGCTTGGATCTTGGTCTAGGACCATATACAAACTCGGTTTTTCCTTTTCTTTGCAAGTTCAAAGTTTTGGTTTTTCATTTCCTTTCCTTTATGATTTGGTTCCTTCTTGGTTTTTTTTCTAGTTCAAAGTTTTGGTTTTTATTCCTCTAAAGTTTCGGTTTCTTTCCTTTTCTTTGTTCAAGCTTTGGTTTTTATTTTTTTTCTTCAATGGTTTCGGTTTTTCCTTTCCTCTTTGAACAAAGTTTGCTAAAAATGTTAAGGTAGCCCTTTTATGTTTGTTTGAAAGGTTGTCTCTTGAACAATCGTTTCCTTGAGCTTGATGATGGTGTTCGAAGAACATAAGACTTCTTTGGTGTCTTGATGCTAAGAACTCTAAAGCTCACTTTATGATACATAATGGGTTGAGGTTTTTATGTTCCTTTAAAGTCTTGGAAGACTCTAGTTAAGATTAAAAAGGAGTTGCATTCATGTTTACTTTTATGCTTTGCATAGCATGTTTATTTTCAAGCTATCACGAAGCAACTTAAAGATTAAAACAAGAATGTGCATCATCACTTAATAAATCTCAAAGCCTACCTATTTCAACCTTAAAGTTGATTGTTGATTTGGGGTAAACACCCAAGAGGCCTAGAGCACTAAAATAAAGAATTGAACCTTGCATTTCATGTTTACTTTCTTGTCTATCATGTTTATATTTTACGCCATCACTTAAACTCTAAAGATAATAAATGAGTGCACCTCATATTTATTTTATGCTCTCACTTTATTTTCTAAAAGAAGAGTAAAATGAGTTGCATAGCATGTTTAAATTTATGTCACCACCTAAATGGTCTAGAGCTCAAAGACTTGCCCAAGTATCCAATGTAAAGTTTAAGAAAACGTTAATTTTTCAATGAAGCCATTTTGGCCTTGTGGTGATGATGATGGGCTTGGTGTGAGTTCATCTAATCACAAGTGCCCATAGCCATGTTTTGAAATTTTTCTAAGCTTAGGAGTACCTAAGGAGCATTATGAATGAGATTATATGTTTTAAATCTATCTTATGAGAAAATTAATTTAGCTACTGATCTTGCTTGGACTTTAATGATTTTAATGAGATAAATTGGCTTCTAAAAGAGGTTGAGTTCCTAAAATTGTTCCAAGAGAAAACTAGCAACTTGTATGCATTTTAATTCATGAGATTATGTGATTTTATGGGCTTATGATTTCGGTTCTGCCCTTCATGATTGGCTGCTGTACAAATGTTGTTCTAAGGTGTTAAAATGTGTAAAATTATGTTTGAGTGAAGGGAGGATCAATTTAGAGAAGTTAGAAAAGAATAAGTAACTTAAAAGGATCAAGAATGAGAATTCTAGAACACCTTAATGCACAAAAATGCAATTCTGTTCCAGCATAATTAATTCAAGTGTAAATGGTTCATAATCAGTAGGATATGCATAAAAACCTTTCATAAATGATTAGGTATTAATTACTAAGCTTAAGGTGATGATAAGGACTTAAAATAGGAATTCTAGCACATTTAGACATGGCAAAATGTGATTCTGTCCAGCAAAGCTAAATTGAGGAAAAGTGAATTATAACTTAGTAAACATGCCTAGGAATCCCTCATAATTGGTTTAGGGATCGATTATGAAGCCTTAGGCGAAGACGGATCTTAAAAAAGGTCAAGAACGGAGATTCTAAAGCCCAGGAAGTATATGATATTTTTCCGGCCCAAACTACATAATGCTGTTTGGAATTTTAAGTGTGCCTAAAACTTAGTGAGAATGTTAAGTAATGATCCCTTAGGTGTTATAAAAATCCTTAGTGAGGATTAGAATGACCGAAATGCAAGTTTAAAGCCCGTAAGGGGTCAAAGCATAAGATACTATGAGATAGGTGGACGAGAGAGTATGATTATGATGATGAACCTCGTGCACACTTATGATGATGTGGTTATGTTAAGTTCCTTGAGCATGAAACTTTATGTGCATAATTTGATTTGGTGATATGATGAAATGTTGTGTTTGAGATGCATAATGTTTCAAAGCTATGAATGAAATTGAGGAATATGCTCATGTGAACTAGAAAGTTATTGCAATGAGAAAGTTCCATGAAAATGATGCATGTGACTGAAATTATGTGGCATGACTCAAATTTGAGGAAATTCAAGTAGCTGTTATTGTAACACCCTAATAATTAACCCAATACACCTAGGAGGATCGTAATTACTAGACTTTACTCTTTGCTTCAGTTCCTTAATCATGCTTTGAAAATACTTAGTGAAATTACGAGCCATTTTTTTTAAAACATAATTGAAAACGTAGCCGCGCTTAACGTGAATGATTTAGCAAAATTTAAAAGACACATAGGAATTTACAAACATCACATCATAATATATTGGCTCCATCATACAACATCCATAATTACATATCATATAGATATTTTGCCTACCAACAGAATAAGACTAAGTGTAGGCAATCTAATAAAACATAAATAATATATGGATGGAAGGACATCCATTAATGACACCTAGTAATAACACTCAGGGATAGGGATAGATATCTGAAATATACGAGTGAAACTCAAGGATTAAGTTCAACTCCTAATAGCCTCAATGTGATTCACGAATGCTTCCTTTTGTTTCTGAAGACGAGATGGAAAGAAAAATAGAGGGAGTGAGAAACTTATAAAAAGAATCTCAGTAGTACTCACCTCATGATGCATTGTGTCATCATCATCGTCCCAGGAACCTCGGTTATTATGAAATAGTGAGCATGCTAAGATTGATTTATTAAGTTCGAAAATATACTTACCGAGGTTCGTCGGTTTTAATCATGCGTCTTATAATGCATCATAAACTTAGTATGTCATGTTTATAATGAACTTTTCCTTTCATATATAATAACATAGTTATGCATAAAATCACATCATATTCCTCATCATCATTTCATAATACTATGCATACAGAATATAATATTTCTCATCATCATCTCATAAATACTTATGCATAGCAGAACATCATATTCACATAATGCATTTACTTAGTTTCTTAGGTGACTTAAAGTTACTTTCATCATCATTTTCCTGGGCCACCCTATACTCCACCCTTTTGGGAGTAATCTAGGTTATGAGCTCATACCTTGCTAGTTCACCACAGCACATACTTATCCCTTTTGATAAGTAAAAATTTTTCTCTACCCTTTTGGAGACAGACTAGGGGCAAGAATCACCTTTTCACCGCCTATAGTTTGACGGGTCCAAAGGATCATTTCCTCATTTTTTTGAGTCACCTTTAAGTCTTTGCATGTTATATCATAATACAATTCTTCATTCATAATCATCATAACATTTTCTCATTTATAGTCTTATGCGAAATAATATATATTTCATATTCAAACCTCAAGATAAAAACATTATTCTTTAAAGTTTTGCATTAAATGGAATGTTCAAGCTTTAGAGGCCTAACTTGTGATGGATTTACAACCCATATTCAAGGTCCTCATCATCAAGCCATCATTTCATTCCTTCCTAGGCCATTTGGCCAAAACCATGAAAGGAAAATAAGGAAAGAAAAACTGAAATTTTAGAAGCTTTGGAAACTAGTGAAACCTTTAAGTTTTAGAGATCTAACTTGTGAAAGCTTTGCAACCAACACTCAAGAATCTCATCATCAAACCATGGTCTCATCATAAGCTAGGCCATATGGCCAAAATACTTTAAAAAGAAAGGAAGAAGAAACTGAAAATGAAAACTTAAAAGAAAGCTCATGAAAACATCATTTTTGAGCTAGAAACATAACTTGTCTTAGCATAAAATGAACTTAGAAACAC
Source organism: Dalbergia oliveri (assembly GCA_030441495.1). Lineage (NCBI taxonomy): Eukaryota > Viridiplantae > Streptophyta > Magnoliopsida > Fabales > Fabaceae > Dalbergia > Dalbergia oliveri. The sequence continues at coordinate 120,579 of JAMLFY010000025.1, forward strand.
CTCCCTACCTAATTTGATTTGAAAGAAAGGAATAGAACTTGGTTTCCTTGAGTGAAATGAAGCAAAATATCCTTGAAAAGCTGAAGGGAGAATTCAACCAAGAGAAAGAAAGAAAGAAAGCTTTTGGTGCTCCTAAGACTAGAATTTGTATAAGTTATGAACTAAGCATCTAAACTATCTTCAAGCATGCCTATTTATAGAGATTTTGCAGCTCATAAATGGACAAAGGAAGGAAAGAAATCTGACCAAAAATTAGAGGAAAAAAAAAATAAGGAAGAAAAATCATTTTGTTTGGTGGCTTAAAACATGGAATCATGTTTCCATGTTTTCATGATTCTTTGTTTTCATTCTTTGGATTTTTGTGTAATAATTTTCTGACTTATTACTCAATAATTTCGTGCATTACAGCCTTGTGGAAGAGGATTTTGTGTGTTCCATGTATTTTTTAGGTGTAGGCAAAGTATTCATGCAATTTAGAGAATTTACGGTTAAGGGTTTAAGTGAATTACTAAGCAATTTGGGTGTTTTAAGCAATTTTAGGTTCTAATCAATCTAAATAAATAATTTTGACTCTAGATTAGTAATTAGAATTTAATAAGCTTTAATTTGAGCCTAATATTGCTTAGGTTTCGTTAGACAAATCAAAAATCTCAAAATTTGTAAAACTACACAAAGACGGGGCAAAACGGTCATTTTACTTAAAAATTGCCCCAGACCACCCGAGCTTAACCAATGGTTAATCATGGCTTAAAAACACCTTTTAACACATTTTAGTGAGGTTTGGGCTCAGTCCACAAAAAAAGTTAAAACGCGTAAGGGCGTTTTGGTCATTTAACGTCGAAGCTCAAAATTAGGATTCTTCTCCTCTATTAACACACATAACACAAACAATCTCTTATTAACATCAAAACATCCCTTGAGGATGGGTGGGGCCCAAATCCTCATTTTTTGAGTAAAATAACCTCAGGGGCATTTTGGTCATTTTACACGTCCAAAATTGGGGTTTGCAATACTTGCACGAATTGCTCCTAACTTCTCTTCTAACGTTATATTCCTTTATTAAGGATTGTTTGGTCTCAAATTTTATATAATATTTACCTACGGTAATTCGGTAATTCCTAATGATAATAAAAATTCCAGTAAAAATTGGGGCATTACAATTATGGTCGAATCTGTCAAATTTGAGGGACAAAAGAAAGTTTTTGAGAAAAATGAAGTTTAAAGTTATATGCCGAAACGCATTCTCTCTCTAGATAAGAGAAAGTAAACCCGTGGGGGGTATGGATGTGGAGCCATCCGAAGCGGACAAAGTCGTTGTCTTAACCAGTCGATGTGTTTCGAAGAATGAAAGTATATGATGTTTAAGGTGACACACCGAGACGTACTTCTCCTCTAATAAGGAGAAGGTAAACCGTGAGGGCATAGACATTACCTGCCAAAGCGGACAAAGTCGGTCTTAACCAAGATGCGTTAAGAAAGAAAAAGTCCCATGATGGGTGATCCTAGGCCCCTACCGTACTCTGGGAGTCGGGATTATGATGATTATGATTATGTTTAAGATTCGCTTATCAAGAGGATAAGTAAGAACTAGTGACGACTAGTTAAGGTATAAGCTCATAGCCTAGTTTAAGGGTGCGGTTACTATATTATTGGTGTCACAAGTATGAGAAAAGGAAATGTGTTCAGAGAAAAGTTACATGCCACTTATATGTTGATTGGTAATTGTTTGATTTACCTAAAGTCCTGCCATGCATCCATGAAATATTATGTTGCATACATGCATTAAAAATCATTATAAAAGACATGGACCTTGGATAAATACCTTTTGAAAACTCCATAATGAACTAATGCATGCTTAACCTTTTCATAATAAACCCAAGGTTCCTGGGACGTAAACGATGACACTAGGATAGAGGACTTCCTCCTGAGATTCTTTAGTAAGAATTCTCACCCCTCTCTCTGTTTTTCTTCTGTTAATCTTCAGATCGATGGCGTCGTTCGTGATTTTCATTGACCCGCCCACATGGGAAGTGCACTATGACCCTGAGCATCAGTCCTACCACTTCAAAGGTCATTGCGAGGTGCGCGTTTTTGCATATGTGGACGCCCTTTTGCTTTCCCGTCTCCAGTTTCGTTTCGATCCGACTTCACCCTTTGGCGACGACCTCTTTGAGAGGACACGACCAGGAGACGGGCAGGCCGTCGTGCCCATCCTTCCTCGTCAGAGGCTCTTCCCCTTCGTTTCCTATGGGTCTGAGGAGGTCGAGGACACGTCACCAGAGGCATGCGAGGCGCGTTCGACAAGCGGAGAGGCGACCACGACGCGGAGGCCACACTGTTCCCTCAATTGCTATGCCTAGATCCCTCTTCGTTGGGCTACATCCGAGGAGCTTCGTCAGTCGTGGGCTACATCTCCAACCGAAGATGGCATCGCCAGTAGGCTTGAGAGAGGGTAATGATAGTTGGGTGTTTATCTTTTGGGGTTATTACCATGTATTTGTCTTTATGTTTCTTATTGTACTTACAACTCTCCACTAGTATGGGTAAGACTTTATGTTTCTTATTTACTATTGTGATATACTAAACTATATTATCTAATGTGATGAGGAATGATGTTTATGATGGATGTGTTCTTTAATGCTTATGTTTTGTATGTTTTATTTATTCTTCCGCTTCACGTTGATTAGGTTACGCGCAAAGGCTCGCACTTTGTTTTATATAAATCATTTCAAAAAAAATTATCCGTATTTTCCGCTAAGTATTTTATAAATGAATTTAAAGAGAAGTAATAACTAATAATTAGTCTTGATCCGTCCTAGGCGTATTAGGGTTAAATATTAGGGTGTTACACATACTCGGGGTAACCTTGCACCGCTGAGATGCCGAATGGGTGTGACGTTCTGCTCGTCTGAGTCGCGTCCTCTCAAAATCATGTCATCGCCAAAGGGGAAGTTGAGATAAAGTCGGAAGTTGAGACCTGGAAAGGCAACGGGCGTCCGTGTATGCAAAAATGCATATAGCACAACGACCCTCGAAGTGGTAGGACTGATGATCCGGATCGTAGTGCAAGCTCCCACATAGGTACGTCAACAAAAATCACGAATGACGCCATCGATGTCTGGAGACGTATCAAAAAGAAGAGAGAGGGGTGAGAATCTTGCTAAAGAATCTCATAGGGAAATCCTCTATCCTAGTGTCATCGTTTACATCCCCAGGAACCTTGGATTTATTATAAAAAGGTTAAGCATGCATAGGTTCATTATGAGGTTTTCACAAGATATTTATCCAAGGTCCATGTCTTTTATAATGAGTCTTAATGCATGTATGTAGCATAATAGTTCATGAATGTTTGGCAGTACTTTAGGTAAACCAAACAAATATCAAACAACATATAAGTGGCATGTAACTTCTCTTGAACATCTTTCCTTTGCTCATACTTGTGACACCAAACATAATAGTAACCGCACCCCTTAAACTAGGCTATGAGCTCATACCTTAACTAGTCGTCACTAGTTCTTACTTATCCTCTTGATAAGTGAATCATAAACATAATCATAATCATAATCATCATAATCCCAACTCCCAGAGTACGGGTAGGGGGCCTAAGGATCACCCATCACGGGACTTTTTCCTTCTTCGAAATACGGTTAAGACCAACGACTTTGTCCGCTTTGGAGGCTAATGTCTATGCCCTCATGGTTTTACCTTATCAGGAGCAGAAGTACATCTCGGTGTGTCACTTTAAACATCATATATCTCAAAACTTTCTTATGTTTCTCAAATTTGGAAATTCGCGGCATAACAGCTCTCCAATTTCCTCAAATTTGAGTTATGCTACATAATCGGTCACATGCATCATATTAATGGAACTTTCTCGAATTAATATCTTTCTAGTTCATATGAGCATATTCCTCAATTTCATTCATATTTCGAAACCTTATGCATCTTAAATACCACACTTCATCAT
>JAMLFY010000025.1:125045-164599 GCA_030441495.1 Dalbergia oliveri
AGTTGTTGGATAAGGGGTTTATTTGACCAAGTACCTCTCCATGGGGTGCTTATTCTGTTGTTTGACAAGAAGAAGGATGGTTCGATGAGGATGTGTATATATTCAGGGTAGTTAAACAAGGTGGCGATGAGAAGTTCGTACCACTGCCCTCACATGATGATCTTTTTGACAAGCTTCAAGGGCTAACATGTTTTTCCAAGATTGAACTTCAATCTAGTTGCCATTAGTTGAAGATTAAGGATAAGGATATACCTAAGACGGCCTTTAGGACTTCCTATGGCCATTATGAGTTCTTAGTGATGTCCTTTGGGTTAACCAATGTCCCGATAGCCTTCAGGATCTGATGAACAAGGTGTTTAAGTCGTTTTTGGACCACTTTTGATTATCTTCATTAATGACATCTTAGTGTATTCCAAGAGTAAGGAGGAACATCAGAGTATCTAGGATTGGTAGGATATTACAAATGGTTTGTTCAAGACTTCTCTAGATTGCAGCACCCATGACCAAGCTAACACAGAAGACATAAGGTTCCAAGTGGATAGAAGAATGTGAAGAGAGTTTTTAGAGGCTTAAGACATGCTTAACCATGGTGCCAAGTTTTGGTATTACCTTCAAGAACAAGAGGTTTTTCAATGTCTGTGATGCTTGAGAGTTGGACTTGGCTTGTCCTAATACAACATGGCAGAGTTGTAGCTTATGCTTCACGGCAACTCAAGAAGTATGACGGGATTCCAACACATGACTTAGAGATAGCGGCTATGGTTTTTGCCTTGAAAATTTAGAGGCATTACCTATATGGAGAGACTTGTAAGATCTTCACAGACCATAAGAGCTTGAAATACATTTTTCAACAAAAGGATATGAACCTAAGACAGCGTAGATGGCTTGAGTTGCTAAAGGATTATGTCTATATGATCTCATACTACCCAAGAAAGGTGAATGTCGCGGTAGATGTTTTGAGTATGAAGTCCATGGGTAGTTTGGCCCACATAGCGTCGGTAAATATTCAGCGGAGGATATGCAAGGTTGACCTCGAGGGATTTCCATTCGATCTCATGATCCAAGAATTTTTCTAGCTCACATCGGGCTCGGTCAACCTTCGTGGGGACAGATCAAGGTATAGTATGGTGAAGATCCGAAGCTACTAAGTTGGTTGAGGATGTTCATAAGGGTGAGAATACAGATTCTCGTTGATGCTAAGAGTGTTGCACTTTGGGAACCGTTTATGTGTGCACTGTAGTGGATGAGCTAAGGAGAAAAGTGATAGAGGAAGGCCATGGTGTAGCTAGCATACTCAATGCATCCAGGGTTAGCTAAGATGTATTAGGATCTAAATAGTTGTCTTGGTGGGATGGTATGAAGAAAGATGTCGGTGACCTTTTCCTAGATGCTTGGTGTGTTAGCAAGTTAAGGCTAGAGCACAGAGGCTGGCAGGGTTACTCCGCGATCAATATCTAAGAGTAGAAATGGGAGAGGATAACCATGGACTTCGTAGTAAGGTTACCTAGACCACTAAGGGGTACAACTCCATATGGGTGATAGTAGACAAGATGACCAAGTCAACATATTTCTTGTTAGTAAAGACCACATTAAGACAGATGCCAAGTTGTACATTAATGAATAGTCAGACTTAATGGTGTCCAAGTATCCATCATATGGGCGGAGGGTCCCAATTCACTTCGCAGTTTTGGAGGGCGGTTAGGACACCTTTGGGACGCGAGTGGATTTGACCATAGTTTTTCATCCTCAAATGGTAGATCAAAAAAGACGATACAGCCTTAGAAGATATGCCCAGAGCTTGTGTGCTAAACTTTAGAGGGAGTTGGTGTGATCACCTACCTTCATCGAGTTCTTATACAACAACGGTTCCGGGCAAGTATCTAGATGGCACCATTTGACACCTTGTATGCTCAAAGAGGGCTTGTCTTATGAAGATGAACTAGTTGCCATCATGGATAGGCAAATCAAGAAGCTTTACTCAAAGGAGGTAGCCTAAGTGAAAGTGATCTGGAGGCATTGTAATCCCTTAATAATTAACCCAATACACCTTAGCAGTATCTGATTAATTACTAGACTTTCTCTTTGTTCAGTTCCTTAATCATGCTTTGAAAATACTTAGTGAAATTATGAGCCATTTTTTTTAAACATAATTGAAAACGTGAGCCGCGCTTAACGTGAATGATTTACCAAATCTTTCCTTAGCCAGAATCTTTCCAAATTACTCTTAGTAATACACTTCTTCCAATAACAGAATATGTCTTTATTTCATGCATAAGTTTTCATTGTTTGCAATAACAACTATAACATACAAACCAGGGAATCAATCAATGACACCAAATTCTTAATAAGCATCAAATCACATTTTAAGTACACATAAATTACTAGCTTCCCATAAAATTCTTACAAAGTTTTAAAACTCTTTTAGAACTAATTCCTTTTGTTAAACTTGAAAGAAGTCATAGGACTTTAGGCCTAAATTAACCATGGGACCGATTTATAACTTGAAAGAATGTTCATAATTAAATCTTTCACTTAAGATAAAAGGAGCAAGTCTTGAGCTTTAGAGATTTAGGTGACATCTTTGAATTATTACCATGCTATGCAACCTTATTTTAATCTTATCTTTATAAGGTGATAGCTTGGAATTATAAACATGATATGCAATTCCATTTCTTTATCTTTAAGATTTAAGGTGATAACTTGAAAATTAAACATGATGCAAGAACTTGTAATATAAACATGATGCAAGCTGAAACGGCGGTAAGTCCGCAGGACCAGTGAGGGAGAAGAGAATCTTAAGCAACAGAGCGTAGTCCAACGCGGAGTGAGGGAGATGAGAATTACATTTTTTAAGCTCCAATTCTCAAGACTTCTTAAAGAATAAATTCTTTAACTCCAATTATCTCATTTCTTTGCTTATGATTCATAAGCAAGTCTTTGAGCTCTAGGATTTTTAGGTGATGACATAAAATAAACATGTCATGCATTGACTCTTTAGCCATTATAAAATAAAGTGAGAGCATAAAATAAACATGAGATGCAACTTCTTTATTATCTTTAGAGATTAAGTGACAACTTGAAATTTAAACATGAAATGCAAGCTTGGAAATTTAAACATGAATATGCAAGTTCATTTATTCATTCTTGAGAATTTAGTGATGACATAGAAAGTAAACATGGTTATGCAAGGCATAAACTTAAACATGGATGCAAGTTCATTTTATTTCTTTACTAGAGCTCCTCCAAGACTTTAGAGAAATATAAATTCAACCCAATATATCTTAGCAAGACAAAGTGAAAAATACATCTTTCAAGTTCTAAACTCAAGATCATAAAAACATCATAAAAATATTATTCTTTAAAGTTTTGCATCAAGTGGAACTTTCAAGCTTTAGAGGCCTAACTTGTGATGGATTCACAACCCACCTCAAGGTCCTCATCATCAAGCCATCATCTTAGTCCCACCTAGGCCATATGGCTGAATTGTTCAAAGAAAAGGAAGAAGAAAACCAAATGGAAAAACTAGAGAAAATCCATGAAATCATCATTTTGAACCAAGAACAACACTTAGCAAAGCATAGAAATAAACTTAAAAACAACTCCCTACCTAATCTGATTTGAAGGAAAGGAAGAGAACTTGGTTTCCTTGAGTGAAATGAAAGAAAATATTCTTGAAAACTTGAAGAAAGAATTCAGCCAAGAGGAGGAGGAAATGAGAGCTTTTGGTGCTCCTAAAACTAGAATTTGTGTAAGTTATGAACTAAGCATCTAAACTATCTTCAAGCATGCCTATTTATAGAGATTTTGCAGCTCATAAATGGACAAAGGAAGGAAGAAATCTGACCAAAAATTAGAGAAAAAAATAAGGAAGAAAAATCATTTTGTTTGGTGGCTTAAAACATGGAATCATGTTTCCATGTTTTCATGATTCTTTGTTTTCATTCTTTGGATTTTTGTGTAATAATTTTCTGACTTATTACTCAATAATTTCGTGCATTACAGCCTTGTGGAAGAGGATTTTGTGTGTTCCATGTATTTTTTAGGTGTAGGCAAGGTATTCATGCAATTTAGAGAATTTACGGTTAAGGGTTTAAGTGAATTACTAAGCAATTTGGGTGTTTTAAGCAATTTTAGGTTCTAATCAATCTAAATAAATAATTTTGACTCTAGATTAGTAATTAGAATTTAATAAGCTTTAATTTGAGCCTAATATTGCTTAGGTTTCGTTAGCGAATCAAAAATCTCAAAATTTGTAAAACTCACAAAGAAGGGCAAAACGGTCATTTTACTTAAAAATTGCCCGGACCACCCGAGCTTAACCAATGGTTAATCATGGCTTAAAAACACCTTTTAACACATTTTAGTGAGGTTCGGGCTCAGTCGGCACGCAATCGGAGTTAAAACGCGTAAGGGCGTTTTGGTCATTTCGCGTCAAAGCTCAAAATTAGGATTCTTCTCCTCTATTAACACACATAACACAAACAATCCCTTATTAACATCAAAACATCCCCTTGAGGATGGGTGGGGCCCACGATCCTCATTTTCAGTAAAATAACCTCGGGGCATTTTGGTCATTTTACACGTAAGAAAATTGGGGTTTGCAATACTTGCACGAATTGCTCCTAACTTCTCTTCTAACGTTATATTCCTTTATTAAGGATTGTTTGGTCTCAAATTTTATATAATATTTACCTACGGTAATTCGGTAATTCCTAATGATAGTAAAAATTCCAGTAAAAATTGGGGCGTACATTACTCCCCTCCTTAAAAAGAATTTCGCCCTCGAAATTGTTACTGAGAATAGCTCTGGATATGTGCTTGCATGCTGATTCCAGCTCCCATGTAACTTCTTCGGTTTCATCTTGTCCCCATGCTACTTTGACTGGGGTACAACCTTGTTCCTTAACTGCTTAACTCCTCGGTCAACGTTCGTGGGTGGTAAGTTAAACGTTAGGTCATCTCTTAATTGTACATGTTCTGGCTCTAGTACATGACTTGGGTAGAATGATATTTCCTTACTGGGAGACATGGAAAACATCATGAAGGTTGGACAAACTGGGGTAGGGCTATGCGGTAGGCTCCAGATCCTATTTTGCTAAGGATTTCAAACGGACCAAGAAATCTGGGCTCAATTTCTTTACTTCATTGCTCGGCCTATGCATGGTGGGGGTGATTCTAGGAACACATGGTCCCTTCTTGAAAATCTAGCGGTTTTCGCCGCTTGTCCGCATAGTTTTTCTGTCGACTTCACAATGAGAATCTTATCCCTAATCTTCTTGATTTGTTCGTCGTTTCCTCACAATATCCGGTCCAAGTAGACTTTGCTCTCGGGCTCATACCAACATAGAGGTGATTGACACTTCCGTCCATAGAGGGCCTCGTATGGTGCCATCCGATACTTGCATGATAACTGTTGTTATATGCAAATTCAATAATAAGGGTACTTATCCCAACTCTCTCTTTGATCTAAAACACATGCCCTCAACATGTCCTCCAAAGTTTGGATAGTTCTTTCAATTGACCGTCCGTTTGGGGTGATAAGTACTCAAACACTTTGAACCAACGCCTTCTGAAAGGCTCCCAAAACGTGACGTGAATCGCGGATCTCGATCAGAGATTATGATCGACGTACTCCGTGTAACCTTACTATCTCCTGAATATATAATGTGCTAACCTATCCAAGGAATAAGTCACCTTAATAGGTAAAAAGTGGGCTGACTTAGTCAACGATCCACTATTACCCAAATGGCGTCATGATTCGCTTCAGTCCTCGTAGTCCATTACAAAATCCATGGAGATACTATCCCACTTCCACTCGGGGATTGATAGGGGTTGCAACATTCCAAGGGTCTTTGGTGCTCAATCTTCACCTTTTGACATACCAAGCATTTATTCACCCATGTGCACACATCCTTTTTCAATCCAGGCCACAGAACATCTTCCTCAAATCTTGATACATCTTGGTGGCACAGGATGGAGGGTGAAATGACTCTTATGGGCTTCCTCCAAAATATCCTTCGGAGGTCACCACTAGAGGTACACATATACGACCTTCAAACCTCCATAAACTATCATTCCCTTGGGTAAAACCTTTCAACTTATAGCTCTTCCTCCTCTAAGGTCTCTTGAAATTCTGTATCTTTCCTTTGGGCTTGAGCAATTCTTTCCTTGAATTCACTTGTCACACTAAGGTGACAAGCTCTTATGCCCTTAGTGGTCAAGGTCATTCCTAGGTTGAGGTCTCTAAATTGCTCAATTAACTCAATCTCTTTCACCATCAACGGGACACTTGTAAGGATTTCCTACTTAGGGCATCAGCTACAACATTAGCTTTACCTGGATGATAGTTTAACCCAAAATCATAATCTTTTAAAAACTCCATCCACCTTCTTTGCCTCATGTTTAGCTCTTTTTGATCAAAGAGATATTTCAAACTCTTGTGATCAGAAAACACCTCAAACCTCACTCCGTATAAATGGTGTCTCCAAATCTTTAGAGCAAACACGAGGCGGCTAACTCAAGGTCATGGGTGGGGTAATTTGCCTCATGTGGCTTGAGTTGCCTCGATGCATAGGCCACCACTTGCCTATCCTACATCAGTACACAACCCAAACCCTTGGAAGCATCACAGTACACTTCGAAAGGCACATTGGGTCGGGTAACACTAAAACAGGGGTGAGGTTAGCTTGTGTTTCAGCTTTGAAAGCTCTTTTCACTGGGGTCCATGAAAAAGGTGTTTTTCCTAGTTAGCTTACAGAGGAAGGGAAATCTGGGAAAATCCCTTGATAAACCGACGGTAATAACCAGCTAAACCTAAGAAGCTCCTTACTTAGTTCCGTGGTTGGTCTTTCCAAGTTAAACTTTCCACCTTACTAGGATCTACAGCAATTCCTTTCTTAGATACTACATGCCCTAAAAATTTCACCTCATCCAACCAGAATTCACACTTAGAAAGCTTGGCATATAGTTTCTTTTCCTTAGGATTTCCAGTACTATGGTTAGGTGGCGTTCATGCTCCTCGTGGGTCTTAGAGTAGATGAGAATGTCATCTATGAGACAACCACAAACTGATCTAAATAGGGTCTAAAGATCCTATTCATGTAATCCATAAAAATTGCCGGAGCATTGGTTAATCCAAAGGACATTCCTCCAAACTCAAAATGGCCGTATAGGATACGAAAGGCCGTTTTTGGTATATCTTCATCTCTCACCCTAATTCTGGTGGTAACCTGACCTCAAATCAATCTTAGAAAACATGTTGCCCCTTAGCTGGTCCATCAAGTCATCTATCCTAGGCAAAGGGTATTTGTTCATGTCACTTTATTCAATTGCCTATAGTCAACACACATCCTCATACTCCCATCCTTTTTCTTCACAAACAACACAGGGGCTCCCCAAGGTGACGCACTAGGTTAACACAAACTTTTTCTCCAATAAATCCTCCAACTGAGCTTTCAACTCGGTCAACTCTAATGGGGACATCCTGTATGGGGCTATGGATATGGGACCTGCACAGGAAGCAATTCTATGGAAAATTCTATCTCTCTTGGGGGAAACTCTGGTATCTCATATGGAAATACTTCGGGATAATTTCTTACTATCGGTATCTCATCGATACTTTGCTAAAGTTTATCATCAGGCTAAGAAAATATAACCTTTACTCTCACCCTTACGTCCATTTCTACAGCGTTATGTAAAGACTTATGGGTTTCTTAGGTCTAATGGGAACAGGAGAAAAGTAATGGTTTTCTCATGGTTTAACGTACACGGTTGGCTTCAAGCCAATCCATGCCAAGAAACATCTAAACCTTGCATGGGTAAGCAAATGAGATCTAAAACAAATGATCTATTCTCAATAACAAAATGGCAATCTAAACAACATTTACAAGTCCTAACGGGTTTTCCGTCAGGGTAGAAACAATAAGGTCAAAAGGAAGCTCAGTATATGCAAGTTAAGGGTTTTAACACACGAGTGGGAGATAAAAGAATGGGAAGCGCAGAATCATATAGTACAATTAAGTTTCTACCATACATATTACACTTACCTTCCACGAGATTTCGTGACTTTGTCGTTTCTTTCAGCATTAACGGTGAATACCCTTCCTTGGTATTCCTGGCTTGGGATTGGGGGTTGGCGGGTTCCTTTCATTCAGGGAGTAATGACCTGGTTTCCACACGTACACACGTTTGTTACGGCTCGACATGGCATGCTCCCATGATTCTTGCCGCACTTGGGACATTCCATGGATGGCATGGGTCGTGGAGGTCCTCCTGAATCTTTGTGGTGCTTTCCCTTATTGTTATTATTGTTGTTGTTGCGATTGTTGGGATTATCTAGCGGTTGTTGTTGTTGTTCGGTCTTCCTTGATGAAAGTTCCTTTGTGGCACTTGTGATCTTGATTGATGTGGAAATGGAGGTCGATTTTGCCTCTTGAACTGTGACCTTGAGGTGTCAACTTTTTGATGATATTCTCAACTTTGAAGTACCCAAGCTTCTCTACCCTTCTTCAATGATGCGGCATTTGTTGACTAAGGTAGAGAAATCCCTAATTTCCAAGTGCGCAACTCCATTAAGTTCTCCCTTAACCCTGACTCGTATTTAATGCATTTCCAATACTCATAGGGGTTACCTTGGTACATCCTTGAGAACTTAATGAGTTCCTCAAATCTTGGCATATCCTGAGCCACATTCATATTCCCCTGGACAAGTTGCATGAATTCAATGTCCTTAGCATTTCTAACCGACTCGGAAAGTACTTTCGTAAAAATGGACCTTGAATAATTCCCATCAATGTCCACTCGGTTGCCTCAGGAGTCTCGAACACCAGGTCCGAAAGCGGCATCACCCTCAAGCATGTGGGTGGCAAAAGTGACCTTCTGCTCCTCGGAACATGGAACTACAGCAAAGACCTTCTCAATATTCCGAATCCATTCATCTGCTACATTAGGATTCAGGGTCCCTTGAAAACAGGGTGGATTACCTTAAAATTCCCGAAACGAGCATGTTCGGGAATTTCATGTCCTTGATTTATATTAGTTTGACGTTACTCGATCCATCCGTTCCATCATCATTCTCATGGTCCTTGCTACGTAGCGAAGTGCTCGCGGTCTCATTATCTTGGTTATTCTGTGCCGCGCTCCTAGTCTGTTGTCGTCGTGCATTGGTCCCTATACACACAAAACGCAACACTGAGTCATAGCCCAATATTCCATGCAAAGTGAGCAAGTTACCATGGCACTTTCAACATCCACAGTAGTCATGTATTTCTAATCCTCAAGCTCATCCTAATGATAAACATCTACACATGACATTACTAACGTATTATGCTTTAGAAGCATAGTCGTCCAATCCTTAGGCTTCAGATAAGAACCCTCTGATACCAAAATGTAATACCCTAATAATTAACCCAATACACCTCCGCGTATTGATTAATTACTAGACTTTACTCTTTGCTTCAGTTCCTTAATCATGCTTTGAAAATACTTAGTGAAATTACGAGCCATTTTTTTTAAACATAATTGAAAACGTGAGCCGCGCTTAACGTGAATGATTTACCAAATCTTTCCTTAGCAGAATCTTCCAAATTACACTCTTACATAATACACTTCTTAGGTAACAGAATATGTCTTTATTTCATGCATAAGTTTTCATTGTTTGCAATAACAACTATAACATACAAACCAGGAAATCAATCAATGACACCAAATTCTTAATAAGCATCAAATCACATTTAAGTACACATAAATTACTAGCTTCCCATAAAATTCTTACAAAGTTTTAAAACTCTTTTAGAACTAATTCCTTTTGTTAAACTTGAAAGAAGTCATAGGACTTAGGCCTAAATTAACCATGGGACCGATTTATAACTTGAAAGAATGTTCATAATTAAATCTTTCACTTAAGATAAAAGGAGCAAGTCTTGAGCTTTAGAGATTTAGGTGACATCTTTGAATTATTACCATGCTATGCAACCTTATTTTAATCTTATCTTTATAAGGTGATAGCTTGGAATTATAAACATGATATGCAATTCCATTTCTTTATCTTTAAGATTTAAGGTGATAACTTGAAAATTAAACATGATGCAAGAACTTGTAATATAAACATGATGCAAGAAGCTGAAGGGGTAGAAGGACCGTAGAGGAGAAGAGAATCTTAAGCAAGCAGAACGTAGACGCAGGACCGAATGAGGGAGATGAGAATTACATTTTTTAAGCTCCAATTCTCAAGACTTCTTAAAGAATAAATTCTTTAACTCCAATTATCTCATTTCTTTGCTTATGATTCATAAGCAAGTCTTTGAGCTCTAGGATTTTTAGGTGATGACATAAAATAAACATGTCATGCATTGACTCTTTTAGCCATTATAAAATAAAGTGAGAGCATAAAATAAACATGAGATGCAACTTCTTTATTATCTTTAGAGATTAAGTGACAACTTGAAATTTAAACATGAAATGCAAGCTTGGAAATTTAAACATGAATATGCAAGTTCATTTATTCATTCTTGAGAATTTAGTGATGACATAGAAAGTAAACATGGTTATGCAAGGCATAAACTTAAACATGGATGCAAGTTCATTTTATTTCTTTACTAGAGCTCCTCCAAGACTTTAGAGAAATATAAATTCAACCCAATATATCTTAGCAAGACAAAGTGAAAAATACATCTTTCAAGTTCTAAACTCAAGATCATAAAAACATCATAAAAATATTATTCTTTAAAGTTTTGCATCAAGTGGAACTTTCAAGCTTTAGAGGCCTAACTTGTGATGGATTCACAACCCACCCTCAAGGTCCTCATCATCAAGCCATCATCTTAGTCCCACCTAGGCCATATGGCTGAATTGTTAAAGAAAAGGAAGAAGAAAACCAAATGGAAAAACTAGAGAAAATCCATGAAATCATCATTTTGAACCAAGAACAACACTTAGCAAAGCATAGAAATAAACTTAAAAACAACTCCCTACCTAATCTGATTTGAAGGAAAGGAAGAGAACTTGGTTTCCTTGAGTGAAATGAAAGAAAATATTCTTGAAAACTTGAAGAAAGAATTCAGCCAAGAGGAGGAGGAAATGAGAGCTTTTGGTGCTCCTAAAACTAGAATTTGTGTAAGTTATGAACTAAGCATCTAAACTATCTTCAAGCATGCCTATTTATAGAGATTTTGCAGCTCATAAATGGACAAAGGAAGGAAAGAAATCTGACCAAAAATTAGAGAAAAAAATAAGGAAGAAAAATCATTTTGTTTGGTGGCTTAAAACATGGAATCATGTTTCCATGTTTTCATGATTCTTTGTTTTCATTCTTTGGATTTTTGTGTAATAATTTTCTGACTTATTACTCAATAATTTCGTGCATTACAGCCTTGTGGAAGAGGATTTTGTGTGTTCCATGTATTATTTAGGTGTAGGCAAGGTATTCATGCAATTTAGAGAATTTACGGTTAAGGGTTTAAGTGAATTACTAAGCAATTTGGGTGTTTTAAGCAATTTTAGGTTCTAATCAATCTAAATAAATAATTTTGACTCTAGATTAATAATTAGAATTTAATAAGCTTTAATTTGAGCCTAATATTGCTTAGGTTTCGTTAGACAAATCAAAAATCTCAAAATTTGTAAAACTCACAAAGACAAGGGCAAAACGGTCATTTTACTTAAAAATTGCAGACCACCCGAGCTTAACCAATGGTTAATCATGGCTTAAAAACACCTTTTAACACATTTTAGTGAGGTTCGGGCTAAGTCGGCACGCAATCGAGTTAAAACGGGTAAGGGCGTTTGGTCATTTCGCGTCGAAGCTCAAAATTAGGATTCTTCTCCTCTATTAACACACATAACACAAACAATCCCTTATTAACATCAAAACATCCCCTTGAGGATGGGTGGGGCCCACGATCCTCATTTTCTGAGTAAAATAACCTCAGGGGCATTTTGGTCATTTTACACGTACAGAAATTGGGGTTTGCAATACTTGCACGAATTGCTCCTAACTTCTCTTCTAACGTTATATTCCTTTATTAAGGATTGTTTGGTCTCAAATTTTATATAATATTTACCTACGGTAATTCGGTAATTCCTAATGATAGTAAAAATTCCAGTAAAAATTGGGCGTACAGGCATGATTCTAGCGGGGAACGACTGGGAAGCTAAAAGAGCCATGAAAATCAAGTATCCCCACCTTTTTCCACCTTAAGAGGTACGTTGTTTAGGGTGAGGACCAAATCCCATTAAGGGAGGTAATATGTGATATCCCAAATACGAAATTTATTAGTATGTAAACTATTATTATTATTATTACTACTACTATTATAATTATTATATACATAAGTAACATATAAGTAATGTTACTATTAATATTATTATTATTATTTATTTCAAAACTTAATTGTAAAGGATGTATGCATAAATCACATTGTTAAGAATATATATATATATATAATTGTTACAATAAAGTAAGTGGGAAGTCATCCTGAATGCATTGTGCAGCATGTCAAATGCAACACGTTTTGATTTGGGTGGTAGGTTTTTTTGTTAGTATATATTTGACACATTATAATACTTTCAAATATTTTTCTAAAGCCCACCAGTCCATGGATTTTTTCCTAGAGAGAAAAGTGTGATTTCTCTAACTTTATGGATTATTCTCTTCAGTGAGTGATCTTCATGGAATTTAGCTAGTTCCTCCCCATTTAATTTTGAATGAGTTGATCTCCTTTCAGACATTGTTTTCTCATAACATGCTTCCTCAGCCCAGTCCAGACTGGTTTGAGTAATAAATCAAATTGTTTATGTTTCATTATATGTTTGGGTTTAGGTGCCATTCATCTCCCAAAGGTCAAGTTGTGAAGATGGATATCTAACTGCTACCAATGGTGAGTGGGTTTAAGCCAATGACCATACTTTTGGTCATTATTAGTATTTTCCTATCATTATATAAATTGTTTATGAATTTTAGAATGATTTATGCTAAGAAATATGCTTTTATGGATTATAGAAATTTTAGAAAATTATTGTTTTGTAGTTATCATGAAAATTATTATTTTAGAAAGCTCATGGGACCATATTTGCTGTATGTATGATTTAGATTTATTTTATCAATTAGAAAACTTCATGAACCTAGTTATATCAACTAAGAATAATGAATTTTGTTGCTATTAGTTTTTAGCCAATAATTAGTAAGAAACGGATTAGAAAGTTAATGACTCCAGGATTGGTCGTTAACCTTGGTACCAAGTGGTCCGCTAGAGGACTAGCTCAGGCGGCAAGGAACCTAATGTTGAGTCCATTAGATTAGCAATTGGATTAGATTTAGGTCTCAACTAGATATTTATGTACAAAATCTTCTATTTCTCTACTAGTTATTGTCATAGATTTAGTTAAATTACTATTTTTAAATACAAGTATATGCAATTACCATTTACACTAGTAGGTATATGTGATGTATTTTTGTTGCCATCCCATGTGGGTTATGGTGGAAGCTTCACATTTGATGAACTCACCCTCTACTTTGCTTCCCATATAGACACATCTCAGGTTCAATTGCACTAGGATCCTTTCAATAGCCTTCCAACTTCTTTGGTGAGCTTTACTTCATCGTGGAGCTTATTATAGGTTATGTTAGTTTATAGTATTCCACTAGTTTCTGTAGGCAGGATCCAAACATGCATTATATTATTTTAATTATTTTTAGAATTCCAGCCATTATTTAATTATGTTTGGCTTGGCCCCAAATTATGGTTATTACACAGTTTCTTATTCAAGATTTATGTTTGGAGATATTTTTAGAATTATGGAATTTTGTTAAATTTGAGATATTTTGATATAGATTTATTTATGCATATTCATAGTAGCGATTACCAAACTTCCATGGGTTGAATCATTCACGTGTTGGTCATGTTTCCTAGGCAATTGTGACAATTTAGGAAAGCTTAAATGCTCTAATATATTAAGATCTAATATACTTTAAAAATGCCCTAATTATTAGAAAATTCCTTTTAAAGAAAACGGCTTTGATTATATTCATTTTGAGGTTATTGAATGATTTGTTAACATCTACATAAGCCCACATAATGACCTGAAACTCTAAATTTAGAATGCTTTGAAAAAATATCAATTCGCTTTAATTCAAGCTTACTTCAGTATTATACTATCTTCAAAGTGCTCTCTAAAAGATTTTCTCAAAATTAGGTTTGTCATCATAAAAAGGGGTAGATTGTTAACTCCAAAACCCTTACAGAAAGTATCATCACTTAAAGTTTTGAGTGACAATAAACCAATTTCGCAAAAATATTTTGTAGAAGGACTAATCTTTCTTGAGTTTCTTGAGCACTCAATAGGAACCATCTCATTAGCATACAAGCCCTAAAATAAGTTTTTATTTTCACAATATTTGTCCAAATAAGTTTAATCTCATTCAAAGAGATTTAGAATACAAAATGAAGTGAAAAATAATCTTGAAATGGACGTTAGTATGTTTGACGAAGAAAAGCTTTCAAGAACAAGAAACAAATTTAGATCTTTAAAAAGTAGCCTTCATCTTACAAAAAGTGGTACACAATGAAGAATTCAATCTTCCTCTAAAGTAAGTTGTGGTTCCAAGTCTTCAATCATGATGACATTCTCACAACAAGCTTGGTTGAAGATCAAAGGGAAGACCAAAAATTGTATGAGCACTTACAAGAAAGCATGTTTACTCTTAAATAGTGCATCTTTCCAGAAATGGGAAAGAAAATTCAAAATCCAAATTAAAGTCAAACCCAAAAAGGGATGACAATGACATCACTTTAACTTGGTCAATCCAAGCTTCTAGAAGTTTAGAAACCTCATTTAGAAAGCAAAAAGTAGTTTCAGAAGATAGACTCAAACCTTTTATTGACACAACGATCTCTCTAAGTCCCAGTGGCTCTAACACAAGCCGAGCTAGTCTTCTCTGTATTCCAAGACACAAAAACAAGATCAACTCAATATCACTAGGAAAAACATGAAAGGCAACAAGTCTTATTTTGTAGATCAAGTATAAAAGGAGGTCATGTGCTTACAACTTAAGAGTTTTAGGACTTTTGGCCAAAACGCTACTTCTCTCAGATGCAAGAGCCCCACTTCTTCTTCTATAAAGATATTACTACTTATAATCAGTTTCTAAGTTCTGTAAAAATCTTCTTTCTAAGTTCTTATTTGATAACATTTTCTTCCTAGGAAAATCGTTAGAATGAAGTCATTCAAGTTTTACACTTTTATAATGTTTTATCCTAAGAAACTAAAATGTTTATTGGTTGAGTGAACCAACCTTCAAAAATCGCTACCATGATCTAGTAGCGATCATTTAGAGTTTAGCTTGGAGAGGCTAGTTAAAGACTACTTGGGAGTAATAGTAGAGTGAGCTAATAGTCACGCGAGATAGCTTGATAAGGCTATTGAAGGCCTGCTAACTTTCTCAGGGTTAATTTGGTAGAACAAATAGGTTGTTGAGAACTAGATGTCCATTGGCTAGTATAAAACTCTCTTGTAGTATCTCTTTTTTCCCTTAATCTCTTTTATATTATGCTTTTGTGTTTATCTTCAATGAGTTTTTGAAAACTAGCCTTTAATCGGTTTCTTATCTTTATTTGGTTCAAAAAGTCACTTTCTGATCTCAACTAACGATATTTCCATGCACTTCAATTGTACACTTTATAGTATTTGTTTAATAGTTTTCAGAAACAAAAAAGAAGAAAAGTGAAAGCATGATTCAACATCCTTCTAATACATTTACAACCTACAATTGATGTATGCCAACCATCCCAAAGTTTCACAAAAGTGTAAGGGTGTCTATAATTTATGCTATACTAAATCCTATACAAGAGTGGAATTTTTTTGTCTATTTTTAATAAAACCAACCCAACACACACTTATTTTCTAGAAGAAGGACATGGCTTTGAGTTCCTTATTGTATCAAAGGATATGTTAGTGCAAGCCACAGGGTAATGCAAAATTATTTTTCATAAATTTTGTTCTATTTTTATTTTATTTTCTTATTTTTCTATTTCTTTCTATAAATAATTATTGTAAATTTAAAGGGAAAATAAATATTATTAAAATTATAAATTAATTTACATAATAAGATCTAGGTAACTATATTTATACAAATGTATTAAGGATGCAAGAAGGTTAAGTTTTCAATCTTCTAATCTTTTTGTTGTCATATTGTCAAGTGCCCTCCTAGAATATTGTGCTAGTATGTAGCTTAAAATTTTTTCCCTCTTTTGAAGTTATCTCATCATGTTAGCATCCATCCTTTGTATCATCAAATCGTTAGGCACAATTATCATAATCATTCATTATTCAATCATTCCTAGCATTTGTTTTTTACACCATGAATCATTCTCGTTTTGTAAACTTTACACATCATGATGATACAATTCATTTTCATCCATCATGACATTTTCTACAATCTCTATAAGTCATTTCCTCTGTTCACACGTAGCATTCTTTCGCATACTTTTCACTATCTTTCACATGCTTTCGCATATTTTCCTAACTACAAAGCATTTACTCTTGCATATATTCAACATTGCTAAGCATTTATGTTTGCATATTTTCAATATCACACAACACTTACTTCGTATACTCTAGAACTACATACCATTTAATTTCACTTACTTTTAGCATTGAAAAACATATAATTTCACATACTTTCAGCACTTGCATACTTTCAGCATTGCAACACATTTGCTTCGCATCATTCTCACCATATAGCATATACTTTCGCATACTTTCAACACCATAAACCATTTATTTTCGTGCTTTAGTACCACTCAAGATTTATTTTTGCATACTTTCAGCATGACACAACATATATTTCACATACTTTCAACATGCAAAGCATCTTCTTTCACATATTTCTCACATGTAGAGCATTACTTTTTGCATACTTTTCTGTCTAAATCTTGATCATTTCTCCTTTCGTACTTATCACAACATTTTCTTTCCAAACTTATCACATTATTTTTTTCACATTTATTACAATTATCACATCATTTATTCTCCACATTTATCACACTCATAATGTCATTTACATTTTCACACTTATCATGTCATCATACTTATCACATCATTCACCTTACAGCACTTATAACATCATTACTTTTTGCAACTCACACTCATCACATATTTATTTTCTGCAGCTTCTATCACTCATCACATTATTTATCTATGTTAGCTCTAGAAGCTTCAGAAAGAATGAGTGCTTAATGTTTTGAGTGATAACAAAACCAATTTCGTGAAAATATTTTGAAGAAGGACTAATCCATTTCTTTAAGTTTCTTGAAGCACTAAACAGGACTATTCACGTTCGCATACATGTTGCTAAAATGAGATTATTTTCACAATGACATGTACAAACATGATTAATCTCATTTGAAGAGATTTAAAACTCAAAGGAAGTAAAAAATAATCTTGAAATGAGTGTTTCCATGTTCAATGTATGAAAGGAAATTCTCAAGAACAAGAACCAAGATTTAGATTTTAGAAATGATGCCACGACTTCAAAAGCAAAGTTCAAGTGAAGATTTCAATCCATCTGAAAAAAAGTGTTGTATCATCTTCAATCATCATGATCGTGATTATTTCATATACAACAAGCTCTAATTAAAGGATAGAAGATCTAAAGTCTTTCTAGAAACTAAAATAGCTTTCAGAAGCACGTTCCTGTAAATAGTGCACTTTACAAGAAATGGGAGGGAAAATTTGAAATTCAAATTAAAGTCAAACCCAGTCAAGGATTGACGTGACATCTTTGCTTTTCAACTTGGCCAACTGCCCATCTTCTAGAAGGAAATGTTCAAAAACCTTGTTCAAAATGTAAAAAGTAGTTTTGAAGTTAGACTTAGAAACTTCTATTACACAATGGTTTCTACAACTACAAAAAGTAACTCTGACACGTCAAGCTACTCTTCTAGACTTCCTTTCCAAGACACAAAAAGAAGATCAACACTTGTTACTGGGAAAATAGATAAAAGGCAATGGTCATAAATGAAGATCAAGTATAAAGGAGATGTTGTGCTTACAACTTAAAGCTTTTGTCATTACATGTGCTGAGCAAGCTGAAGAAATTTCCTCTCATTTTCTATAAAACTATTACAGCTTATAATCAATTTCATCTTTGTAAAAATCTTCTTTCTATATTCTTATTAGATAACATTTTCTTTGTAGGAAGAATAGATAGAGAAAAGTCATTCAAGTTTTCAACTTGATCCTGTATTATTCTTAGGAAACTTGATGCGGGTAATTTGAGTGATCCAACTTGTAACACCCTTTCAAGTATAACATCATCCTTAAGCCACGACATTAGACTTAGGAGTTGTTACTTATAAATTAGCAGACCTTTCTTAAATATTTATAGCAAATTCATTTGATTCGTGTAATAACTAAGTCATAATTCCATAAACACATATAAAAAGGGGAAACAAAGTATTTATTTAATACAAATCAATTACAAGGAAAAGCTCTTTTATGAGCTTTATTACATTTGTCTTCTACTATATTTACAAACATATACATACAACTAAGCAAAAGCTCTGATAAATTCCTCAGAATATTAAACTACTACAATCTGATTCTTCCATGTAGTAGCCTCATTATGTTCTGATAAATCTGGACAAGAGATGGGAATACAAAACATAAAGGTAAGAATTGTGAAATTCTCACTCAGGCATTACCAAAAATATATAATAATAACTATGTTCGTTATCATCCTAGCCACTTTAGTTTATTAAGAAAATATGATCACACAACACATGTTAAAGGTTCATTCTAAAGTTCAAAAATCATCCTTTCAAAGTGGGTTTCTTTTAGTATTCAATTACTTAATATACATATGTCATAATATTCAACATTAGAGTAATTAATTCTCATATTTACGTGCCCTTGGTACATTGAAAGGGATCTCATATCTTTCTTATCTTTCATGCCCTTGGTACATGGAATAGGATCTCATATCTTTCTTATCTTTCGATGCCCTTGACACAGGAAAGGGATCTTTTCGTGCCCTTGACATATTGAAGGCGATCTAATCTTTACTTAGCACATACATCCTCATCAAACTCACATATACAAGCATCATAATCATATATGCATTAGCATCAATTTCTATGTTTCTTAATGCTTCAAGCATATATATCACTCATGATTCCAATCTTCTCTTCATATAGGAGCATTTATCATGAGCACTCACATTTACATTTGTGTAACATGACCATTAAATTCACATAGCATAAATGAAATCAAGTCAAAATCATATCATCATCAATTCATCTAGTTTAACATGCTACTTAGAATTGTAGTTCTAAAGAAAATTATGGATTAGCTACTAAATTTTCAGAGTTAGTTCAACATGTCTATGAGACCTTATAAAAATTTCAAAGGAAAAGAAGGTCTTAGCTATATTAACAAAAATTCTACAAATTTCAAAGGTTAAAAACTACTCATCTAAGCCAATAGTTAAAATCTCGATTTTATTACCCTATCAAATGAACAAATAAAATCCTACAAAACTTTAGGGTTGGACTTTAAGATGTACTCAACTCCCTTAAAAATTTCAGCTCAAAATTTGATCATTTGATATAGGAACAAAATTAGACAATTTTAGTGTTATATAATTGACTATTCAGTAGTAACCTTGACTAGCTCGGTTCTTCAATTTTTAAAATAGAAAAAGTGCTCAAAATGAGCCAAGAAAAATACTGGAAACACCTTAACATGTTAGTTTCATCACATACAATTTTCAGCTCAAGATAAGGTATCTAAATCTGTCAAAAATCATATAATTTAAGTTGCTTGCTTAAAACCAAGATTTCTAGCAACATAGTTCACAACATATTTTGAGAAAACTTTTCTAACATCATCCAATCACTCCACCAAATTAAAAATATCAATATCTATCTATCATCAACCAATATAACTAGAAATTTCCAGCCAAATCAATTAGAAAATTAAGAGTAAAGTTTGAAAGGAAAGAGGACAAATAAGGCCCAACTTGTTACTAGAAGTTCCTTGTACTTGTCTTAGCCTTTGGTTGTCCTTCTACACCCAATTTTCACTTTAAAATCAGCTAAACCTTCCCCTTAGGATGGTGATATAATAGCTACCTCTTGATGGTGTGGTGGAAAAGAAGCCTGGAAGAGGTTGACTCATAGATTTCAAGTGGTAGTTTTGTGTTTGTGCTAAACTTAGTGATACTTGATGTTGTAGTTTAAGTTTTCGTAAGTTTGTAATGGTTTGAGGAAGAAAAGAATGGAGAGAAGGCTGAAAGGAATGGCCAAACTTGAAAGAAGGAAAAATGGTAAATTTTGATTTTATTTATTTTAAGATAATGTACATTAATCAATTATGAAAATGTTTTTCTTAGATAAATATTGTAATTTTGTGCAATTCTTATTGGTTTGTCATAAAGGCAATGGTGTGGCTTCTAAGCCATACACTTGTCTAGTGAATTGTCCAATTTGTAATGCAAGTCTCATACGATGTAAGAAACTATACATCAATATTTTACCAAACGAGTAAAATACCATACCCAAATAGATATTGCCTGAAATTTAATTCCAGATCTAAAATCTTTATTCCTTAACCATTCTGAACCTTAATCCTATATTTTCTCAGTCTGGTATCTCAGATCCCGATTTCAGGTTTCGGTGGTCCCATAGGCCTGCGAGGCCCGTACAATCATTATTCATGTTTTTTTTTTTTTTTTTGGTTCATCAAGTCATTCTTATCTTGACTAACCTCATCAGAATTGTAAAATTCTGAATTAAAAAGTCTCAAAAAATGTTCAAAATAAATTTCAGAGTGTTATACAGACCCAAACACATCCTTTGTAACCCGATCTGGAAGTGATCGCTATGAGATAGCTTAAAAAGGCTCATCAAAGACTACTTGAAAGTGAAGGTGAGGTGAGCTCCTGGTCATCTTGAGTTAGCTTGAAGAGGCTATTCAAAGACTCCTGGTCACTTGGATATAGCTTGAGAAGGCAATAGAAAGACTATCTAACTTTCTAAGGTTGGAGAAAGGATTGTTTAGTGGAACTGAATAGTTGTTAGAACTGGATATAGGCAAGTTGGCCAAACCAGTATAAAATCTCTTGTGCAAAGTTTTCTCTATATTATATTCCTGAGCACATATATTTGTTTTTCTTTGAAAATCGTCTTTAACTCATTTTTCATATTTCTATTTTAGTTCAGAAAGTTTCTATCTAACATATATTAATGCTATTTCGTTACACTTCAAGTTCACATTTGATAGTACTTGTTTAAGTTTTTTAGAAACTAAAATGGGAAAGAAAAGTCAAAGCACGATTAAGCGCCTTCTCGTGCACTTTTCAACCTACAATTGGTATTAGAGCTAAGGCTTCTAAAGGGTTGAGCAATCTAACGACCAGGACAAAGAACCTGAGATATGGCAAGAATATCCACATCAGAAGGACAATCCATAAATAGATAAAATTCTTTGATGATGGAGACTATGCATCCTGGAGGGACAAGATGAGACTCTTCATCAAATACACAAGTCTTGACTTATAGGAAATCATTCAAGAAGGAGATTATGTTCTAATAAAGGAAGTTCCAAGAACTGAAGATGAACCCTCCACCTTAGAGAAGTCCCTAGAAGTAGGTGGAAAAAGCAACATAAGGCAAAGTTCAGTTGAACTCAAAGGCCAAATACTTACTTACGTGTGCACTAATCAAGGTTGAATATGATAAAGCGGCTAAGGAAAGAGCAATCAAAGTAGGTGGAAAGAGCAACATAAGGCAAGCTTATAACACGGCTAAGGAAATCAGAACAGACTTCATATCCTACATAAACCTGATAAGTCAAGGAGACAAATATCATTATGTTGGTCCATTTGTAGCACCCAAATTTTCCAATGTACAAATTACCAAAATGCCCATAAGGTCATTTTACCTAGAAAATGAGATCGCCAAGCAAGGATCCTCTAGGGGATGTTTCAATGATGATAGGGGATTACATGTGTTATGTGTTAATGGCAGAAGAATCTCATTTTGTGTCAAATGCGCATAATGTCCAAAATGCCCCTCAGCTAATTAACACCGAACTTCCGTGTTAGTTGAGCCTGGACTTCACCCAAAGGTTTTAAATGATGGTTTTAAGCAAAGTTTTATGATAGGTTAAGTCAGAATAGTCAAGGAAAATCCTTGTATGAATTTACATTTTTACCCCTGTAAGTGCTAAAGGATATAATGACGATTATGAAGGTATGGACAATATTAGACTCTAATTAAAGATAAATTAATTTTATCTATTAATTTGAAGTCTAAATAATTATTTGAGGTCATTAGAGGCTTAAGATTGATTAAGAAAAACTCAATTTCCCTTTTAAATCCAAGAGTTTATGTCATGTAAAGCCAAATAGTAAATTCTATAACGCCTCAATTTTCCGTATCCAATGACCAAAATGCCCTACGTCATTTTACCCAGGAAAATAAGATCGGCATCCAGGCCATCCTAAGGGGATAAGTTGATGTTGATAGGGGATTATATGTGTTATGTGTGGTAATAGAGAGAAGAATCTCATTTTTAGTTCCAACGCGCAAAATGACCAAAATGCCCTGTGGCTGTTTACATTGTTTTACATGCAATTAGAACCCGAACTTTACCAAAAGGTCTTAAATGATGTTTATGAGTGGTTTTGATGTTTAGTCGGCCTGGAAGGTCCAAGGTTTTAGTGCAAAATTACCATTTTGCCCCAGAAGTTCCAGTGAGCCTAATGACGTAATTAAGCAAACCTAAGCAATATTAAGCTCTAATCGAAGATTAATTTATTTCAATAATTAATCTAGAGTCAAAATAATTTATTAAGGTTAATTAGAACCTAAGATTGCTTGGTTAAACTCTAATTACATTCTTTGATTCAAGATTCCTAGTCATGGAATCTTGAATAGTGTTTCTCTCTCCAATTCCTTAAATTAAGAATTGTGACCATACCTCATTTGACCAAAAGAATGATTTTAAATTGTTAATCTAGCAAGATCACTCCCTAATCAAGTCTTGACAACCTTAATTAGCCATTACCTCACCTAAACACTTTCTTACAAACTCCTAATCAAAACCTTAATCAAAGAAACACCTAAACACATCATTAAACCACAATTACATGGACAAATATCCTTTCCCCTTGGTTGTAAATCTGGCCGAAATGCATACCCTTGGATTATGTCACATGTTGGTTTTTTTCACTCCAAATACCATGCCTTGAGCCATGCTTTGGACCATACTTGAAGCCATACCTCACCATGCCTTGCCCATACTCACAACCATACCAATCAAGAGATATTTTCCTCCCCCTTGGCCAGAAACCGTCGGCCACTCCTCCTCCAATCAGCCTCCATTGTAAATTTTCTATAAATACCAAGCCTTAGAGAACTTGGTTACACTTTAGATCATTTGCCAAGTTTAGCTTTCTTCATTTTCTCTCATTTTCTCTCAATTTCTCTTCATCTTGTTCTTTTTCCTCCACCATCAAAGAACCTTTCCACCACCACAAACCACCACAAACAACCTTGAACCACTACCCCTCACCTCAAACCACCTCTTAAACACTCAAACTTTCCATTTCCAAGCTTGCTTTCTCAAGGAAAAATCATCCTTGAGTCTTCCTTGGCCGAATCCTCCTCCTCCTCCAAGAGAAGATTTTGTCTTCTCAATCCTTCAAGAACCAAGCTTCCTCTCATTTCTTTCAAGACTTCCTTAGGTAGGGGTTTTGTTTCGTTTTTGCTTGTTTTTTCAAGAAAAGTTCTAGTTTTCTCTGGTTTCAAAGCTTTCCTTTTCCTTCCTCATTACGGCCTTAGGGCCTTTGGTGAAAAAAATTTAGCTTGATGATGAGGTTTCAAGATAATGGTCTTGTAATGCCATGTGAGAAACCTCTAAAGCTTGAAACAACTTGGTCTTGGACCATACATGCTTGTGTTTTTCTTTTCTCTTGCTTATCTTTTTGTTTTCCTTTCTTTTCTTCCTCAAAGGTTTCGGTTTTCTCTTCCTTTTCCTTAAGATTTCAGTTTGTTTTCCTTTGTTTGAACAAAGTTTGTTAAAAATGTTAAGTAGATCACAAAAGTTTTGTTAAGAAAATTAATCATATGTTTTCAAAGAGCTCTAAGCTTACCCTTGCCAACCTTAAAGTTGGTCGGCTGTTCTAAGAGTTTTACTCTAGATTGAAGCCCATGAGCAAAAAAATAAAGAATATGACTTAGTTCTTTGTATTTTGTTTAGACAAAGTGTTGAGCTTTGTGTATTTTCTTGAGCTTGATGATGAAGTTCAAAACCAAAGGCTTCTTTGAAGTCTTGGTGCTAAGAACTCTAAAGCTCACTTTATGTTGTTAAGATACATATTTGGGTTAAGGTTGTGATGTTCCTTTAAAGTCTTGTAAGAGCTCTAGTTAAGATAAAAGGAGTTGCACACATGTTTATGTTTATGCCTTGCATAGCATGTTTATTTTGATGTCATCACTAAACTCTCAAGAATAACTAAATGACTTGCATTATCATGTTTAAATTCCAAGCTTGCATTTCATGTTTATATTTCAAGTCATCACTTAATCTTTAAAGATAATAATGAGGTTGCATCCCATATTTATTTTATGCTCTCACTTTATTTTCTAATGAAGAATAAAATAAGTGCATATCATGTTTAAGTTTATGTCATCACTTAAACCTCCTAGAGCTCAAAGACTTGCCCAAGTATCTTACATAAAGTTTTAGAAAATGGAGGCATTTCAAGAATGCCATTTCGCCTTGTGGTGATGATGATGGACTTGGATGAGTTCATCTAATCATAATTGCCCATAGTCTAAGTCTTGGAATTTTTCTAAGCTTAGGTGTACTTAAAGAACATTATAAACAAAGTTTTATGTTTTAAATCTATTTCTTGAGCTAAATAATTTAGCTACTGACCTAGCACACATTTATGCATTTTCAATGAAATAAATTGGTTTCTAAAAGAGTTTTGAGTTCCTAAAATAATTCCAAGAGAAACTAGCAACTCATATGCTTCTAAATCATGAGATTATATGATTATTTGATGCTTATGTTTTCGATCTGCCTTGTGCTTGGCCACTATATAAATTCTGTTTCATGGTGTTAAAATGTGTAAAATTATGTTTGAGTGAAGCAAGGAACGATTTAGGGGAAGTTTAGAAGGAACAAGTAACTAGAAAGGACTTCAAATGAAAATTCTAGAACACTTAGATGCAAGAATGGTAAATTCTATTCCAGTATAATTGGACTTAAGAAAAATGGTTCATAATTAGTGGATATGTGTAGGAATCCCTCATAATTGGTTTAGGAGTTGATTATGGAGCCTTTGGCGAAGACAGAACTTAAAAGGTCAAAGGAAGATTCTAGACATTGTAAGCTTATGATAATTTTCTGCCCAGTTATGTAAGGTTGTTTGGATATGTCAGTAGGCTTGAATATTAGAGAGATTCTAGATAATGATCCCTTAGGTGTGATAATGATCTATAATGGGAGTTAGGATAACTAGAATATAAGTTTAAGACCCATAAGGGCCAAAGCATAAGACACCATGAGATAGGAGGTGTGATGTGAGAATGAGACCAAGTGGGTATACTCGTGATGAATGTGAATGTTTTAAATACTATGAGTATGAGAATGTACGGATGTGTGGCATGTTGCTATGATGATGTGGTATGCTATGTTTGAAATGCATGAAATCATGAGAATGAGACATGAATAGAGGATATGTTTTATGATGTATTATGGTTGTATGCTCATGTTGCATCCATACAAGATAAGATAAAGTGGAAATGATCCCATTATGACTTCCAGGAGTTAAGGGTTGTAGGGATGATCCAAGAAAAGAGATATGTTAATGAGGAAATGATCCCATTATGACTTCCCAAGTGAAGGGTTGTACGGGTAATCCAAGAAAGAGATGTGATTCCCTCTCTATTTTTCCCCGTATGAATCTCAGGAAAAGTTGGTTCAGATGAGCTCATTCCGGCGATGGGTGTATTTGGAGTTTTGGTGGCTATGTAAAATTCGGGGGGTGGCATGTTGGATGGATTTTTGGTGGCTCCGATGAGGGTGGAAAATGGAAGAGTGGAAAAAGGTTAAGAAAGGGACTGAAGAGTTCAATCATGATAAAGTAAAAGACGCATATGCATACGTTTCATGGTTGTTCCATTGGTGCTTGTGATTAAGTGATATATGTTGAGTACGTAATTCTGTCATGCTTAAGCATTGTGATACGTACATGAAATCTGTTGCATTCATACCATCAAGACTCATGCTAAAAGAAACCCACTTCGGATAATAGGATTTGATAACTTAAAATTGAACCTATGCATGTACACCTCTTTTATAATGAAACCAAAGTGGCTGGGGGCAACGCGATGACACTTGTGTTAAAGTTGGGAGCCCTACTAAGAATCTTGTATAAGTATTCTCACCTTTTTGTTTTCCCTCCCATGTCATCTTGAGACGGGATTGATGCGGATGGTCGTAATCTTCCTGAGGCACGGCGTAGGAACCACGTCGTAGTCAATTAGGAGGGGCACAGTGGAAGCATGAAGACTAGTCTAGCCTCGTTAACATTTTGTTTTGTCAAGTTTAAGTTTCTTGGTGTAATTGGTACCCTAGGTGTCCTTATATTTATGAGGGCATCGTTGTTATGTTATGATTATGATATGCTACTACAATTATGTTGTGATTATTCTATGGTTTATTCATGGTTGTTATGATGACGTATATATGTTTGTGATGTTTTATGATCAATAGTCGAACCTGTGCACATGCGTGGCTCGCATTTTAAGTCTTAAGTTAAAAAGAAAAATTTGGTCGTATTTTTACTACTCGTATTTTTAAGAAAAAGTAAGTTAAGAGTAGAAACAAAGGCGTAATAACTAATAACTGGAATGTGACTCGAGTGTATGAGGGTAAGAGTTAGGGTGTTACATTTTGGTATAGAGGTGAATTCTCATGGAGCAGAAGATTGGACTGACCATGCTCTTTAAAAAGCATGATGCGATAGTTATGTCATGTGTAGTGCTTTATCAATAGGATAAGTCAGATAAGATACATGACTCCTGTGTAAGTGTGGTATGCCTTGGTAACTAGCTCAGAATCGCATGAAGTATGAGCCCGATCACCTTCAGTGTTTGTTGCTTTGTGTGTTTAGGGACCAATGGCACCACGATGACGGGATGGGACCCTGACCCCAAGTCGCGAGACCAGAAGCCCTGGCGTGGTGCTGAGCCATGAGGGCGATGTTCGAGAGGATGGACCAAGGTCGCTAAGACACCAGGATGCCTGCTAAACCCTGAGCATGCCATTTTGGGGAATTCCACAAAGCCAACCCGCCTTCATTCAAAGGAACCTTGAATCCGACCATCCGATGAGTGGATCAAGAGCATGAGAAGATCTTCATAGTGATCCATGCACTGAAGAATAGAAGGTGACTTTTACCACCTATATGGAAGGTGATGCGGGTTTCTGGTGGCAGAGAAGAGGCTTCTAGAGGCATAAAGGACACGGAATCGGCTGGGAGTTGTTCAAGGCTCACTTCTCCGAGAAGTACTTCCAGAATCGGTAGAGATGCCAAGGACATTGAGTTCATGCAGTTGACGCAAGGAGGCATGACGTCGCTCCTGGGCAAGTTGAAGAGCTCATCAAGTTCTCGAGGATGTACCAAGGAAACATGGACGAGTATTGGAAGTGCATCAAGTACGAGTCGGGATTGAAGCCGAAGTCAATGTTGGTGCTACACGGGTAAAGCCTGTTTGGCCCAAAACTTTCCAAAAGTTGGAATGATTTTTTGAGTGGTAATTGATGTTTAGGACTTGGGAGGTCTGGGCAGTTTTAGTACAAAATTACCATTTTGCCCTAGACAGTGTCCATGAGCCTAATGATGTAATTAAGCAAACCTAAGCAATATTAGGCTCTAATCGAAGATTAATTTATTGATAATTAATCTAGAGTCAAAATAATTTATTAAGGTTAATTAGAACCTAAGATTGCTTAGTTAAACTCTAATTGCATTCTTTAATTCAAGATTCCTAGTCATGGAATCTTGAATAGTATTTTCTCTCTCCAATTCCTTAAATTAAGGAATTGTGCCATACCTCATTTGACCAAAAGAATGATTTTAAATTGTTAATCTAGCATTACCCTCCTAATCAAGTCTTGACAACCTTAATTAGCCAATTACCTCACCTAAACACTTTCTTACAAACTCCTAACCAAAACCTTAATCAAAGAAACACCTAAACACATCACTAAACCACAATTACATGAACAAATTTCTCTCCCCCTTGGTTGGAAGTTGGCAAAACCTTACCCCCATAATTCATCACATGTTGATTTTTCTTCACTCAAAGGCCATACCTCAAGCCATACTTTGAGCCATACCTAGCCATGCTTTCAACCATGCTTCCATGTAAGCCCATGCCAATCAAGAGATATTTTCCTCCCCCAAATGGCCAAGAGCCGTTGGCCACTCCTCCCCAATCAGCCTCCATGTTGCAAATTTTCTATAAATACCAAGCTTGGAAGAACTTGGTTACACTTTAGATCATTTGCCAAGTTTAGTTTTCTTGCACTTCCTTGTTTTTTCTCTCAAATTTCTCTTCATCTTGCTTATCTTCTTTACCTCTAAGAATCCTTCCACCACCACAAACCACCACAAACAACCATAAACCACCACTCCCTCACCTCAAACCATCTCTTAAACACTCAAACTTTCCATTTCCAAGCTTAGAAACTCAAGGAAAAATCATCTTCCTTGAGCTTCCTCTTTGGCCGAACACACATCCACATCCAAGAGAAGATTTTGTCTTCTCAACTCTTCAAAAACTCAAGCTTTCTTTCATTTCTTCAAAGACTTCCTTAGGTAGGGGTTTTGTTTTAAAGTTTTTGCTTGTTTTCTTCAAGAAAAGTTCTAGTTTTCTCTTGGTTTCAAACTCTTTTCTCTTCTTTTCCTTTTCCTTTTTCTTTTTGGCCATGAGGCCTTTTCATGAGGAAAATTTAGCTTGATGATGAGGTTTCAAGATAATGACTTGTTGTTGTCATGTGAGAAACCTCTAAAGCTTGAAAAACTTGGTCTTGGACCATACATGCTTTGATTTCTTTCCTTTCTCTTGGCTTAAGTTTTCGGTTTCTTTTCTTTTTTCATCAATAGTTTTGGTTTTCTCTTCCTTTTTCCTTGAATGGTTTTGGTTTCTTTTTCCTTTGTTTGAACAAAGTTTGCTTAAAATGTTAAGTAGATCACAAAAGTTTTGTTAAAGAAAATTAATCCTATGTTTTCAAAGAGCTCTAAGCTTACCCTTGCCAACCTTAAAGTTGGTCGGCCGTTCTAAGAGTTTTACTCTAGATTGAAGCCCATGAGCAATAAAATAAAGAATATGACTTAGTTCTTTGTATTTTGTTTAGACGTGTTGAGCTTTGTGTCTATTTTCTTGAGCTTGATGATGAAGTTCAAAACCAAAGGCTTCTTTGAAGTCTTGGTGCTAAGAACTCTAAAGCTCACTTTATGTTGTTAAGATACATATTGGGTTAAGGTTGTGATGTTCCTTTAAAGTCTTGTAAGAGCTCTAGTTAAGATAAAATGAGTTGCACATGTTTATGTTTATGCCTTGCATAGCATGTTTATTTTGATGTCATCACTAAACTCTCAAGAATAACTAAATGAACTTGCATTATCATGTTTAAATTCCAAGCTTGCATTTCATGTTTATATTTCAAGTCATCACTTAATCTTTAAAGATAATAATGAGGTTGCATCTCATATTTATTTTATGCTCTCACTTTACTTTCTAATGAAGAATAAAATAAGTGCATATCATGTTTAAGTTTATGCCATCACTTAAACCTCCTAGAGCTCAAAGACTTGCCCAAGTATCTTACATAAAGTTTTAGAAAATGGAGGCATTTCAAGGATGCCATTTGGCCTTGTGATGATGATGATGGACTTGGATGAGTTCATCTAATCATAAGTGCCCATAGTCTATGTCTTGGAATTTTTCTAAGCTTAGGTGTACTCAAGGAACTTTATGAACAAGGTTTTATGTTTTAAATCTATTCCTTGAGCTAAATAATTTAGCTACTGACCTAGCACATATTTATGTGATTTCAATGAGATTAATTGGTTTCTAAAAGAGTTTTGAGTTCCTAAAATGATTCCAAGAGAAACTAGCAACTTATATGCTTTAAATCATGAGATTATGTGATTATATGATGCTTATGATTTCGGTTCTGCCTTGTGCAATTGGCCACTGTATAAATTCTGTTTTATGGTGTTAAAATGTGTAAAATTATGTTTGAGTGAAGCAAGGAATGATTTAGGGAAGTTAGAAGGAACAAGTAACTAAAAAGGACTTAAAATGTGAATTCTAGAACACTTAGATGCACAAAATATAAATTCTGTTCCAGCATAATTGGAATTAAGAAAAATGGTTTATAATTAGTGGATATGTAGGAATCCCTCATAATTGGTTTAGGAGTTAATTATAGAGCCTTAAATGAAGGGAACTTAGAAAGGGTCAAAGACGGAGATTCTAGGACCCGTAATCATAAGGCAAAATTCTGCCCAAAATAACTAGTGCTATTTGGTTATGTTATAAATCATAAACATTAGAAGAAATTATAGGTAATGATCCCTTAGGTGTTATAAAAATCCATAATGAAGGTTAGGATAATTGGAACACAAGTTAAAGCCTAAGGGCCAAAGCATAAGACACCATGAGATAGGAGGTGTGATGTGAGCATGAGACCGAGTGGGTATACTCATAATGATGTGAATATGTTAATGAGCATGAGATTATATGTGTAATTGTGGCATGTTGTTATGATGATGTGGTATGCTATGCTTGAGATGCATGAGAATGCGGAATATGAATGAGTTAGGAAAGTATGCTCCTATGAATTAGAGATTTATTTAATTGAGAAAGTTCCATGAGAATGATATGTGTGATTGGGTTATGTGGCATGACTCAAATTTGAGGAAATTCAGAGTGTAGTCGTTATGCTGCCAAATTTCCGTCAAATTTGAAACTTGAGAAAGTTTTGAAAAGAAAGATTTTATATGTGACATGCAGAACGTATTTCTCCTACTACGGTGAGGAGAAGGAAACCCGTGGAGGGTATGGTCGTGGGGGCCATCCGAAGCGGACAATGTCACTGGTCTTAACCAATGATGCGTTTCACAACTCATACTTCTCCTACTACGGTGAGGAGAAGGTAAAACTGAGGGCATTGACATTCACCTGCCAAAGCGGACAAAGTCACTGGTCTTAACCAACTGATGCGTTTAGAGAGGAAGAAAAGTCCCATGATGGGTGATTCCTTAGGTCCCCTGCCGTACTCTGGGAGTTCGGGTTGATTTTTATGATTATGATTCGCTTATCAGAAGATAAGTAAGAACTAGTGATGACTAGTTAAGGTATGAGCTCATAGCCTAGTATTGGGGTCGGTTACTATTGTTTTAAAGATCATGATGTCACAAGTTTGAGAAATGAGAAAAGATGAGAAGTATCTTGCTTATGAAAGCGAAAAGTTGATCATGAGAAGTTACATGCCACACATACATATGATTTATTTATTGATGATATGTTTTATTATTGCTAAGTATTGCCATGCATTCATGTTCTACTATGCTACATACATGCATTAAGATTCATCATAAAAGACACGGACCTTGGATAATTATTTAAGAAAACCTCATAATGAACCTTTGCATGTTTAACCCTTTTATAATAAACCCAAGGTTCCTAGGGACGTAAATGATGACACTAGGATAGGAGGTTTCCCTCCTAGATTCTTTAGCAAGATTCTCACCCTTTCTCTTTGTTCTCTTTCGTTACGTCTTTAGATCGTGATGGCGTCATTCGTGATTTGTTGATACGCTTGTATGGGAGGTGCACCAATTCAATCACCGTCTTCCATTTTGAAGGTCGTTGTGCCGTGCACATTTTGCATTGGGACGCCGTTTGCTTTTCAGTCTCTAGCTTTCGCTTCACCCCGACCTCTCCCTATGGTGATGATTTGATTTTTGAGAGGACGCGACGGTGATGAAAGAACCAGTCTGCCATCATCGTCACGCGGTCATGACTACCGAGTACGTCCCTCATATGTCATTGCGGGAGGACATCTCTGAACTCCTCGTGATCCCTATTCGGAGGATTCGTCCCTTTCGGTGCCTAGGGTTAGTGAGGACACGGTCTCTAACCGAGGCCTATGAGGTGTGTACGTAAGCCTGAGAGGCACCTCAGAGGAGGCCATGTCGCTCCACCGATCCGCATGCCACGCCTCTCTGGGCCACATCAGAGAGCTTGGAGTTGCGGGTTAGTCAGGTAGAGGACAGCATCTTTGTAGGCTCTTGAGGGGAGGGTTGCTTTTACTGGTAGTATTTCTTGAGGGTTTTTCCATGTATTCAGTTTATGTTTCCTGTTCTTTTCTTGTACTTTAGGTTTCATGTATCCAAGTCTTCCTATTCATATGTGGGTATGACTTTATGTTATTATTTCATTATGTACTAAACTATGGTGATTAATATTATGATGGGTGATATTATGATTGAGGTGTTCTTACTTGCTTTATATTGCATGATTTAATTGCTCTTAGCTTATGTTGTACACGATGGCTCGCATTTTGTTTTACGTATATTAATTTCAAAAAAAATTTACTCGTATTTTCTACTAAGTAATTTTACAAACAAGTTTTAAAGGGAAGTAATAACTAATAATTAATCTTAATACGTCCTAGCGTGTTGGGTTAAATATTAGGGTGTTACACTTGGCCACTCTATAAATTCTGTTTAATGGTGTTAAAATGTGTAAAATTATGTTTGAGTGGAGCAAGGAACGATTTGGGGAAGTTTAGAAGGAACAAGTAACTAGACAGAACTTAAAATGAAAATTTTAGAACACTTAGATGCAGGAATGGTAAATTCTATTCCAGCATAATTGGACTTAAGAAAAATGGTTCATAATTAGTGGATATGTGTAGGAATCCTTCATAATTGGTTAAGGAGTTGATTAGAGCCTTAGGCAAAGGACGAACTTAGAAAGGGTCAAAGATGGAGATTCTAAGACCCACTTAAGCTTATGATAATTTCTGCCTAAGTTATGTAAGGCTGTTTGGATATGTTAGTAGGCTTGAATATTGAGAGAATTCTAGATGATGATCCCTTAGGTGTGATAATGATCTATAATGGGAGTTAGGATAATTAGAACAAAAGTTTAAGGCCCGTAAAGGCCAAAGCATAGACACATGAGATAGGAGGTATGATGTGAGAATGAGACCAAGTGGGTATTGTGATGAATGTGAATGTTTTAAATGCTATGAGTATGAGAATGTATGGATGTGTGGCATGTTGCTATGATGATGTGGTATGCTATGTTTGAAATGCATGAAATATATGAGAATGCGAACATGAATAGAGGATATGTTTTATGATGTATTATGGTTGTATACTCATGTTGCATCCATACAAGTAGAGATAAGTGGAAATGATCCTATTATGACTTCCCGAGTTAAGGGTTGTAAGGGTGATCCAGAGAAAGAGATATGTTAATGAGGAAATGATCCCATTATGACTTCCCGAGTGAAGGGTTGTACGGAATGATCAAGAAAGAGATGTGATTCCCTCTATTTTCCAGGGTATGAATCAGCGACAAGCTAGTTAGGATGAGCTCATTCCTTAAGCGATGGGTGTATTTGGAGTTTTGGTGGCTATGTGAAAATCGCCGGGGTGGCATGTTGGATGGATTTTTGGTGGCTACGATGAGGGTGGAAAAGTGGAAGAGTGGAGAAAAGTTAAGAAAGGGACTCAAAGAGTTCAATCATGATAAAGTAAAAGACGCATATGCATACATTTCGTGGTTGTTCCATTGGTGCTTGTGATTAAGTGATATATGTTGGTGCGTGGTCTCTCATGCTTAAGCATTGTCATACATACATAAAATATCTGCTGCATTCATACTATCAAGACTCATGCTAAAAGAAACCCACTTTGGATAATAGGATTTGAGAACTTAAAGCTGAACCTATGCATGTACACCTCTTTTATAATGAAACACAAAGGTGTGGTTAAGAGATACGCGATGATACTTGTGTTAAAGTAAAAAACCCTCAAGAATTTGTATAAGTATTCTCCCCCTTTTTTTGGCTCCAGTGTCGTCTCCAAACGAGATACCAATAGTTGTAATCTTCTTTGAGGCCGGGCGTAGGGACCACCGTCGTCTAGTCAGTCAGAGGGGCGCAGCGGAAGCATGAAGACTAGTCTAGCCTCGTTAACATTTTGTTTTGTGTTCATTTAAGTTGCTTGGTGTAATTGGTAGGTGTCCTTATTTATGAGGGCATCATTGTTGTGTTATGATGATGATATGCTCCTACAAATTATGTTGCGATTATTCTATAGCTTATTCATGGTTGTTATGATGACGTATATATGTTTGTGATGTTTCACGATCAATAGTTCAAAATTCTATGTGCATGCGTGGCTCGCATTTTAAGTCTTAAGTTCAAAAAGAAAAATTCAATCGTATTTTTACTACTCGTATTTTAGAAAAGTAAGTCAAGTTGAAACAAAGGTTAACAACTAATAACTACAAGCCGAAATGCGACTCGAGCGTATGAGGTTGGGTTAGGGTGTTACAAATTCTCTCTCCAATTCCTTAAATTAAGGAAACATGTTAGAGTTTGAATTTCAAACTAATGATGTTTAATTCAAGCTAATCAAGCAAGACAACCTTTAATCTTGTCTTGAACCACCTTAATTACCTATTATCTCACCTAAAACACAAATTACAACTCCTAATCCATAGCCTAACCAAATCAACTACTAAACACACTTATAAACCAACATTAAAATGAGATTTTCTCCTTCCCAAATGCTTCTAAACAGATCAGCCACTTCCCGAATTCACCACATGTTGATTAATTTACACACAAAAGAACCATACTCTAAGCCATACCTTGGACCATGCTTCAACCTATACCTAGCATTACCCTTGAATGACACTTAGAAGAGATATTTTTCTCTCCCCATGGCTGCAAAGAAGCCGCGGCCTTCTCCAATTTCATCCAACCACAATTTAATTTTTTCAACCCATAATATATATAGCAATGTGTCAAAAATCTCACATTTTTAACACTAGCTTTTTTGTTTGAGTTTGTGACCAAAAAAGCTCTCATTTTCTCTCAACTCCAAGCTCTTCTCCACCACCAGAACTCTCTCCACCACCATAAACCACCACAAGCCACCAAGAGAAGATTTTTTGTCTTCATTTCAAGCAAGAAACAATCTTTTCCTTGCAAGACAACATTTTGGTAGGGATTTGTTTGAGTTTTCTTCTTCTATCTTCTTTCTTTTCTTTTTCGGCTGTGATGAGAAACAAAACAAAAGGAGTTGTTGCTATTGATGTTGTTGTTGTTGTTATTGTTGAATCTTCTCTTTTTCTTTCTTTTATTTTCAGATCTTGATCTTGGATATTGTAAAAACCATGGCTTGATGATGAGAGATCTTGATGTTGGTTGTGAAACCATCATTTGCTTGACCTAGAGCCCAAGTTTTAGTTTATTTTTGTTGGTTTTAAAGAATGGTAAAGATGAAATGTTGTTGGTTCTTGTGAAATGTTTTCTTTCTTTGAGGATCAAGGCCATAGCTTGATGATGAGGGATTCTTAATGTTGCTTGTGAAACCATCATGTGTTAGAACCTCTAAAGCTCAAGGCTTGAATTTTAGTTTTACAAGAGTATGGAAAATGGTTTATTGTTAGTTGTCTTTGTTGTTTCTTTTGAGCTTGATGATGAGTCTAGACAAAAGAGGTTCTTGGAACCATGGTGTAGAGACTCTAAAGCTCACTCCCATTTGGTTAAGATTGATTGGGGTTGAAAGTTGATTCTTAAAGTCTTGAAATGAGCTATAGCAAGATAAAGAAATGAACTTGCATCATGTTTATATTTCCTTGCTTAGCATATTTACTTTCCAAGCTATCACTAATAACTAATCTCAAAGCCTACCTATTCAACCTTAAAGTGGAGATGTGATTTAGAGTAAATCTCTAGAGGCCTAGAGCACTAAAATAAAGAAATGGATTGCATTCATGTTTATATTTCCTTGTATAGCATATATAAGTTTCAAGCCATCACCTAATAATGGTAAAGATCTAAAATGAGGCTTGCATAGCACGCTTATCTTTATGTCATCACTTGAATTCCTAGAGCTCAAAAGACTTGCCTTGTATCTCCAAATGGAAATTTTAATCATGGTTAATAAATGTAGCTAGCCATGATACAATGTTGGTTTGATTATT
Source organism: Dalbergia oliveri (assembly GCA_030441495.1). NCBI lineage: Eukaryota > Viridiplantae > Streptophyta > Magnoliopsida > Fabales > Fabaceae > Dalbergia > Dalbergia oliveri. The sequence continues at coordinate 161,363 of JAMLFY010000025.1, forward strand.
TTTAAAGTGTGAAAATTTTTCAAAGGAATGTCAAGGAGATGTTTTGAAATGGTCTTGAGGTGTTAGAGTAACATAGAATGTGTTAAAACCTTGATTTCTCAAAATTCTAGAGGTTTCAGTAATCGTTACCAACTATGTAATCGATTACCAGGGCGTTATTTGAAGGATTTTAGGTCCTGGTAATCAATTACCATTTCATGTAATCGATTACCAAGGGTGTTTTTCATCTCGGAACTAGTTTTTGGCTTTGGTAATTGATTACCATTCATGTAATCGCTTACCATGGTGTTCTTTGTACCTAGAACAAGTTTTGGTTACCTAAGTAAACCAGTCATGTAGTGGATTTACCATAGACGTTCTTTATGCCCAAGAATTAGTTTTGGTTCTCATTCATTCATACCAACACCCCAAATGTTTAATTAATTGTTTTCTAAGCAAGATCAAGTGGATTGATGACCTTAGGGGATTGAGTTGTGTAAATGATGATCTTAGAATGTTATATACATATATTCTATTAAGCATAACATATGCATTAGCTAAGTTAGGGTCCTTGATTTTGCGGCATCCTGGATAAAAATTTTATGTTCCTTTTTAAGATATGGATGAATATTATGCTTATGGATTTATGCAAAGAAATGTGATGCCCTATGTGCTTTATGACACGATATTATGGCATGTTTTGATTATGCATGAAATGATGAATGATAAGTTATGATGTTAGCCATGTTTATAATGCTCATGTTTGCGTATTCCAAGTGACATAAACACATGTGGAAATAATCCTCTAGACTCCCCGAATTAAAGGTTATTAGAAATGATCCAAGAAAGTTGCATTTCTCAAGACATGAAAGTGCATACTCATGATAAGAAAATATGTATTTCCACTTTTCCCCATATAAAATCTAGCAACGCTACATTAGATTAAGCTAATTCCTAGGTGATCAGTGAGGAGTTTTGGTGACCATGTTAAAAATCAGGATAGTATGATGGTTGGCTTTAGATAATAAATATGAGGGTGAAACTTAAGAAAGGAACTTGAAGAGTTCAATCATGATAAAGTAAAAGATGGATATGCATAAGACACATCATTATTCTATTGGTGCATTTTAATTATGTGAAATGTGTTATTTATGCTCTCAAGGTATTGCCATGCATACATGAGATATTACTGTTGGTTCATGCCATTAAGACCCATGCTAAAAGAAACCCACTTCAGATAAAAAGATTTTGAAAAACTTAAAATTGAACCTCATGTATGCGCACTTCTTTCATAATGAAAAATCAAAGTGGCTTGGGACAATGACGATGACACTGTGTTAAAGTTGAGAAGCACTACCTGAAAATCTTGAATAAGTTTCTCATCCCTTCTCTTTCTCAGTGTACTCAGACATGAATGGTGTGGTTGTTCGTGATCTTCCTTAAGCCGGCATAGGAGTCATGCCATCTACCGGATTAGAGGTCAAGGTGAAAGCTTGAAGATTAGCCTAGTTTTGTTATGGACATGCCTAGCTTTGGGCTAGTGTATGTTAAACGTTGACTGTTGTGTTTAGTATCTTGAGGTGTCCTTATGTTTATAGGACATCGCTATTATGTTATGATTATGACATGTTTATATAAGTTGTGCTGTGATTATACTATGGTCTACATATATATGCTATGATTACGTGTATATGATTGCTATGTCATATGTGTATTAGTCGGTATATATGCGCAGTGCGCGACTTGCATTTTAGACTTGAAGTTCAAAAGAAAAAAAATTTAGTCATATTTTATTACTTGTATTTTAAAAATAAGTCAAGTTTGAGACAAAGGCGTAACGCTTATATCGTAACCGAAATGCGACTCGAGCATATTAGGTTAAAAGTTAGGGTGTTACACCATTAATGAAATGTTTAAAGTGACATAGCAAGATAGTATTGATGACATGACCACCAGGTTCGTGCACATTGTAAACCAACTTAAAGGACTAGGTAAAATATACTCAAACTCTTAAGATGGTACAGGAAAATCTTAAGAAGTCTTCCTACCAAATGACTTCCCAAGATTCCTGCCATTACCTGAGGCTAAGGATCTTAGATCCTTTGTTTGGAATGCTTATATTAGGTCTCTAAAAACCCATGAGGTTGTGCTCTCTAAAGTTCAGAATCCACAAAGAAAAGCAAATCCATGGCTCTCAAGTCTTTACATAAAAGGCAACCTAAATGGAAACAATAGAAGGCTTGTAAAACCTCTTAATGAAGAAGAATCTAAAGACGAGTCTAAAGAAAAGGATAAGAGATAAGATCCCATGCTCGTAAGGAAGATGTCTAAAGCTTGGAGAACCAAAAAAAAGAGAAGAGAGATACATCAACTTTAGAAAGGACAAAAAGGGCAAGGGGGACATGGACAATGTTACATGTTATAATTGCGAGAGGAGGGACACTTTAAGAATGATTGTCCTAAGCTCAAGGGTCCATAGAAAAGGTTCTCATCAAAGAAGAAAGGAATGCTAGCTACTTGAGTAATTAGAAGGAAGAAAATAAAGGATTAGAAAGCCAGGATGACATGAAGAAAAACCTAAGGTAAAGACATACCTCTTGAACCTAACCTTTCTTATGATGAATTACTTGTTTTATATGATGAATTGCTGGAAAATTCCAAAATCCTTTCCTCTCACTATCTCAACCTAAAAAAAAACCATGAAAAAGTGGTTATAGAACTTTAAAAGGCCAAATCAAATGCCTAGAATCTAAGTGTAACATCCCTTTTCTTTATGGATTAATGGCTTTCCCCACAAACCAACACAAGTCTTCTTAGCATGCTTTTTCCTCACTCACATGCTTCCTGGAAAAACTTCCAGGAGGTTACCCATCCAAAATTGCTAAGTCAGAACATGCTCGTGATAAAGTTCTTCGTATGGGCTACCAAAAAGGAGATGCATCTTTGTTGGCATTGGTGGTATCAATCAATTCATATAAGTCATCCTCAATTTCTAATCCCAGCCTATACAGCCTCAGATACCTTCATTCTAGTGTGTAATCGATTTATTAACCCCTCTGTTTAAAATCCTGACGACGCTCATTTCCATGCCTTCTTCCACCGGCAATACACTTACCCTCATCACTGGGCATTACACTAAGGCTTCAAAGGAAGAAATAAAATGAGTAAGCAAGTTTTTAAATGTTAAACTTAAAGCCTTACAAGTTGAAGCTATTGGAAAAAATCAAAAAACTCATAAAGTAATTTTTGAACTTGAAA
>JAMLFY010000025.1:165099-186099 GCA_030441495.1 Dalbergia oliveri
CTAGTAAAAGCACTAGGACTATTCACGTTCATACATGTTGCTAAAATGAGATTATTTTCACAATGACATGTACAAACATGATTAATCTCATTTGAAGAGATTTACAAGGTAAGCAGTAAATAATCTTGAAAATGAAGTGTTAATGTTCAATGTATGAAAGGAAATTCTCAAGAACAAGAAACCAAGATTCAATCTACAATAATGCCGCGACTTCAGAAAGCAAAGTTCAAGTGAAGATTTCAATCCATATCTAAAAAGTGTTGTATCATCTTCAATCATCATGATCGTGATTATTTCATATACAACAAGCTCTAATTAAAGGATAGAAGATCTAAAGTCTTTCTAGAAACTAAAATAGCTTTCAGAAAGCAATTCCTGTAAATAGTGCACTTTACAAGAAATTGGAGGAAAATTTGAAATTCAAATTAAAGTCAAACCAGATCAAGGATTGATTTGACATATTTGCTTTTCAACTTGGCCAGTTCCCCATTTCTAGAAGGAAATGTTCAAAAACCTTGTTCAAAATGTAAAAAGTAGTTTCTAAATTAGACTTAGAAACTTCTATTACACAATGGTTTCTACAACTACAAAAAGTAACTCTGACACGTCAAGCTACTCTTCTAGACTTCCTTTCCAAGACACAAAAAGAAGATCAACACTTGTTCCTAGGAAAATAGATAAAAGGCAATGGTCATAAATGAAGATCAAGTATAAAGGAGATGTTGTGCTTACAACTTAAAGCTTTTGCTCATTACATGTGCTGGAACAAGCTAAAGAAATTTCCTCTCATTTTCTATAAAACTATTACAGCTTATAATCAATTTCATCTTTGTAAAAATCTTCTTTCTATATTCTTATTAGATAACATTTTCTTTGTAGGAAGAATAGATAGAGAAAAGTCATTCAAGTTTTCAGCTTTATACCTATTATTCTTAGGAAACTAGATGTGGGTCTGAGTGATCCAACTTGTAACACCCTTTCAAGTATAACATCATCCTTAAGCCATGACATTAGACTTAGGAGTTGTTACTTATAAATTAGAAGACCTTTCTTAAATATTTATAGCAAATTCATTTGATTCGTGTAATAACTAAGTCATAATTCCATAAACACATATAAAAAGGAACAAAGTATTTATTTAATACAAATCAATTACAAGGAAAAGCTCTTTTATGAGCTTTACCTACATTTGTCTACTATATTTACAAACATATACATACAACTAAGCAAAACTGACAAATTCCTAGATATTGAACTACTACAAATCTGATTCTTCCATGTAGTAGCCTCATTATGTTCTATAAATCTAAAAAGAGTGGAATACAAAACATAAAGGTAAGAATTGTGAAATTCTCACTGGCATTCCCAAAAAATATATAATAATAACTATGTTATCGTTATCATCCTAGCCACTTTAGTTTATTAAGAAAATATGATCACACAACACATGTTAAAGGTTCATTCTAAAGTTCAAAAATCATCCTTTCAAAGTGGGTTTCTTTTAGTATTCAATTACTTAATATACATATGTCATAATATTCAACATTAGAGTAATTAATTCTCATATTTACGTGCCCTTGGTACATTGAAAGGGATCTCATATCTTTCTTATCTTTCATGCCCTTGGTACATAAAATGGGATCTCATATCTTTCTTATCTCGATGCCCTTGACACACCAAAGGGGATCTTTTCGTGCCCTTGACATATTGAAGGCGATCTCATCTTTACTTAGCACATACATCCTCATCAAACTCACATATACAAGCATCATAATATATATGCATTAGCATCAATTTCTATGTTTCTTAATGCTTCAAGCATATATATCACTCATGATTCAATCTTCTCTTCATATAGGAGCATTTATCATGAGCACTCACATTTACATTTGTGTAACATGACCATTAAATTCACATAGCATAAATGAAATCAAGTCAAAATCATATCATCATCAATTCATCTAGTTTAACATGCTACTCAGAATTGTAGTTCTAAAGAAAATTATGGATTAGCTACTAAATTTTCAGAGTTAGTTCAACATGTCTATGAGACCTTATAAAAATTTCAAAGGAAAAGAAGGTCTCTAGCTATATTAACAAAAATTCTACAAATTTGAGGTTAAAAACTCTCTCTAGCCAATAGTTAGAAATCTCGATTTTATTACCCTATCAAATGAACAAATAAAATCCTACAAAACTTTAGGGTTGAACTTTAAGTGTACTCAACTCCCTTTAAAAATTTCAGCTCAAAATTTGATCATTTGATATAGGAACAAAATTAGACAATTTTAGTGTTATATAATTGACTATTCAGGTAGTAACCTTGACTAGCTCGGTTCTTCAATTTTAAGAATAGAAAAAGTGCTCAAAATGAGCCAAGAAAAATACTGGAAACACCTTAACATGTTAGTTTCATCACATACAATTTTCAGCTCAAGATAAGGTATCTAAATCTGTGAGAAAAATCATATAATTTGAGTGCTTGCTTAAACCAAGATTTCTAGCAACATAGTTCACAACATATTTTGAGAAAAACTTTTCTAACATCATCCAATCACTCCACCAAATTAAAAATATCAATATCTATCTATCATCAACCAATATAACTAGAAATTTCCAGCCAAATCAATTAGAAAAATTCAGAGTAAAGTTTGAAAGGAAAGAGGACAAATAAGCCCAACTTGTTACTAGAAGTTCCTTGTACTTGTCTTAGCCTTTGGTTGTCCTCTACACCAATTTCACTTTAAAATCAGCTAAACCTTCCCTAGGATGGTGATATAATAGCTACCTCTTGATGGTGTGGTGGAAAAGAAGCCTTGGAAGAAGGTTGACTCATAGATTTCAAGTGGTAGTTTTGTGTTTGTGCTAAATTAGTGATACTTGATGTTGTAGTTTAAGTTTTCGTAAGTTTGTAATGGTTTGAGGAAGAAAAGAATGGAAGAAGGCTGAAAGGAATGCTGGCCAAACTTGAAAGAAGGAAAAATGGTAAATTTTGATTTTATTTATTTTAAGATAATGTACATTAATCAATTATGAAAATGTTTTCTTCCAGATAAATATTGTAATTTTGTGCAATTCTTATTGGTTTGTCATAAAGGCAATGGTGTGGCTTCTCCTAAGCCATACACTTGTCTAGTGAATTGTCCAATTTGTAATGCAAGTCTCATGCGATGTAAGAAACTATACATCAATATTTTAGAACGGTAAATGCCATACCCAGAAAATAGATATTGCCTGAAATTTAATTCAGATCTAAAATCTTTATTCCTAACCATTAAAAACTTAATCCTATATTTTCTTAATCTTAAGGTATCTATATCCTCTTTAGGGTTTTTGGTCCATAGGCACTGAAAGCCCGTACAATCATTATTCATGTTTTTTTTTTTTTGGTTCATCAAGTCATTCTTATCTTGACTAACCTCATTCAAATTGTAAAATTCTAATTAAAAGTCTAGAAAAATGTTCAAAATAAATTTAGAGTGTTATACAACCCAACACATCCTTTGTAACCCAATTCTTGGAAGTGATCGCTATGAGATACTTAAAAAGGCTAGTCAAAGACTACTTGAAGTGAAGGTGGGGTGAGCTGGGTCATCTTGAGTTAGCTTGAAGGCTATTCAAACTCCTGGTCACTTGGATATAGCTTGAGAAGGCAATAGAAAGACTATCTAACTTTCTAAGGTTGGAGAAAGGATTGTTTAGTGGAACTGGATAGTTAAGAACTAGAAATCTGCAAGGTTGAACCAGTATAAAATCTCTTGTGCAAAGTTTTCTCTATATTATATTCTGAGCACATTATATTTGTTTTTTTGAAAATCGTCTTTAACTCATTTTTCATATTTCTATTTTAGTTTAGAAAGTTTCTATCTAACATATATTAATGCTATTTTCGTTACACTTCAAGTTCACATTTGATAGTACTTGTTTAAGTTTTTTAGAAACTAAATGGGAAAGAAAAGTCAAAGCACGATTAAGGGCCTCTCGTGCACTTTTCAACCTACAATTGGTATTAGAGCTCGGCTTCTAAAGGGTTTAGCAATCTGACGACAGAGGACAAAGACCTGAGATATGGCACAGAATATCCACATCAGAAGGACAATCCATAAATAGATAACAATTCTTTGATGATGGAGACTATGCATGGAGGGACAAGATGGGACCGTTCATCAAATACACAAGTCTTGACTTATAGGAAATCATTCAAGAAGGAGATTATGTTCTAATAAAGGAAGTTCCAAGAAGTGAAGATGAACCTCCACCTCTAGAGAAGTCCCTAGAAGTAGGTGGAAAAAGCAACATAAGGCAAGAGTTTAGTTGAATCAAAGGCCAAATACTTACTTCGTGTGCACTAATCAAGGTTGAATATGATAAAGCGGCTAAGGAAAGAGCAATCAAAGTAGGTGGAAAGAGCAACATAAGGCAAGCTTATAACACGGCTAGGAAATCTAGACGGACTTCATATATCCTGCATAAACAGGTCAAGTCAAGGAGACAAATATCATTATGTTGGTCCATTTGTAGCACCCCAATTTTCCAATATACAAATTACCAAAATGCCCCTAAGGTCATTTTACCTAGAAAATGAGATCGCAACCCGCCATCCTTGAGATGTTTCAATGATGATAGGGGATTACATGTGTTATGTGTGTTAATAGAGCAGAAGAATCTCATTTTGTGGGAATGTGCATAATGTGCAAAATGCCCCTGAAGCTTATTAAACAGAATTTGCGTGTTAGTTGAGCCTGGACTTCACCCAAAGGTTTTAAATGATGGTTTTAAGCAAAGTTTTATGATAGGTTAAGTTAGGATGGTCCAGGGGAATCTTGTGTGAATTTACATTTTTACCCCTGTCTAAGTGCTAAAGGATATAATGACGATTATGAAGGTATGGACAATATTAGACTCTAATTAAAGATAAATTAATTTTATTCTAATTGAAGTCTAAATAATTATTTGAGGTCATTAGAGGCTTAAGATTGATTAAAAACTCAATTTCCCTTTTAAATCCAAGACTTTATGTCATGTCAAGCCAAATAGTAAATTCTCTAACCTCGAATTTCAGGTGTACAATGACCAAAATGCCCCTGGTCATTTTCCGGAAAATGATTTGGCAGCCGGCATCCTCAAGGGGATGAGTTGATGTTGATAGGGGATTATATGTGTTATGTGTGGTAATAGAGGAAGAATCTCATTTTTAAGTTCCAACGCGCAAAATGACCAAAATGCCCTCAGGTTGTTTATCATTGTTACATGCCAGTTAAACCGAACTTTACCAAAAGGTCTTAAACGATGTTTATGAGTGGTTTTGATGTTTAGTTGACCTGGAAGGTCCAGGAGTTTAGTGCAAAATTACCATTTTGCCCATAAACAGTCTACAATGAGCCTAATGACGTAATTAAGCAAACCTAAGCAATATTAAGCTCTAATCGAAGATTAATTTATTTCAATAATTAATCTAGTCAAAATAATTTATTAAGGTTAATTAGAACCTAAGATTGCTTGGTTAAACTCTAATTACATCTTTTGATTCAAGATTCCTAGTAATGGAATCTTGAATAGTGTTTTTCTCTCCAATTCCTTAAATTAAAGAATTGTGACCATACCTCATTTGACCAAAAGAATGATTTTAAATTGTTAATCTAGCAAGATCACTCCCTAATCAAGTCTTGACAACCTTAATTAGCCATTACCTCACCTAAACACTTTCTTACAAACTCCTAATCAAAACCTTAATCAAAGAAACACCTAAACACATCATTAAACCACAATTACATGGACAAATCATCCTTTCCCTTGGTTGTAAATCTGGCCGAAATGCATACCCTTGGGTTATGTCACATGTTGGTTTTGTTTCACTCCAAATACCATGCCTTGAGCCATGCTTTGGACCATACTTGAAGCCATACCTCACCATGCCTTGCCCATACTCACAACCATACCAATCAGAGATATTTTCCTCCCCCTTGGCCAAGAGAAACCGCGGCCACTCCTCCTCCAATCAGCCTCCATTGTGTCAATTTTCTATAAATACTAAGCCTTAGAGAACTTGGTTACACTTTAGATCATTTGCCAAGTTTAGCTTTCTTTCATTTTCTCTCATTTTCTCTCAATTTCTCTTCATCTTGTTCTTTTTCCTCCACCATCAAAGAAGGCTTTCCACCACAAACCACCACAAACAACCTTGAACCACTACCCCTCACCTCAAACCACCTCTTAAACACTCAAACTTTCCATTTCCAAGCTTGCTTTCTCAAGGAAAAATCATCTTCCTTGAGATCTTCCTTTGGCCGAATCCTCCTCCTCCTCCAAGAGAAGATTTTGTCTTCTCAATCCTTCAAGAACACAAGCTTCCTCTCATTTCTTTCAAGACTTCCTTAGGTAGGGGTTTTGTTTCAAGTTTTTGCTTGTTGTTTTAAGAAAAGTTCTAGTTTTCTCTTGGTTTTCAAAGCTTTCCTTTTTCCTTTCCTCATTACGGCCTTAGGGCCTTTGGTCGAAAAAATTTAGCTTGATGATGAGGTTTCAAGATAATGGTCTTGTAATGCCATGTGAGAAACCTCTAAAGCTTGAAACAACTTCGTCTTGGACCATACAGGCTTGTGTTTTTCTTTTATTTCTCTTGCTTATACTTTTTGTTTTCCTTTCTTTCTTCCTCAAAGGTTTTGGTTTTCTCTTCCTTTTCCCCTTTAAGATTTCAGTTTGTTTTTCCTTTGTTTGAACAAAGTTTGTTAAAAATGTTAAGTAGATCACGAAAGTTTTGTTAAGAAAATTAATCATATGTTTCAAAGAGCTCTAAGCTTACCCTTGCCAACCTTAAATTTGGTCGGCGACTGTCTAAGAGTTTTACTCTAGATTGAAGCCCATGAGTAAAAAAATAAAGAATATGACTTAGTTCTTTGTATTTTGTTTAGACAAAGTGTTGAGCTTTGTGTCTATTTCTTGAGCTTGATGATGAAGTTCAAAACCAAAGGCTTCTTTGAAGTCTTGGTGCTAAGAACTCTAAAGCGCACTTTATGTTTGTTAAGGTACATATTTGGGTTAAGGTTGTGATGTTCCTTTAAAGTCTTGTAAGAGCTCTAGTTAAGGTAAAATGAGTTGCACACATGTTTATGTTTATGCCTTGCATAGCATGTTTATTTTGATGTCATCACTAAACTCTCAAGAATAACTAAATAGACTTGCATTATCATGTTTAAATTCCAAGCTTGCATTTCATGTTTATATTTCAAGTCATCACTTAATCTTTAAAGATAATAATGAGGTTGCATCCCATATTTATTTTATGCTCTCACTTTATTTTCTAATGAAGAATAAAATAAGTGCATATCATGTTTAAGTTTATGTCATCACTTAAACCTCCTAGAGCTCAAAGACTTGCCCAAGTATCTTACATAAAATTTTAGAAAATGGAGGCATTTCAAGAATGCCATTTTGGCCTTGTGGTGATGATGATGGACATGGGATGAGTTACCTAATCACAATTGCCCATAGTCTAAGTCTTGGAATTTTTCTAAGCTTAGGTGTACTTAAAGAACATTATAAACAAAGTTTTATGTTTTAAATCTATTTCTTGAGCTAAATAATTTAGCTACTGACCTAGCACACATTTATGCATTTTCAATGAAATAAATTGGTTTCTAAAAGAGTTTTGAGTTCCTAAAATAATTCCAAGAGAAACTAGCAAGTCATATGCTTCTAAATCATGAGATTATATGATTATTTGATGCTTATGTTTTCAGTTCTGCCTTGTATTGGCCACTATATAAATTCTGTTTCATGGTGTTAAAATGTGTAAAATTATGTTTGAGTGGAGCAACGAACGATTTGGGGAAGTTTAGAAGGAACAAGTAACTAGAAGGACTTCAAATGAAAATTCTAGAACACTTAGATGCAAGAATGGTAAATTCTATTCCAGGATAATTGGACTTAAGAAAAATGGTTCATAATTAGTGGATATGTGTAGGAATCCCTCATAATTGGTTCAGGAGTTGATTATGGAGCCTTTGGCGAACGCAGAATTTAGAAAGGGTCAAAGACGAGATCTAAGACATTGTAAGCTTATGATAATTTTCTGCCTAAGTTATGTAAGGTTGTTTGGATATGTCAGTAGGCTTGAATATTAGAGAGAATTCTAGATGATGATCCCTTAGGTGTGATAATGATCTATAATGGGAGTTAGGATAACTAGAATATAAGTTTAAGACCCATAAGGGCCAAAGCATAAGACACCATGAGATAGGAGGTGTGATGTGAGAATGAGACCAAGTGGGTATACTCGTGATGAATGTGAATGTTTTAAATACTATGAGTATGAGAATGTACGGATGTGTGGCATGTTGCTATGATGATGTGGTATGCTATGTTTGAAATGCATGAAATACATAGAATGACATGAATAGAGGATATGTTTTATGATGTATTATGGTTGTATGCTCATGTTGCATCCATACAAGATAAGATAAAGTGGAAATGATCCCATTATGACTTCAAGTTAAGGGTTGTGGATGATCCAGAAAGAGATATGTTAATGAGGAAATGATCCCATTATGACTTCCCAAGTGAAGGGTTGTAGGGTGATCCAAGAAGAGATGTGATTCCTCTCTATTTTTCCCGTATGAATCTAGCGAAGCTGGTTAGGATGAGCTCATTCCTAGGCGATGGGTGTATTTGGAGTTTTGGTGGCTATGTAAATCGTTGGGTGGCATGTTGGATGGATTTTTGGTGGCTACGATGAGGGTGAAAAGTGAAGAGTGGAAAAAGGTTAAGAAAGGGACTCGAAGAGTTCAATCATGATAAAGTAAAAGACGCATATGCATACGTTTCATGGTTGTTCCATTGGTGCTTGTGATTAAGTGATATATGTTGAGTACGTGATCTGTCATGCTTAAGCATTGTGATACGTACATAAAAAATCTGCTGCATTCATACCATCAAGACTCATGCTAAAAGAAACCCACTTCGGATAATAGGATTTGATAACTTAAAATTGAACCTATGCATGTACACCTCTTTTATAATGAAACCCAAGGTGGCTGGGGGCAACGACGATGACACTTGTGTTAAAGTTGGGAGCCTACTAAGAATCTTGTATAAGTATTCTCACCCTTTTTGTTTCCCTCCCATGTCATCTCAAGACGGATTGATGCGGATGGTCGTGATCTTCCTTGAGGCACGGGCGTAGGAACCACGTCGCTAGTCAGTAGAAGGGCACAGTGGAAGCATGAAGACTAGTCTAGCCTCGTTAACATTTTGTTTTGTGTTCAGTTAAGTTTCTTGGTGTAATTGGTACCCTAGGTGTCCTTATATTTATGAGGGCATCGTTGTTATGTTATGATTATGATATGCTACTACAAATTATGTTGTGATTATTCTATGGTTTATTCATGGTTGTTATGATGACGTATATATGTTTGTGATGTTTTATGATTAATAGTCGGAATTCTATGCACATGCGTGGCTCGCATTTTAAGTCTTAAGTTCAAAAAGAAAAATTTGGTCGTATTTTACTACTCGTATTTTTAAGAAAAGTAAGTCAAGATCTGAAACAAAGGCGTAATAACTAATAACTACTGGAATGTGACTCGAGTGTATGAGGGTAAGAGTTAGGGTGTTACATTTTGGTATCAGAGCAGTTTGATTCTCATGGAGCCAGGAAGATTGGACTGACCATGCTCTTTAAAAAGCATGATGCGATAGTTATGTCATGTGTAGTGCTTTATCAATAGGATAAGCTAGGATAGAGATACATGACTCCTGTGTGAGTGTGGTATGCCTTGGTAACTAGCTCAGTCGCATGAAGTATGAGCCCGATCACCTCAGTGTTTGTTGCTTTGTGTGTTTAGGGACCAATGGCACCACGATGACGGAATAGGACCCTGACCCCAAGTCGGAGGCGACCAGAAGCCCTCCGCGTGGTGGCTAAGACCATGAGGGCGATGTTCGAGAGGATGGACCAAGGTCGCTAAGCAGCCTCTGCGAGGTTCCTGAGCATGCCCATTTTGGGGAATTCACAAAGCCAACCCGCCTTCATTCAAAGGAACCTTGAATCCGACCATGGGATGAGTGGATCAAGAGCATAGAGAAGATCTTCATAGTGATCCCATGCACTGAAGAATAGAAGGTGACTTTTACCACCTATATGGAAGGTGATGCGGTTTGGTGCAGCTGGAGTTCTAGAGGCATTTGGCACTGAAATCGACTTGGAGTTGTTCAAGGCTCACTTCTACGAGAAGTACTTCGGTAGAGAATGCCAAGGACATTGAGTTCATGCAGTTGACGCAAGGAGGCATGAACGTCGCTAGGACAGGCCAAGTTCAAAGACTCATGAATTCTCGAGGATGTACCAAGGAAACCTGGACGAGTATTGGAAGTGCATCAAGTACGAGTCGGATTGAAGGCCGAAGTCAATGTGCTGTGTTCTACACGGTAAAGGTGCTGTTTGAGCCCAAACTTTTCCAGAAAGTTTGGAATGATGTTTTTGAGTGGTAATTGATGTTTAGAGAGCTTGGGAGGTCGGGCAGTTTTAGTACAAAATTACCATTTTGCCCTAGAACAGTGTACAGTGAGCCTAATGATGTAATTAAGCAAACCTAAGCAATATTAGGCTCTAATCGAAGATTAATTTATTTGATAATTAATCTAGAGTCAAAATAATTTATTAAGGTTAATTAGAACCTAAGATTGCTTAGTTAAACTCTAATTGCATTCTTTAATTCAAGATTCCTAGTCATGGAATCTTGAATAGTATTTTCTCTCTCCAATTCCTTAAATTAAGGAATTGTGCCATACCTCATTTGACCAAAAGAATGATTTTAAATTGTTAATCTAGCAAGATTACCCTCCTAATCAAGTCTTGACAACCTTAATTAGCCAATTACCTCACCTAAACACTTTCTTACAACTCCTAACCAAAACCTTAATCAAAGAAACACCTAAACACATCACTAAACCACAATTACATGAACAAATTTCTCTCCCCCTTGGCTGCACAAACTTGGCCGAAACCTTACCCCCCATAATTTGTCACATGTTGATTTTTACTTCACTCAAAGGCCATACCTCAAGCCATACTTTGCCATACCTAGCCATGCTTTCAACCATGCTTTGCCCATGCCTAAGCCCATGCCAATCAAGAGATATTTTCCTCCCCCAAATGGCCAAGAAGCCGTTGGCCACTCCTCCCCAATCAGCCTCCATGTTGCAAATTTTCTATAAATACCAAGCTTGGAAGAACTTGGTTACACTTTAGATCATTTGCCAAGTTTAGTTTTCTTGCACTTTCTTGCTTTTCTCTCAAATTTCTCTTCATCTTGCTTATCTTCTTTTTCCTCTCAAAGAATCCTTCCACCACCACAAACCACCACAAACAACCATAAACCACCACTCCCTCACCTCAAACCATCTCTTAAACACTCAAACTTTCCATTTCCAAGCTTAGAAACTCAAGGAAAAATCATCTTCCTTGAGCTTCCTCTTTGGCCGAACACACATCCACATCCAAGAGAAGATTTTGTCTTCTCAACTCTTCAAGAACTCAAGCTTTCTTTCATTTCTTCAAAGACTTCCTTAGGTAGGGGTTTTGTTTTAAAGTTTTTACTTGTTTTCTTCAAGAAAAGTTCTAGTTTTCTCTTGGTTTCAAACTCTTTTCTTTCTTCTCTTTCTTTTCTTTTCTTCTTTTGGCCATGAGGCCTTTTCATGAGGAAAATTTAGCTTGATGATGAGGTTTCAAGATAATGACTTGTTGTTGTCATGTGAGAAACCTCTAAAGCTTGAAAAACTTGGTCTTGGACCATACATGCTCTTGATTTCTTTCCTTTCTCTTGCTTAAGTTTTCGGTTTCTTTTCTTTTTCTCTCAATAGTTTTGGTTTTCTCTTCCTTTTTCCTTGAATGGTTTTGGTTTCTTTTCCTTTGTTTGAACAAAGTTTGCTAAAAATGTTAAGTAGATCACAAAAGTTTTGTTAAGAAAATTAATCCTATGTTTTCAAAGAGCTCTAAGCTTACCCTTGCCAACCTTAAAGTTGGTCGGCCGTTCTAAGAGTTTTACTCTAGATTGAAGCCCATGAGCAATAAAATAAAGAATATGACTTAGTTCTTTGTATTTTGTTTAGACAAAGTGTTGAGCTTTGTGTCTATTTTCTTGAGCTTGATGATGAAGTTCAAAACCAAAGGCTTCTTTGAAGTCTTGGTGCTAAGAACTCTAAAGCTCACTTTATGTTGTTAAGATACATATTGGGTTAAGGTTGTGATGTTCCTTTAAAGTCTTGTAAGAGCTCTAGTTAAGATAAAATGAGTTGCATTCATGTTTATGTTTATGCCTTGCATAGCATGTTTATTTTGATGTCATCACTAAACTCTCAAGAATAACTAAATGAACTTGCATTATCATGTTTAAATTCCAAGCTTGCATTTCATGTTTATATTTCAAGTCATCACTTAATCTTTAAAGATAATAATGAGGTTGCATCTCATATTTATTTTATGCTCTCACTTTACTTTCTAATGAAGAATAAAATAAGTGCATATCATGTTTAAGTTTATGCCATCACTTAAATATCCTAGAGCTCAAAGACTTGCCCAAGTATCTTACATAAAGTTTTAGAAAATGGAGGCATTTCAAGGATGCCATTTCGGCCTTGTGATGATGATGATGGACTTGGATGAGTTCATCTAATCATAAGTGCCCATAGTCTAAGTCTTGGAATTTTTCTAAGCTTAGGTGTACTCAAGGAACTTTATGAACAAGGTTTTATGTTTTAAATCTATTCCTTGAGCTAAATAATTTAGCTACTGACCTAGCACATATTTATGTGATTTCAATGAGATTAATTGGTTTCTAAAAGAGTTTTGAGTTCCTAAAATGATTCCAAGAGAAACTAGCAACTTATATGCTTTTAAATCATGAGATTATGTGATTATATGATGCTTATGATTTTGGTTCTGCCTTGTGCAATTGGCCACTATATAAATTCTGTTTTATGGTGTTAAAATGTGTAAAATTATGTTTGAGTGAAGCAAGGAATGATTTAGGGAAGTTAGAAAGAACAAGTAACTAAAAAGGACTTAAAATGTGAATTCTAGAACACTTAGATGCACAAAATATAAATTCTGTTCCAGCATAATTGGACTTAGGAAAAATGGTTTATAATTAGTGGATATGTGTAGGAATCCCTCATAATTGGTTTAGGAGTTAATTATAGAGCCTTAGGCGAAGACGGAACTTAGAAAGGGTCAAAGGAGATTCTAGGACCCCGTAATCATAAGGCAAAATTCTGCCCAAAATAACTAGTGCTGTTTGGTTATGTTATAAATCATAAACATTAGAAGAAATTATAGGTAATGATCCCTTAGGTGTTATAAAAATCCATAATGAAGGTTAGGATAATTGGAACACAAGTTTAAGACCCTAAGGGCCAAAGCATAAGACACCATGAGATAGGAGGTGTGATGTGAGCATGAGACCGAGTGGGTATACTCATGATGATGTGAATATGTTAATGAGCATGAGACTATATGTGTAATTGTGGCATGTTGTTATGATGATGTGGTATGCTATGCTTGAGATGCATGAGAATGCGGAATATGAATGAGTTAGGAAAGTATGCTCCTATGAATTAGAGATTTATTTAATTGAGAAAGTTCCATGAGAATGATATGTGTGATTGAGTTATGTGGCATGACTCAAATTTGAGGAAATTCAAGTGTAGTCGTTATGCTGCCAAATTTCCGTCAAATTTGAGGGACTTGAGAAAGTTTTGAAAAGAAAGATTTTATATGTGACATGCCGAGACGCATTTCTCCTGCTACGTGAGGAGAAAGGAACCCGTGGAGGTATGGTCGTGGGGCCATACCAAAGCGGACAATGTCACTTGGTCTTAACCAGATGATGCGTTTCACAAACTGAGACATACTTCTCCTACTACGGTGAGGAGAAGGTAAAACTGAGGGCATTGACATTAGCCTGCCAAGCGGACAAAGTCACTTGGTCTTAACCAACTGATGCGTTTCAGAGAAGGAAGAAAGTCCCATGATGGGTGATTCCTTAGGTCCCCTACCGTCTTGGAGTCGGGTTGTTATTTTTATGATTATGATTCGCTTATCAAGAAGATAAGTAAGAACTAGTGACGACTAGTTAAGGTATGAGCTCATAGCCTAGTATCAGGGGTCGGTTACTATTGTTTTAAAGATCATGATGTCACAAGTTTGAGAAATGAGAAAAGATGAGAAGTATCTTGCTTATGAAAGCGAAAAGTTGATCATGAGAAGTTACATGCCACACACATATATGATTTATTTATTGATGATATGTTTTATTATTGCTAAGTATTGCCATGCATTCATGTTCTGCTATGCTACATACATGCATTAAGATTCATCATAAAAGACATGGACCTTGGATAATTATTTTTAAGAAAACCTCATAATGAACCTTTGCATGTTTAACCCTTTTATAATAAACCCAAGGTTCCTGGGACGTAAATGATGACACTAGGATAGGAGGTTTCCCTACTGAGATTCTTTAGCAAGATTCTCACCCCTTTCTCTTTGTTCTTTTCCGTTACGTCTTTAGATCGTGATGGCGTCATTCGTGATTTTTGATACGGTGTATGGGAGGTGCACTACAATTCGGATCATCAGTCTTACCATTTTGAAGGTCGTTGTGCCGTGCACATTTTGCATACATGGGACCGTTTGCTTTTCCAGTCTCTAGCTTTCGCTTCACCCCGACCTCTCCCTATGGTGATGATTTGATTTTTGAGAGGACGCGACCCGTGATGGAGGACCAGGTGCCGATCGTTCGTCATCGCGTCATAACTCCCGGAGTACGTACCCCTCATATGTCATTGCGAAGGGACCTGCCTAAGGACTCCTCAGTCGATCCTTATTCGGAGGATTCCGTCCCTCGGTGCCTAGGGTTCGTGAGGACACGGTTATCGCGAGGCCTATGAGGTGTGTACGTCAGCCCTGAGAGGCACCCTCATTGAGAGAGCCATGTCGCTCCACCGATCCGCATGCCCACGCCCCCTCTTGATTGGGCCACATTTAGGAGAGCTCGGCGGTTGCGGGTTACATACCCGTAGGAGGAGACGGCATCTTTTGTAGGCTCTTGAGGGGAGGGTTGCTTTTCACTGGTAGTATTTCTTGAGGGTTTTTCCATGTATTAGCAGTTTATGTTTCCTGTCTTCTTTCTTGTACTTTAGGTTTCATGTACTTCTGCAAGCTCTTCCTATTCATATGTGGGTATGACTTTATGTTATTATTTCAGTTATGTACTAAACTATGGTGATTAATATTATGATTGGGTGATATTATGATTGAGGTGTTCTTACTTGCTTTATATTGCATGATTTAATTGCTCTTAGGCTTATGTTGTACACGATGGCTCGCATTTTGGTTTTACAAATTGCCTATTAATTTCAAAAAAAAATTTACTCGTATTTTCTACTAGTAATTTTACAAACAAGTTTTAAAGGGAAGTAATAACTAATAATTAATCTTAATACGTCCTAGGCGTGTTGGGTTAAATATAGGTGTTACACTTGGCCATTCTATAAATTCTGTTTAATGGTGTTAAAATGTGTAAAATTATGTTTGAGTGGAGCAAGGAACGATTTAGGGAAGTTTCAAAGGAACAAGTAACTAGACAGAACTTAAAATGAAAATTTTAGAACACTTAGATGCAAGAATGGTAAATTCTATTCCAGCAGTCTAATTGGACTTAAGAAAATGGTTTATAATAAGTGGATATGTGTAGGAATCCTTCATAATTGGTTTAGGAGTTGATTATAGAGCCTCAGCAAAGACGGAACTTCAAAAGAGGTCAAAGATGGAGATTCTAAGAACCCTTAAGCTTATGATAATTTTCTGCCTAAGTTATGTAAGGCTGTTTGGATATGTTAGTAGGCTTGAATATTAGAGAGAATTCTAGATGATGATCCCTTAGGTGTGATAATGATCTATAATGGGAGTTAGGATAATTAGAACAAAAGTTTAAGGCCCGTAAAGGCCAAAGCATAAGACACCATGAGATAGAGGTGTGATGTGAGAATGAGACCAAGTGGGTATACTCATGATGAATGTGAATGTTGATGCTATGAGTATGAGAATGTATGGATGTGTGGCATGTTGCTATGATGATGTGGTATGCTATGTTTGAAATGCATGAAATATATCAAATACGAGACATGAATAGAGGATATGTTTTATGATGTATTATGGTTGTATACTCATGTTGCATCCATACAAGATAAGATAAAGTGGAAATGATTGTATTATGACTTCCAGGAGTTAAGGGTTGTAAGAGATAATCCAAGAAAAAGAGATATGTTAGTGAAAATGATCCATTATGAGCTTCCAGAGTGAAGGGTTGTACGGGATGATCCAAGAAAGAGATGTGATTCCCCTCTATTTTTCCCCGTATGAATCACGACAGGCTAGTTGGGTGAGCTCATTCCTAAGCGATGGGTGTATTTGGAGTTTTGGTGGCTATGTGAAAATTACGGGGTGGCATGTTGGATGGATTTTTGGTGGCTACGATGAGGGTGGAAAAGTGGAAGAGTGGAAAAAGTTAAGAAAGGGACTCAAAGAGTTCAATCATGATAAAGTAAAAGACGCATATGCATACATTTCGTGGTTGTTCCATTGGTGCTTGTGATTAAGTGATATATGTTGAGTACGTGATCTGTCATGCTTAAGCATTGTCATACATACATAAAAAATATTCTCCTTAGATTAATACTATCAAGACTAATGCTAAAAGAAACCCACTTTGGATAATAGGATTTTCAGACTTGAACTGAACCTATGCATGTACACCTTCTTTTATAATGAAACCCAAGGTGGCTGGGGGTGACGATGATACTTGTGTTAAAGTTGGGGAGCCTACTAAGAATCTTGTATAAGTATTCTCACCCCACCTTTATTTTCCCTCAGATGTCGTCTCCGACGATTGATACGATGGTCGTGATCTACTGTGAGGCACGGGCGTAGGGAACCACGTCGTCTAGTCAAGTGGGAGGGCAAGCGGAAGCATGAAGACTAGTCTAGCCTCGTTAACATTTTGTTTTGTGTTCAGTTTAAGTTGCTTGGTGTAATTGGTACCCTCAGTGTCCTTATATTTATGAGGGCATCATTGTTGTGTTATGATGATGATATGCTACTACAAATTATGTTGCGATTATTTCTATAGCTTATTCATGGTTGTTATGATGACGTATATATGTTTGTGATGTTTACGATGGATAGTCGGAATTCTATGTGCAGTGATGGCTCGCATTTTAAGTCTTTAAGTTCAAAAAAGAAAAAATTACAATCGTATTTTTACTACTCGGTATTAAGAAAAGTAAGTCAAGATCTGAAACAAAGGCGGTAATCACTTAATAACTAACCGAATGCGACTAGAACGTATGAGGTTGAGTTAGGTGTTGCAATTCTCTCTCCAATTCCTTAAATTAAGGAAACATGTAGACTTGAATTTCAAACTAATGATGTTTAATTCAAGCTAATCAAGCAAGACCACCCTTTTAATCTTGTCTTGAACCACCTTAATTACCTATTATCTCACCTAAAACACAAATTACAACTCCTAATCCATAGCCTAACCAAATCAACTACTAAACACACTTATAAACCAACATTAAAATGAGATTTTCTCTCTCCCAAATGCTTCTAAACCAATCAGCCACTTCCCCAGGAATTCACCACATGTTGATTAATTTACACACAAAAGAACCATTCTAAGCCATACCTTGGACCATGCTTCAACCTATACCTAGCATTACCCTTGAATGACACTTAGAAGAGATATTTTTCTCTCCCCATGGCTGCAAGAAGCCGCAGCCTTCTCCATTTCATCCACACAATTTAATTTTTTAAAACCCATAAATATATATAGCAATGTGTAGGGAAATCTCACATTTTTAACACTAGCTTTTTTGTTTGAGTTTGTGACCAAAAAAGCTCTCCATTTTCTCTCAACTCCAAGCTCTTCTCCACCACCAAGAACCTCTCCACCACCATAAACCACCACAAGCCACCAAGAGAAGATTTTTTGTCTTTCTTCATTTGAAGGAAAAAAACAATCTTTTCCTTGCAAGACAACATTTGGTAGGGATTTGTTTGAGTTTTCTTCTTTCTATGCTCTTTTCTTTTCTTTACCGGCTGTGATGAGAAACAAAACAAAAGGAGTTGTTGCTATTGATGTTGTTGTTGTTGTTATTGTTGAATTGTCTTTTCTTTCTTTTTATTTTCAGATCTTGATCTTGGATATTGTAAAAACCATGGCTTGATGATGAGAGATCTTGATGTTGGTTGTGAAACCATCATTTGCTTGACCTCTAGAGCCCAAGTTTAGTTTCTTTTTGTTGGTTTTAAAGAATGGTAAAGATGAAATGTTGTTGGTTCTTGTGAAATGTTTTCTTTCTTTTTGAGGATCAAGGCCATAGCTTGATGATGAGGGATTCTTAATGTTGCTTGTGAAACCATCATGTGTTGGACCTCTAAAGCTCAAGGCTTGATTTTTAGTTTCACAAGAGTATGGAAAATGGTTTATTGTTAGTTGTCTTTGTTGGTTTTTCTTTGAGCTTGATGATGAGTCTAGACAAAAGAGGTTCTTGGAACCATGGTGTCAAGAGACTCTAAAGCTCACTCCCATTTTGGTTAAGATTGATTGGGGTTTGAAACTGATTCTTTTAAAGTCTTGAAATGAGCTATAGCAAGATAAAGAAATGAACTTGCATCATGTTTATATTTCCTTGCTTAGCATATTTACTTCCAAGCTATCACTTAATAACTAATCTCAAAGCCTACTATCTACAACCTAAAGTGGAGATGTCATTTAAGTAAAGTGTCTAAGAGGCCTAGAGCACTAAAATAAAAAAATGGACTTGCATTCATGTTTATATTTCCTTGTATAGCATATATAAGTTTCAAGCCATCACCTGATATTGGTAAAGATCTAAAATGAGCTTGCATAGGCATGCTTATCTTTATGTCATCACTTGAATTCCTAGAGCTCAAAAGACTTGCCCTTGTATCTCCAAATGGAAATTTTAATCATGGTCATGGATGTGCATTAGCCATGATACAATGTTGGTTTGATTGTTTAAAGTGTGAAAATTTTTTCAAAGGAATGTTAGAAAAGATGTTTTGAAATGGTCTTAAGGTGTTAGAGTAATAGAATGTGTTAAAACCTTGATTTCTCGAAATCTAGAGGTTCTAGTAATCGTTACAACTATGTAATCGTACCAAGGCGTATTTGAAGGATTTTAGATCCTGGTCATCAATTACCATTTCATGTAATCGATTACCAAGGGTGTTCATACTCGGAACTAGTTTTTGGCTTTGGTAATTGATTACCATTCATATAATCACTTCCATGATACTTTGTACCTAAACAAGTTTTGAGTTCTGGTAATTACGATTCCATTCATGTAATCGGATTAAGTGAATTTCTTTTATGCCCAGAATTAGTTTTTGGTTTTATCATTAGTTGATTTACCAACACCCCAAATGTTTAATTAATTGTTTTCTAAGCAAGATCAAGTGGATTGATGACCTTAGGGGATTGAGTTGTGTAAATGATGATTCTTAGAATGTTATATACATATATTCTATTAAGCATAACATATGGTCAAGCTGAGTCCGGTCCTTGATTTTCGCATCCTGGATTGGTTCCCTCTTCCAGTATGGATGAATATTATGCTTATGGATTTATGAAAGAAATGTGATGCTTGCCTATGTGCTTTATGACACGATATTTTATGGCATGTTTTGATTATGCATGAAATGATGAATGATAAGTTATGATGTTAGCCATGTTTATAAGTGTTCATGTTTGCATCTCCAAGTGACATAAACACATGTGGAAATAATCCTCTAGACTCCCAGGAATTAAAGGTTATGAGAAATGATCCAAGAAAGTTGCATTTCTCAAGACATGAAAGTGCATACTCATGATAAGAAAATATGTATTCCCCATTTTTCCCCATATAAAATCTAGCAACGCTAGTTCAGGATAAGCTCTCAATTCCTAGGTGGTCAGTGGAGGAGTTTTGGTGACCATGTTAAAAATCATGGGGATAGTATGATGGTTGGCTTTAGATGATGAATTAAGGGTGAACTTAAGGAAGGAACTTGAAGAGTTCAATCATAATAAGTAAAAGATGGATATGCATAGACACATCATTATTCTATTGGTGCATTTTAATTATGTGAAATGTGTTATTTATGCTCTCAAGGTATTGCCATGCATACATGAGATATTTCTGTTGCATTCATGCCATTGAGACCATGCTAAAAGAACAGTTCAAAATAAAAAGATTTTGAAAAACTTAAAATTGAACCTCATGTATGCGCACTTCTTTCATAATGAAAAATCAAAGTGGCTTGGGACGATGACGATGACACTTGTGTTAAAGTTGAGAGCCCTCCTTAGAATCTTGAATAAGTTTCTCATCCCTTCTCTTCTCCCGTGTCGTCTCCAGCATGAATGGTGTGGTTGTTCGTGATTCTTCCTAGGCGGGCATAGGAGTCATGCAGGTACTCCGGTAAAGGTCGCTTGAAAGCGTGAAGATTAGCCTAGTTTTGTTATGGACATGCCTAGCTTGGGCTAGTGTATGTCGACGTTGACTGTTGTGTTTAGTATCTTGAGGTGTCCTTATGTTTACTAGGACATCGCTATTATGTTATGATTATGACATGTTTATATAGTTGTGCTATCATTATACTATGGTCTACCTATATATGCTATGATTACGTGTATATGATTGCTATGTCATATGTGTATTAGTCGGTATCTATGCGCATACGCGACTTGCATTTTAGACTTAAGTTCAAAAGAAAATTTAGTCATATTTTATTACTTGTATTTAAAGAAAATAGAGTCAGATTTTGAGACAAAGGCGTAACAACTAATAATTCACGGAAAAATGCGACTTCGACATATTAGGTTAAAAGTTAGGGTGTTACACCATTAATACGAAATGTTTAAAATGACATAGCAGATG
>JAMLFY010000025.1:186599-334599 GCA_030441495.1 Dalbergia oliveri
GAATGGAGGCACCCAAAATCATAGGACGTCTAAAATAATTTCATTTATTTTACACTTACCTCTTCAATAGGCAAAGAGAGAATCTCCTTGGCATCCAGAGCAAAACACGTCCTGGTTGTTGTGGCCTGGGGGTGGTGCCTGAGCTTTCTTATTAGGACACTCGAAGATCTTGTGTCCTGGTTTCCCACAACCAAAGCATGTGATTTGTGTGGTCCAGACAAGGTGGTTCCGTGATATTTTTCGCATTTAAAACACTCTCTCATTGCCTCCGTCTTGGAGATTGGATCTGTTTTCCTCGTTGTTGTTGTTGTTGTTATTGTTTCGTGGAAATCTTCCCTTAGATTGGTGCATAGGCTTGAATCGAGGGCCTTGGGGTGCTAGTCCTCTCCTGACATTGTTTTGCGCATACCTGAGGTTTGCCAACTTCTTGTTAGACTCCTCAGTGCGTCGACATTTGTTCACCAAAGTAAGATAATCTCGAATTTCCAAGAGGCTCACAACGACTTCAATATCTTCACGTAGACCCCTTCATATTTCATGCATTTCCAAACTTCGTCCGAGTCACGCGGAAATTAGAAAATTTGCAAAGTTCCTCAAACTTGCGGATACTCTCCACACTCATAGGACCTTGTCTAAGGGCCATAAATTCTAAGTCCTTCGCATTTCTCACAGAAGCGGGAAGTACTTGTGATAAAAAGCCTCCTTAAAGATGTCCCAGGTGACTTCAGTGGGAGGCTTCGAAAAGTCCTCTAGTACCTACCCACCAGAATTCACATCGCCTTCAGCATATAGGTGGCAAAAGCCACCTTTTGAATCTCTGAGGGTAGAACTGAGAAAATCTTTTCCATTGCCTTGATCCACTCCTCTGCTTTGTAGGATTCAAGCTCCTGAAAGGCGGGGGTTTGCCTTCCTAAACTCAGCAAATTTCTATATTCTACATCTACTTCATTCTCTCCTGGGTTACTAACCCAATGCTGCTCCTCATTGCGGTGTAATCGTTCTATCATTCGATTAGCAATTGCAGCTTGCTCCCTCATTGCTACGGCCATTTCATGGAAAGTGTTCATCATATCAACATTGTTCCCTGCTCCGCTCCTGGTCCCAATTGAAGTCATTGATTCCTGTCACACCAAACAAAATATTGAGTTGATCAGGCTCAATACCAATCCAAGTGTGGCAGGAACCCACATTTCCAATCGCGTGTATACACACACACACACACACACACACACATATATATATATATATATATATGCATCATCATGCATGATAACTATACGGAAACATAGTCGGTCCAATCCCCAGCTGAGAGGATAGACCTCTATACCAAAATGTAACACCCTCCAAATTACCACATTTACCCGAGTATGGACATAGTAATTAGCAAAGTATTACTGACAAGTTCGGGATCTATACTAGTTGAAATAATCAATGACACGAAATGTCGCAATACATATACTATCATAACGAGATTTACATATAGGGGCATAATGTTCGCAGTCACTATATATACATCATAAGGGCAAGACCAACAAAATAACCCCAAAGTAGGACTTAATGAACGAGGCTAATCCCCCTACCTGGTACCTAACCTACTCAAACACCCTTATGACAAAACCGCATATGTACATATA
The DNA here is from genome assembly GCA_030441495.1 of Dalbergia oliveri. NCBI lineage: Eukaryota > Viridiplantae > Streptophyta > Magnoliopsida > Fabales > Fabaceae > Dalbergia > Dalbergia oliveri. The sequence continues at coordinate 188,234 of JAMLFY010000025.1, forward strand.
CAACAGAACAAAAGAAAACCAAAAATACATCAGTCTATAGGTAGGTAAGGTCCTAACACTATCCTATCTCTATGTACAATGCATCCGTCTTGGAGGTCTCTACTCCTGTCAGGAAGCCATTGGCCATCGGGGCAATGACCTCTCCTCGCTGGGCACTGGGTCTCAGAGGATCTAAGTAGATGAGGAGGATGACGAAACGGGTGCGCCTCCTGGCTCATATACGGGTGAAGAGAGGGAATCTCAAACACTACAGGATGGGCCATGTGAAGGGGCACGCCGTCATAAGGAAAAACGGGTCAAAGTCCGCGGCAAAGACCGAAGTCCTGAAGGAGCGATCAAAGAATATGTAGATCCAAACTGGGAATAACCAACAGCGTACATGGGGTCCAATGCCGGATCATATTGCCACACCCATTGTGGTGAATCAGAGAAACACTGGGCGTTGTAAATCTGAACAATATAATACATACAACTTGCAGGGTGAGAATAATATAAAATTCTCAGGAGGGTAGTTTCCCCCATATACTATATACAGGGATAAACAATTCATGCATATACAATATTCATATAAACACATACACAGAAATCTTGAAAACCCGTAGGGGGAACTAAGGATAGTATCACAATAATCAATCGAGTAATAATATGCACAATCAGAAACTCCATTTCTCATGTCTTTCTCAATTTTCTCAACATAGGGAAGGCTTATTCTTCATAGAGATACATTCACAATTCACAATTTCACAGAGGACCATAGACCTAGGACATGAGCTCATTCCTATTTGAGATCACGAACTTCATTTTTTTCCATTTCCTGAATCACTCATAGGTCTATGCCTAGCCGACACGTCTATCGACTCATAACTTTTCTAAGGAAGTCCTTCTTTTTGCCTTCCCTCTCAATTCTTTCTAAGCCTTGTTTCTTTTCCCCATATGTCTCAAACATACACAATAAGATATGCACATACTATCATAGAATTTCAGCCATTTCCACATCTCATTATCCTCAGAATTGAAGTTCTAGGCACAACAATTTATTACCATACCAAACAACCATTCCAACCTTAAGGAAAATTTCACATGACACTTCAATGTGTCTAAAACCTAAAAATTTCAGGGCAATCAGAGTTATATAACCACTTCAATAAAATAGGCAAATCTGGTGGTCAGAAGCCACAAATTCATATTCCAGACTTGTTCTCAAAATATTTAGCCCTAGAATTCGATGGAATCATGGTACAAGAAAATTCACAGAGTTATTTCAACATGTTATTAGTCTTGTGTAAAAATTTCAAGAGCTATCTCAATCAATTACTATGATTAAAAATTCGGGCAATCTTGTTACTTCAGTCTCAACAATTTAGACAGCAACAGTTACAATTCGGTTCCTAATTTTTTGAGGCAACCAACCTTAGAATTAACCCCTAATAAAATTCGTGTATTTAGTTTAAGGGGTTAACTACAACATATAATTTTCATGGCTCATGAAACCACCCACAAAATTTCCAAAAATTCGTGAAAAGTCTTCCAAAGAAATAATCCAGCAACCTAGTTCCAATTTCACTTTAGAGAAAACCCATTTTAAAACCATCCAAACACAAACAAAAATTCATACATCAATATCAATATGTTAACCATCAATATCATCAAAATTTTCGGAATTAGGGCAAGCCAAAACAGAATTGAAAAATTTCACAAGGAAGGCAGCAGAAAACCCTACTCTTGAAGGTTCAGCAAGTCTCTATCTCTAGCTTGCTTCAAGGTGGGATTTCTTCACAACCAAAACTCCCCACACAACCTCAAACCCTCCTCTGATCACTGATGGATGTGCAAGAAGGATGGGGTTCTTGAAATTTCAATCGGTTATAATTGTAGAGGTGGAAGTGTAGATCAATTTTTGTGGAGGAAGATTTGGGTTTTGATGATTCTAAGCTAGGGTTTTTGTGAGATGAACACAAGGTAAAGCTCTTGGCTATGGAGGAATTCAACTTCTGATTTCTTCTTGGAATGGCCGAGAATGAGGATGGCTTTTGGGAGGAAGGTGGGTGACTAGGCTTGTATTAAATACAAGGCAAGATATTTGTAAAAGAAATCATGATGGATTTGGTGACTAGGCTATGATGGATGGCTAGGATTTGATCTTGGATTCTAAGATTAAATCCTAGCCTTCCACTTGTCTTGATTTGGGATATTATCTAGTTGTAGTGATGGAAATGTCTTTCTGTTAAAAACCACACACCAAAATCTCACCGAACGGGTAAACATCGTACCCACTAACCGATATTACCGAAATTTAATTCTAGGTATAAAATTATCATTCCCACACATTCCTAATCTTATTCTCATATTTTCTTAACTTCGGGCTCCTGGCTCTGAATCCAGCTTCGGCGTCCTGATGCCTGGGCCCCCAAGTACTATTCATGTTTTTTTTTGTACTCCTCATGGAGTCATTCTCATCACAACTATTCCTCAGAATTCTATATTCCTATTAAGTTTTCCTCAATTAATATCTGAAGAACTAGGATGTTACAAGAGGAACATTAATAGCCTTAACCAAACATGTATCTTAACAACATAAAGTGAGCTTTAGAGTTCTTAGCACTAAGTCTTCAAAGAAGTCTTTGGTTTGAACTTCATAATCATGCTCAAGGAAATGGACTAAGAGATAAACATCAACACTTTATCAAAGCAAACATAAAAGAACTACTCATACTCTTCATTTTATTGCTCATGGGCTTCAATCTAGAGTTAAACTCTTACACCCAACTTTAAGGTTGGCAAGGTTAAGCTTAATTTTCTTAAGCAAAACTTTTAGTGAGCTACTTAACATTTTTATCAAACTTTGTACAAATAAGGAATGAAAACTGAAATATTAAGGAGGAAAAGGAAAGGAAAACCGAAATCTTTGAGCAAGGAAAAAGGAAGAAACCGAAAGCATATATGGTCCATGACCAAGTTTTCAAGCTATAGAGGTTTCTCACATGGCCATCACAAGACCATAGTCTTGAAACCTCATCATCAAGCCAAGATTTTTCTCACCTCAAGGCTCTAAGGCTGAAATGAAAAGAGGAAAAGGAAGAGCTTTGAAAACCAAGAGAAAACTAGAACTTTTCTTAAAGAAAGCAAGTAAAACTTTGAAAATAAACCCCTACCAAATGAAGTCTTGAAAGAGATGAAAGAAAGCTTGTGTTCTTGATGAAATGAGAAGACAAAATCTTCTCTTGGATGGGGAGGATGATTTGGCCAAGAGGGGATCTCAAGGAAGATGATTTTTCCTTCAAAGAGTAAGCTTGGAAATGGAAAGGTTTGGTGTTTGAGAGGTGGTTTGAGGTGGGGAGTGGTGGTTCAAGGTTGTTTGTGGTGGTTTGTGATGGTGGAAAGGTTTAACTTGGCAAATGATCTAAAGTGTAACCAAATTCACTAAAGCTTGGTATTTATAGAAAAATGAAACAATTGAGGCTGCAAGGGGAAGAGGAGGCCAGTTTTCATGCCTTAAAGGAAAATATTCTAAAAAACTTGTCATTCAAAGGCATGGTTGGAAGTATGGCTAGGTATGGACAAGGCATGGCTTAAGGCATGGTCTTTGGAGTGAAACAAAATCAACATGTGACACAAATGCAAGGGTATGCATTCGGCCAGTTTTCAGCCAAGGGGGGAGGAAGAATTTGTTCATCTAATTGTGGTTTAATGATGTGTTTAGGTGTTTCTTTGATTAATGTTTTGATTAGGAGTTTGTAAGAAAGTGTTTAGGTGAGGTAATGGTCAATTAAGGTTGTCAAGACTTGATTTAGGGAGTGGTCTTGTTAGATTAACAAATTAAAAGCCATTTCTAGTCAAATTAAATCATAGACCAAGTTCTTTGATTTAAGGAATTGGAGAGAATTTACTATTCAAGATTCCATAACTAGGAATCTTGAATCAAAGAATGAGATTAGAGTTTAACTAAGTAATCTTAGGTTCTAATTAACCTTAATAAATTATTTTGACTCTAGATTAACAATCAAAATTAATTAATCTTCGATTAGAGCCTAATATTGCTTAGGTTTGGTTAATTACATCATTAGGCTCACTTACATTGCTTCTAGGGGCAAAATGGTAATTTTGCACTGAAACTCTGGACTTCCTGACTTGACTGACCATCATAAACCACTCATAAACATCATTCCAAACTTTTGGAAAAGTTCAAGGGCTCAAATGGCACTTTTAACGCATAAAATGCTTCAGGGTATTTTGGTCATTTTGAGTTGAAAGTTCAGAAATGAGATTTTCACCTCTAATATCAACATTAAGTTATAATCCCCTTCAAACATTAAGTTGCCCATTCAAGGACTTGGTCGGCTACTCTTAATTTCGGAAAATGACCTCAAGGGCATTTTGGTCATTTGTACTCAAATAGAAAATAAAGGCGTACAAGCCACACATACTCGATAGGTAACATTATTCGCCTGCATGAGAAAAGAGAATTAAAACAAACAAGTCAACAGTACTAACACATTGCACATCCAAATATTGTAATATCACAAATATTAACCATGCCATCAATAAGAGTTTTGTCAAATACAAATATCTGAAACGAATAATAAGCCAACACAAGCATAATAATCTAGCATAATATTTTTCCGCTCCAACTCCTATTTAAGGGTAGCTCTAGATTGAAAAACATCACATTCATCACGAACATTGCCATCAACCTCTGAAGACGAGATGGAAAAAAGAAAAAGGGAGTGAGAAACTTATAAAAGAATCTCAGGAGGGTTCTTACCTCATAATGCATTGTGTCATCATCATCATCCTTAGGAACCTTGTTTCATTATAAAAATGTGAGCATTCATAAGGTTCTTTTATTAACTTCCAAATACTTTTAGCCAAGGTCCGTGTCTTTTAGCATGAATCTTAATGTCATGAATGCAACATACTATATCATGAATGCATGTCTATACCATATAAAACATATAATAAAATACACAATGAATGAACATAACATAACATATGTAATTTATTCCAACATAGTTCATTCGTTTAGTTGACTTAAAACTTCTTATTCTCTTTTCTTTGGGGCCACCCTAATACTCTCCCTTTTGAGAGTTCTAGGTTATGAGCTCATACCTCACTAGTCGTCACTAGCATATACTAATCCCTTTTGATAAGCTAAAGTCCTTACTTAAAGTACGGGTTAGGGGCAAGAATCATCTTTTCACCACCTATAGTTTGATGGGTCCAAAGAATCATTTTCTCATATTTTCAAGTCACTATTTAAGTCTTAGCATGTTATATCAAGATGCAGGACATAATGCATAAATATTATAACTCATCATATATCTTCATTTCATGCTCATAAAAATTATGCATCTCAATGAATCAAATATAACTATAACATGCCATATAAATTTCAATACATGAACATAGTCATCTCAAGATATCATTCACATTCATTTTATCAAATTATCAATATTTACGCATAAGCCCTAAAAGGGGTCAATTTACAATTTCTTAAAGGTTATGGGTCAAAGTGCAAAGTTGCTAAATTTTGATGTTTTAACAAATGCCAACATTTTCAAAACTATTTCTAAACATTACACATTGTATTTTAAATACATAGATATATCAATAGAATTACTAACTCTTATGATAATCCTTTGATTGAATCTCATGTGTTTTAGAAATTGCGTTTTTGACTTTTTTAATTATCCTGGCTCTTTCTAAGGTGCAAAAAGATAAGTATTACCCTAATTATTTACATATTTAAACAATTCCAAATAATATCATACATAATCAAATAACCTCAAATCATTAGCCAATATTTATAATTCTAGAACTATCAAAATTTAGGTTCTACATATTTCTAGTTACTAGATTTTCATTGAACTCATATCAAGATGTTGAAGACACATAAGACTTTTTAAAATAAAAACAATTTAGGCCTACCTTAATCATGAGGCCGATTTATACATTAAAAGAATGTTCATGATTAAAATTTTCACTTAAGATAAAAAGAGCAAGTCTTGAGCTTTAGAGATTTAGGTGATAACTAGAATCATAAACGTGCTATGCAACCTCATTTTAATCTTGTCTTTATAAGGTGATAAATTGGGAATATAAACATGATAAGCAAGGCTTTGAAATAAACATGATATGCAAGTCCATTTCCTTATCTTAGAGATTTAAGGTGATGACTTGAAAATTAAACATGATGTGCAAGTTGATTTGCTTATCTTTTAGAATTTAGGTGATAACTTGAAATATAAACATGATGCAAGAGCTTGAAATAAACATGATGCAAGAGCTTGAAATATAGACATGATGCAAGTTCATTTATTTATCTTTAAGGATTTAGGTGATGACTTCAAATACAAACATGAATGCAAAGCTTGAAATTAAACATGATGCAAGTCCATATTATTATCTTTCAAGAATTAGAGTGATTGCTTGAAATATAAATATGAATATGCAAGTGCTTGTAACATAAACATGGATGCAAGTTCCTTATTACATCTTGTTAAACTCCAAACTCAAGACTTCTTAAGGAATGAATTCTTTGACTCCAATAATCTTAAGGAAAATGAAAGTGAGCTTTAGAGTTCTTATTACCAGGGTTCCAAGAACCTTATTTCTTGAACTCATCATTAAGCTCAAAAAGAATCGATTCCGAGAAAACTAACAATTTTCCTTAAAACTTTTGATAACAAAAACTAAACCTTGGGCTTTAGAGGTTCATTAGGTGAAGGATTCATAAACACCATCATGATTCCTCATCATCAAGCCATAGTTACTAACAAGCCATAGAAACCGAAACTTTAAGCAAAGAATCAAGAGAAAGAACATGAAACAAACTCCCTGTACCCAGAATTTTCCCATGTACAAATGACCGAAATGCCCTTGAGGTCATTTTACCCGAAAATGAGGTATTGCGGTCAGGCCATCCTCAAAGGGATGTTTTGATGTTGATACGGGATTATATGTGTTATTTGTGGTAATACAGAAGAAGAATCTCATTTTTGAGTTCCAACGCGCGAAATTACCAAAACGCCCTATGGCTGGTTATCATGTTTTCAATGATTGAACCCGAACTTTACCAAAAGGTTTTAAACAATTTTTTTAAGTGAAGTTTAACAATAGGTTAAGCTTTGGTCCCAAGTTTTAGTGCAAAATTACCATTTTGCCCCTAGAACAGTGTAAGTGAGCCTAATGACATAATTAAACAAACATAAGTAATATTAGACTCTAATCGAAGATTAATTTATTTTCATAATTAATCTCTAGTCAAAATAATTTATTAAGGTTAATTAGGGCCTAAGATTACTTGGTTAAACTTAATTACATCTTTTGATTCAAGATTCCTAGTCATGGAATCTAGAATAGTGTTTTCTTCTTCCAATTCCTTAAATTAAGGAATGGTGCCCATACCTTCATTTGACTAAAAAAATGATTTGAAATTGTTAATCTAGTATCACTCCCCTAATCAAGTCTTGACAACCTTAATTAGCCATTACCTCACCTAAACACTTTCTTACAAACTCCTAATCAAAACCTTACTCAAAGCAACACCTAAACACATCACTAAACCACAATTACATGAACAAATTATCCTCCCCTTGGCTTGCAAGGCTGGCCAAATTCTTCCCTCCATAATTCATCACATGTTGATTTTATTTCACTCAACTATACCTAAAGCCATACCTTGACCATGCTATCAACCATGCTTGCCATGCCTAAGCCCATACCCATGTAAAAGATATTTTTCCTCCCCCAAATGGCCAAAGAACCTTCGGCCACTCCTCCTCACATCAGCCTCATATTGCAAAATTTCTATAAATACCAAGCCTTGAAGAACTTGGTTGTACTTTAGATCATTTGCCAACTTAAGCTTTCTTGCCATTTTCTCTTTTTTTCTCTCAATTCCTTTTCATCTTGTTCTTCTTCCTCCACCATCAAAGAAACCTTTCCACCACCACAATCCACCACAAACAACCTTAAACCACCACTCTCACCTCAAACCACCTCTCAAACACCAAACCTTTCCATTTCTAAGCTTGCTTCTCAAGGAAAATCATCTTCCTTGAAACCTTGTTGGCCGAATCCTTATTGCCATCCAAGAGAAGATTTTGTCTTTTCATTTTATCAAGGATCAAGCTTTCTTTCATTTCTTTCAAGACTTCTTAGGTAGGGGTTTTATTTCAAAGTTTTTACTTGTTTTCTTCAAGAAAAGTTCTAGTTTTCTCTTATTTTTCAAGCCTTTCCTTCTATTTTTCTTTTTCGGCCATGAGGCCTTTTCATGAGAAAAACTTTAGCTTGATGATGAGGTTTCAAGATAATGGTCTTGTGATGCCATGTGAGAAACCTCTAAAGCTTGAAAGACTTGGTCTTGGACCATATATGCTCTTGGATTCTTTCCTTTTCTTGGCTCAAAGCTTTGGTTTCCTTTTTCCTTTCCCTTGAGTGGTTTCGGTTTCCTTTTCCTTTATTTGAACAAAGTTTGTTAAAAATGTTAAGTAGATCACAAAAGTTTTGTTAAGAAAATTAATCATATGTTTTCAAAGAGCTCTAAGCTTACCTTTGCCAACCTTAAAGTTGGTTGGCGTTCTAAAGTTTTACTCTAGATTGAAGCCCATGAGCAATAAAATAAAGAATATGATTTAGTTCTTCATATGCTTGTTTAGAAAGTGTTGAGTTTTGTGTTCATTTTCTTGAGCTTGATGATGAAGTTCAAAATCAAAGGCTTCTTTGAAGACTTGGTGCTAAGAACTCTAAAGCTCACTTTATGTTGTAAAGATACAAATTGGGTTAAGGTTATAATGTTCCTCTAAAGTTTTGTAAGAGCTCTAGTTAAGATAAAATGAGTTGCATTCATGTTTATGTTTATGCCTTGCATAGCATGTTTATTTTGATGCCATCACTAAGCTCTCAAGAATAACTAAATGAACTTGCATTATCATGTTTAAATTTCCAAGCTTGCATTTCATGTTTATATTTCAAGTTATCACTTAATCTTTAAAGATAATAATGAGGTTGCATCTCATATTTATTTTATGCTCTCACTTTATTTTATAATGAAGAGTAAAACAAGTGCATAGCATGTTTAAGTTTATGCTATCACCTAAATATCCTAGAGCTCAAAGACTTGCCCAAGTATCACATATGAAGTTTTAGAAAATGGAGGCATTCTAAGAATGCCATTTCGGCCTTGTGTTGATGATGATGGCTTATTGTGAGTTCATCTAATCACAAGTGTCCATAGCCTAAGTCTTGGAATTTTTCTAAGCTTAGGAGCTTAAAGAACATTATGAACAAGGTTTTATGTTTTAAATCTATTTTTATGAACAAAGTAATTTAGCTACTGACCTCACCCATATTTATATGATTTTAAAGAGATTAATTGGTTTTCTAAAAGAGTTTTGAGTTCTTACAATTATTCCAAGAGAAAGCTAGTAACTTATATGCTTTTAAATCATGAAATTATGTGATTACTGAGCTTTGCATTTCGGTTCTGCCCTTGGTGTTTGGCCACTGTATAAATTCTGTTTTATGGTGTTAAGATGTGTAATTTTATGTTTGAGTGAAGTAAGGAACGATTTAGGGAAGCTAGAAAGAATAAGTAACTAGAAAGGACTCAAAATGAGAATTCTAGGAAACTTAGATGCACAAATGGTAAATTCTGTTCCAGCATAATTGGACTTAAGAAAAATTGTTTATAATTAGTGGATATGTGTAGGAATCCCTCATAATTGGTTTAGGAGTTGAATATGGAGCCTTAGGCAAAGAAGGAACTTAGAAAGGGTCAAAGAGGAGATTTTAGGACCCGTAAGTATGATAATTTTCTGCCTAAGTGATGCAAAGCTGTTTGGATATATTAGTGAACATAAATCTTAGTGGGAATTGTAATGATCCCTTAGGTGTTATAAAGAACTATAATGGGTGTTTGGATAATTAGAACACAATTTAACCCTATAAGCGCAAAGCATAAGATATCCTAAGATAAGGAGATGCAATGTGAGAATGAGATCAAGTGAGTATTGTTTTGATGTATGTGAATGTTTTAAATGCCATGAGTATAAGAATGTATGGATGTGTGGCATGTTGCTATGATGATGTGGTACGCTATGTTTAAAATGCATGAGAATATGAGACATGAATAGAGGATATGTTATATGATGTTCTATGGTTGTATGCTCATGTTGCATCCATACAAGATATGATAAAGTGGAAATGATCCCATTATGACTTTCTAAGTTAAGGGTTGTAGGGGTGATCCAAGAAAGAGATGTGATTCCCCTTTTTTTATAAATCTAGCAACGGCTAGTTAGGATAAGCTCATTCCTAGGCGATAGGTGTATTAGGAGTTTTGGTGGCTATGTGAAAATCATGGGCGGCATGTTGGTTGGATTTAGGTGGCTACGGTCAGGGTGGAAAAATTTAAAAAGGAACTCGAAGAGTTCAACTATGATAAAGTAAAAGATGCACATGCATATGTTTCGTGGTTGTTCCATTGGTGCTTATGATTAAGTGATATATGTTGAGTACGTGAATTGACATGCTCAAGCATTGCCATGCATACATAAGATATCTATTGCATTCATACCATCAAGACTCATGCTAAAAGAAACCCACTTCAGATAATAGGATTTGAGAAATTAAAATGAACCTATGCATAAACACCTCTTTCATAATGAAACTCAAATGGCTTGGGGCGATAACGATGACACTAGTGTTAAAGTCGGAGCCCTATTGAGAATCTTGTATAAGTATTCTCACCCCTTTTGTTTTCCCTTCCATGTCATCTCCAGTTCTCAATATAATGCGGATGTTCATGATTTTCCTTGAGGTGTGGGCGTAGGAATCACGTCATCTAGTTCAGATTAGAGGGCTAGGAGAAGCATGAAGACTAGTCTAGCCTTGTCAACATTATGTTTTTCATTAGTTAAAGTTGTTTGGTGTATATGATACTAGATGTCCTTATATTTATAAGGACATCGTTGTTATGTTATGATTACAATATACTACTATAATTTATGTTGTGATTATTCTATGGTTTATTCATGGTTGTTATGATGATGTATATTTGTTGTTATGTTTTACGTTTAATGATCGGTATCTATGCGCATGCTGGCTCGCATTTTAAGTCTTAAGTTCAAAAAAAAAATTAGTCATATTTTTTTTATATACTCATATTTCAAAGAAAGTAAGTCAAGATCTAAGACAAAGGCGTAACAACTAATAACTACCGGAATGCGACTCGAGCATATTGTAACGTCAATTTTTCTTTGAGTACAATTCGAAAATGCGCTAAGGTCATTTTTTAGAAATTTGAGGATTAACCTGGAACTCCTCGAAATGGGTCAACTCAATGTTTGAAGGGGTTATATCTGTTATGTTTGATATCCAAGGTGAAAATCTCGTTTTCCAAACTTTCAACTCAAAATAACCAAAATACCCCTACAATGTTTTATGCAAGAAAAGGTGTCGTTTAGCCGAAACTTTTCCAGGAAGTTTGGAATGATGTTTTTAAGTGGGTTGTGATGTTTAGTTAGCCAGGAGGTCCCAAAGTTTTAGTACAAAATTACCATTTTGCCCTAGAACAGTGTAAAGTGAGCCTAATGACATAATTAAGCAAACCTAAGCAATATTAGGCTTTAATCGAAGATTAATTTATTTTGATAATTAATCTAAAGTCAAAATAATTTATTAAGGTTAATTAGAACCTAAGATTGCTTGGTTAAACTCTAATTACATCTTTTGATTCAAGATTCCTAGTCATGGAATCTTGAATAGTGTTTTCTCTCCAATTCCTTAAATTAAGGAATTGTGCCCATACCTTCATTTGACTAAAGAATGATTTTAAATTGTTAATCTAGCAAGATCACTCCCCTAATCAAGTCTTGCAACCTTAATTAGCCATTACCTCACCTAAACACTTTCTTACAAACTCCTAATCAAAACCTTAATCAAAGAAACACCTAAACACATCATTAAACCACAATTACATGAACAAATTATCTTCTTCCCTTGGCTAAAATCTGGAATTCATGCTCTCCATTTTGTGTCACATGTTGATTTTGTTTCACTCAAAGACCATACCTCAAGCCATGCTTTGAACCATACCTAGCCATGCTTTCAACCATGCCTTTGAATGACAAGTTTTTGAAGATATTTTCCTCCCCTTTGGCATGAAGAAACCGTCAGCCTCCTCCTCCCAAATCAGCCTCCATTGTTCATTTTTCTATAAATACCAAGCCTTGAAGAACTTGGTTACACTTTAGAAGCTTTGCCAAGTTTAGTTTTCTTGCTTTTTCTTTCATTTTCTCTCAAAGTTCTCTTCATCTTGCTCTTCTTTTTCTCCCTCAAAGAAACCTTTCCACCACCATAATCCACCACAAACAACCTTAAACCACCACTTCCTCACCTCAAACCACCTCTCAAACACTTAATCTTTCCATTTCCAAGCTTGCTTTCTCAAGGAAAAATCATCTTCCTTGAGATCATCCTTTGGGCGAATCCTCCTCTCCTCCAAGAGAAGATTTTGTCTTCTCAATCCTTCAAGAACACAAGCTTCCTCTCATTTCTTTCAAGACTTCCTTAGGTAGGGGTTTTGTTTCAAAGTTTTTACTTGTTTTCTTTAAGAAAGTTCTAGTTTTCTCTTGGTTCAAAACTCTTTTTCTCTTCTTTTTCTTTTTCAGCCATGAGGCCTTTTCATGAAAAAACTTTGGCTTGATGATGAGGTTTCAAGATAATGGCTTTGTTGTTGTCATGTGAGAAACCTCTAAAGCTTGAAAAACTTGGTCTTGGACCATATATGCTTTTGGTTTCTTTACTTTTTCTTGTTTATGTTTTCGGTTTCCTTTCCTTTTCCCTTTAAATATTTTGGTTTCTTCTTCCTTTATTTGAACAAAGTTTGTTAAAAATGTTAAGTAGATCACAAAAGTTTTGTTAAGAAAATTAATATATTTTCAAAGAGCTCTAAGCTTACCCTTGCCAACCTTAAAGTTGGTCGGCCGTTCTAAGAGTTTTACTCTAGATTGAAGCCCATGAGCAATAAAATAAAGAATATGACTTAGTTCTTAGTATGTTTGTTTAGACAAAGTGTTGAGCTTTGTGTCCATTTTCTTGAGCTTGATGATGAAGTTCAAAACCAAAGGCTTCTTTGAAGACTTGGTGCTAAGAACTCTAAAGCTCACTTTATGTTGTTAAGATACATATTGGGTTAAGGTTATAATGTTCCTCTAAAGTCTTGTAAGAGCTCTAGTTAAGATAAAATGAGTTGCATTCATGTTTATGTTTATGCCTTGCATAGCATGTTTATTTTGATGCCATCACTAAGCTCTCAAGAATAACTAAATGAACTTGCATTATCATGTTTAAATTTCCAAGCTTGCATTTCATGTTTATATTTCAAGTCATCACTTAATCTTTAAAGATAATAATGAGGTTGCATCTCATATTTATTTTATGCTCTCACTTTATTTTCTAATGAAGAATAAAATAAGTGCATAGCATGTTTAAGTTTATGTCATCACTAAATATCCTAGAGCTCAAAGACTTGCCCAAGTATCACAAGTAAAGTTTTAGAAAATGGAGGCATTTCAAGAATGCCATTTTGGCCTTGTGATGATGATGATGGACTTGGATGAGTTCATCTAATCATAAGTGCCCATAGCCTATGTCTTGGAATTTTTTAAGCTTAGGTGACTTAAAGAACATTATGAACAAGATTTGGTGTTTTAAATCTAATAGATGAGCTAAATAATTTAGCTACTGACCTTACCCATTTTTGTATGATTTTAATGAGATTAATTGGTTTCTAAAAGAGTTTTGAGTTCCTAAAATTATTCCAAGAGAAACTAGTAACTTATATGCTTTTAAATCATGGATTTATGTGCTTATATGAGGCTTACTTTTCAGTTCTGCCTTGACATGTTTTGGCCACTGTATTAAATTCTATTTTATGGTGTTAAAATGTGTAAAATTATGTTTGAGTGAAGCAAGGAACGATTTAGGGAAGTTAGGAAAGAACAAGTAACTAGAAAGGACTTAAAATGTGAATTCTAGAACACTTAGATGCACAAATGGTAAATTCTGTTCCAGCATAAATGGACTTAAGAAAAATGGTTTATAATTAGTGGATATGTGTAGGAATCCCTCATAATTGGTTTAGGAGTTGATTATAGAGCCTTATGCGAAGATGGAACTTAGAAAGGGTCAAAAGGAGATTCTAGGACCCCGTAAGTTTATGATAATTTTCTGCCTAAGTGATGTAATGCTGTTTGGATATGTTAGTAGGCATAAATATTAGAGAGAATTCTAGGTAATGATCCCTTAGGTGTGATAATGATCTATAAGGAAAGTTAGGATAATTAGAACATAAGTTTAAAACTCGTAAGGGCCAAGCATAAGACACCATGAGATAGGAGGTGTGATGTGAGAATGAGACCAAGTGGTATGCTTTGATGAATGTGAATGTTTTAAATGCTATGAGTATGAGAATGTATGGATGTGTGGCATGTTGCTATGATGATGTGGTATGCTATGCTTAAAATGCATGAGAATGTGAGACATGAATATAGGATATGTTATATGATGTTCTATGGTTGTATGCTCATGTTGCATCCATACAAGATATGATAAAGTGGAAATGATCCCATTATGACTTCCCAAGTTAAGGGTTGTATGGGGTGATCCAAGAAAAAAGATATGTTAATAAGGAAATGATCCCATTATGACTTCCCAAGTTAAGGGCTGTACGGGGTGATCCAAGAAGAGATATGATTCCTCTTTTTTTCCTCGTATGAATCTAGCAACGGTAGTTAAGATGAGCTCATTCCTAGGCAATGGGTGTATTTGGAGTTTTGGTGGCTATGTGAAAATCACTGGGGTGGCATGTTGGATGGATTTTGGTGGCTATGATAAGGGTGGAAAAATGGAAAAAGTTAAGAAAAGAATTCAATTATGATAAAGTAAAGACGCACATGCATATGTTTCGTGGTTGTTCCCTTGGTGCTTATGTTTAAGTGGTATATGTTGAGTATGTGAACCGTCATTGCCATGCATACATAAAATATCTGCTACATTCATATCATTAAGACTCATGCTAAAAGAAACCCACTTTGGATAATAAGATTTGAAAAAAATTGAACCTATGCATGTACACCTCTTCATAATGAAACCCGAAGTGGCGGAGGTGATGACGATGACACTTGTGTTAAAGTCGGGAACCCACTGAGAATCTTGTATAAGTATTCTCACCCTCTTTTATTTCCCTCCATGTCGTCTCCAGACGGATCAATGGGGATGTTCGTGATCTTCCTTGAGGTGCGGGCGTAGGAATCACGTCATCTAGTCAAATCAGAGGGCACGGCGGAAGCATGAAGACTAGTCTAGCCTTGTTAACATTTGGTTTTTGCGTTAGTTAAAGTTGTTTGGTGTAATTGATACCCCTAGGTGTCCTTATATTTATAAGGACATCGTTGTTATGTTATGATTATGATATACTACTATAATTTATGTTGTGATTATTCTATGATTTATTCATGGTTGTTATGATGACGTACATTTGGATGTTATGTTTTACGTTAATAGTCGGTATCTATGTGCATGCGCGGCTCGCATTTTAAGTCTTAAGTCAAAAAGAAAAAAAATTTAGTCGTATTTTATTACTCATATTTTAAGAAAAGTAAGTCAAGATCTGACACAAAGGCGTAACAACTAATAACTAATCGAAATGCAACTTGAGAGTATGAGGTTAAGAGTTAGGGTGTTACACGTATGAGGTTAAGAGTTAGGGTGTTACATTTTGGTATAGGAGGTTCGATTCTCATGGAGCTTGAGGATTGGACGACCATGCTCTTTAAAAGCATGATGCGATAGTCATGTCATGTGTAGTGCTTTATCGATAGGATGAGCTATAGGATAGAGATGCATGACCCCTATGTGTGGTGTGCCTTGGTAACTAGCTCACATCATATGAATTATTGAGCCTGATCACCTCAGTGTTTGTTGCTTTGTGTGTTTTAGGGACCAATGGCACCAAATGACGGAGAGGACCTCGACCCAAGTCAGGACGAGACCGGAAGCCATCCGTAAGGTGGCTAGGACCATAAGGGCGATGTTGGAGAGGATGGACCAAGATCAGCTGAATCCCTGGGTCATGGACCCAGGTCCCGAACATGCTCATTTTGGGGAATTCCACAAAGCTAACCCCTTCATTCAAAGGAACCTTAAACCCGACCAAGCCGATGAGTGGATCAAGAACATAGAGAAGATCTTCATAGTGATTCCATGCATGAAGAACAAAAGGTGACTTTTGCCACCTATATCCTGGGAGGTGATGCTGGTTCTAGCATACCGGAGCTAGAGGCTTTGAGACATTAGCACGGAAATCGATTGGGAGTTGTTCAAGGCTCACTTCTACGAGAAGTAATTCTCGGAATCTGTAAGAAATGCCAAGGACATCGAGTTCATGCAATTGACGCAAGGAGGCATGAACGTCGTTCAGTACACCGCCAAGTTCGAAGAGCTCATCAAGTTCTCGAGGATGTCTAAGGAAACCTAAACGAGTATTGGAAGTGCATCAAGTAAAGTCAGGATTGAAGGTCGAAGTCAATGTTGTGGTGGCTCACTTAAGATTAGGACTTCCCTACCCTAGTCAACAAGTGCCGCATTACCGAAGATGGGCATAAGAAGCTAAGTGCATCAAGGCCGAGAGTTCACCAAAAATTGGCACCACAAGCCTCGAAGTTCAAGCCGCCAACCAGGTCATTGGTCGACCGCCACAAGGATCGAATGACCCAAGAGGAGAGGCACCTCGATGTGACCCTCCGTTGCCCAAGGCATGGGAAGAACCATGGCAAGCGACCTTGCCTAGTGGATCAAAGAGTGTGTTTAAGATGTGGCAAACCTGGTCACGTGATTCAAGATTGCAACGTGAAGACCCATTAATGCCGTACCTAAAACCCAACATCAAGGACGAGTGTCAAGCCAATCCGAGATACTCTCCCGTTCCCACCCAAGGTAAGTGTGCGCTAATGGTAGAAACGCATTTAGTGAATTTTAAGGGTGAAATTCTTTTTAAGGAGGAAGTAATATAACGTCCAAATTTCCCATGTATAAATGACCAAAATGCCCTTGAAAGTCATTTTACCCAAAATGAGGATCGCGGTCCCGGCCATCCTAGGGGATGTTTTGATGTTGATAGGGGATTATATGTGTTATGTGTGGTAATAGAGCAGAAGAATCTCATTTTTGAGTTCATGCGCATAATAACCAAAATGCCCCTGTGGTTGGTTGTCATCGTTTACGCCAGTTGAACGACTTTACCAAAAGATTTTAAACGATGTTTTTAGTGAAGTTTAACAATAGCTTAACGGGTAGTCCCTCAGTTTTAGTACAAAATTACCATTTTGCCCCTAGAATAGTGTCCAGTGAGCCTAATGACGTAATTAATCAAACCTAAGCAATATTAGGATCTAATCGAAGATTAATTTATTTGATAATTAATCTCAAGTCAAAATAATTTATTAAGGTTAATTAGGGCCTAAGATTGCTTGGTTAAACTCTAATTACATCTTTGATTCAAGATTCCTAGTCATGGAATCTTGAATACTATTTCTCTCTCCAATTCCTTAAATTAAGGAAATGTGCCCATACCTTCATTTGATTAAAAAATGATTTTAAATTGTTAATCTAGTAATATCACTTCCCTAATCAAGTCTTGACAACCTTAATTAGCCATTACCTCACCTAAACACTTTCTTACAAACTCCTAATCAAAACCTTAATCAAAGAAACACCTAAACACATCACTAAACCACAATTACATGAACAAATTATCCTTCCCTTGGCTGTACAAGGCTGCCAAATTTTCCCTTCCATAATTCATCACATGTTGATTTTATTTCACTCCAAAGGCCATACCTCAAGCCATACCTTGACCATGCTTTCAACCATGCTTGCCATGCCTAAGCCCATACCCATGTAAGAGATATTTTTCCTCCCAAATGGCCAAAGAACCTTCGGCCACTCCTCCTCAAATCAGCCTCCATATTGCAAAATTTCTATAAATACCAAGCCTTGAAGAACTTGGTTGCACTTTAGATCATTTGACAAGTTAAGCTTTCTTGCCATTTTCTCTCTTCCTCTTAATTCCTCTTCATCTTGTTCTTCTTCCTCCACCATCAAAAAGACCTTTCCACCACCATAATCCACCACAAACAACCTTAAACCACTACTTCCTCACCTAAACCACCTCTCAAACACCAAACCTTTCCATTTCTAAGCTTGCTTTCTCAAGGAAAAATCATCTTCCTTGAGAAACTTTATTGGCCAAATCCTTATTGCCATCCAATAGAAGATTTTTTTTTCATTTCATCAAGGATCCAAGCTTTCTTTCATTTCTTTCAAGACTTCCTTAGCTAGGGGTTTTGTTTCAAAGTTTTACTTGCTTTCTTCAAGAAAGGTTCTAGTTTTCTCTTGGTTTTTCAAGCCTTTCCTTCTATTTTTCTTTTTCAGCCATGAGGCCTTTTCATGAGAAAAACTTTAGCTTGATGATGAGGTTTCAAGATAATGGTCTTGTGATTCCATGTGAGAAATCTCTAAAGCTTGAAAACTTGGTCATGGACTATATATGCTCTTGCATTCTTTCCTTTTCTTGGCTCAAAGCTTTGGTTTCCTTTTTCCTTTCCCTTGAGTGGTTTAGGTTTTCTTTTCCTTTATTTGAACAAGGTTTGTTAAAAATGTTAAGTAGATCACAAAAGTTTTGTTAAGAAAATTAATCATATGTTTTCAAAGAGCTCTAAGCTTACCCTTGCCAACCTTAAAGTTGGTCGTTCTATGAGTTTTACTCTAGATTGAAGCCCATGAGCAATAAAATAAAGAATATGATTTAGTTCTTCGTATGCTTGTTTAGATAAAGTGTTGAGTTTTGTGTTCATTTTCTTAAGCTTGATGATAAAGTTCAAAATCAAAGGCTTCCTTGAAGACATGGTGCTAAGAACTCTAAAGCTCACTTTATGTTGTAAAGATACAAATTAGGTTAAGGTTATAATGTTCCTCTAAAGTCTTGTAAGAGCTCTAGTTAAGATAAAATGAGTTGCATTCATGTTTATGTTTATGCCTTGCATATTATGTTTATTTTGATGCCATCACTAAGCTCTCAAGAATAACTAAATGAACTTGCATTATCATGTTTAAATTTCCAAGCTTGCATTTCATGTTTATTTTTCAAGTTATCACTTAATCTTTAAAGATAATAATGAGGTTACATCTCATATTTATTTTGTACTCTCACTTTATTTTATAATGAAGAGTAAAACAAGTGCATAGCATATTTAAGTTTATGCCATCACCTAAATGTCCTAGAGCTCAAAGACATGCCCAAGTATCACATATGAAGTTTTAGAAAATGGAGGCATTCTAAGAATGCCATTTCGGCCTTGTGGTGATGATGATGGCTTGTTGTGAGTTCATCTAATCACAAGTGTCCATAGCCTAAGTCTTGGAATTTTTCCAAGCTTAGGAGTGCTTAAAGAACATTATGAACATGCTTTTATGTTTTAAATCTATTTTTATGAAAAAATTAATTTAGCTACTGACCTCACCCATATTTATATGATTTTAAAGAGATTAATTGGTTTTAAAAGAGTTTTGAGTTCCTAAATTATTCCAAGAGAAAGCTAGTAACTTATGTTTTTAAATCATGAAATTATGTGATTACATGAGCTTTGCATTTTGATTCTACCCTTGGTGTTTGGCCACTATATAAATTCTGTTTTGTGGTGTGAAGATGTGTAATTTCATGTTTGAGTGAAGTAAGGAATGATTTGGAAGCTAGGACTAGAAAGGACTTAAAATGAGAATTATAGGACACTTAGATGCACAAATGGTAAATTCTATTCCAGCATAATTGGACTTAAGAAAAATGGTTTATAATTATTGGATATGTGTAGGAATCCCTCATAATTGGTCTAGGAGTTGAATATGGAGTCTTAGGCGAAGGCGGAACTTAGAAAGGGTCAAAGGCGAAGATTCTAGGACCCTGTAAGCGTATGATAATTTTCTGCCTAAGTGATGCAAAGCTGTTTGGATATATTAGTGAATATAAATCTTAGTGAGAATTGTAACTAATGATCCCTTAGGTGTTATAAAGAACTATAATGGGTGTTAGGATAATTAGAACACAAGTTTAAGACCCATAAGGGCCAAAGCATAAGATATCCTAAGATAAGGAGGTGCGATGTGAGAATGAGATCAAGTGAGTATTGTTTTGATGTATGTGAATGTTTTAAATGCCATGAGTATAAGAATGTATGGATGTGTGGCATGTTGCTATGATGATGTGGTACGCTATGTTTAAAATGCATGAGAATATAAGACATGAATAGAGGATATGTTATGCGATGTTCTATGGTTGTATGCTCATGTTGCATCCATACAAGATATGATAAAGTGGAAATGATCTCACTATGACTTTCTGAGTTAAGGGTTGTAGGGTGATCCAAGAAAGAGATGTGATTCCCCTCTTTCCCCGTATAAATCTCGACGGCTAGTTAGGATGAGCTCATTCCTAGGCGATAAGTGTATTTGGTGTTTTGGTGGCTATGTGAAAATCACTGAGGCGGCATGTTGGACGGATTTTGGTGGCTACGATGAGGGTGGAAAAAGTTAAGAAGGAACTGAAGAGTTCAACTATGATAAAGTAAAAGACACACATGCATATGTTTTGTGGTTGTTCCATTGGTGCTTATGATTAAGTGATATATGTTGAGTGTAACACCCTAATATTTAATCCCAATACGCTTAGGACGTATTAAGATTAATTATTAGTTATTACTTCTCTTTAAATTCATTTACAAAATATTTACGAAAAATCAGGTAAATTTTTTTTTTTAATGATTCATATAAAACAAAGTGCGAACCTTTGCGCGTAACATATACAACGTGAAGCGAAGAATAAATAAAACATACAGAACATAAACATAAAAAAACACATCCATCATGAAAACATTCCTCATCACATTAGATAACATAGTTTAGTACATCACTACAGAAATATAAAGGAAACATAAAGTCTTACCCATACTAGTGGGCAGAGCTTCCAGTACAATAACATAACATAAGAAACATAAAAGCAAATATATGAAACAATCCCAAAAGATAAACACCCAGCTAGCACTACCCTCACACTCCAAGCCTACTGGGATGCCTGATCCTCGAATGGGGAGATGTAGCTCGCGACTGACGAAGCTCCTCGGATGTAGCCCAATGAAGCGGAGATCTAGGCATGGGAATCGAGGGAACAACATGGCCTCCACGTCGTGGTCGCCTCTCGAGCTGTTACGCGCCTCGCATGCCTCGGCTAGGTGACGTGTCCTCGCTACCTCCACTGAGATCCATAGGAAACGAAGGAAAGCCTCCGAAGGATCGGCCTTCTAGTCGAGAACGGAACATACTGGGTGTGGCATCCTCGACAGAAGGAGCACGGGTCCTCTCGTCTCAGGGTCGTGTCCTCTCAAAGATCAGGTCATCGCCAAAGGGTAAAGTCGGATCGAAGCGATAGCTGAGACGGGGGAAGCAAAAGGACGTCCCACGTATGCAAAAACGCGCACCTCGCAATGACCCTTGAAGTGGTAGGGCTGATGCTCGGGTCATAGTGCACCTCCCATGTAGGCGGGTCAATGAAAATCACGAACGACGCCATCTATGTCTGAAGACGTAACGAAAGAAACAGAGAGAGGGTGAGAATCTTGCTAAAGAATCTCAGTAGGAAATCCTCTATCCTAGTGTCATCGTTTACGTCCCAGGAACCTTGGGTTTATTATGAAAAGGTTAAGCATGCATAGGTTCATTATGAGGTTTTCACAAAGATATTTATCCAAGGTCCATGTCTTTTATAATGATTCTTAATGCATGTATGCAACATAATAGTTCATGGATGCATGGCAGACTTTAGGTAAATCAAACAAATATCAAACAACATATAAGTGGCATGTAACTTTTCTCTTGAACATCTTTCCTTTTCTCATACTTGTGACACCAATCATAATAGTAATGTACCCTTTAACTAGGCTATGAGCTCATACCTTAACTAGTCGTCACTAGTTCTTACTTATCCTCTTGATAAGCGAATCATAAACATAATCATCATAATCCTGACTCCCAGAGTATGGATAGGAAGCCTAAGGATCACCCATCATGGGACTTTTTCCTTCTTCGAAACGCATCGACTGGTTAAGACGACTTTGTCCGCTTGGCAGGCTAATGTCTATGCCCTCACGGTTTTACCTTCTCCTCACCGGGGAGAAGTACGTCTCGGTGTGTCACCTTAAACATTATATATCTTTCCTTCTTCGAAACGCATCGACTTGGTTAAGCCAGTGACTTTGTCCGCTTCAGGCTGATGCCTATGCCCTCACGGTTTTACCTTCTCCTCACCGAGAGGAGAAGTACATCTCGACATGTCACTTTAAACATCACATTTCTTAAAAACTTTCTTATGTCCCTCAAATTTGACGGAAATTTGGCATAACGCTACTCTCAGAATTTCCTCAAATTTGAGTCATGCCACATAATCTCAGTCACATGCATCATTTTCATGGAACTTGCTCAAATCAATAACTTTCTAGCACATGAGCATATTCCTCAATTTCATTCATATTTCGAAACCTTATGCATCTTAAATACAACATTTCATCATATCATCATACCAATCATGCACATAAAGTTTCATGCTCAAGGAACTAACATAATCACATCATCATACATATGCTCGAGGCTCATCATCATAAATATGCTCTCTCGGCCACCTATCTCATATATTATGCTTTGACCCTTCAGGGCCTTAAACTTGTATTTGCATCTTCATTACCCTCAAGGGCTAACACTTAAACTTTTCTCTAAGATTTGAACTCACTAAAATTCCATAGCACTGCACATGAAAGGGCAGAAAATATCATTTGCTTAAGGGCTCTAGAACTCCATCGTGACCCTTTTTAATCCATCTTCGCCTAAGGCTCCATAATCAATTCCTAGACCAATTATGAGGGATTCCTAGGCATGTTCTCTAAGTTATAAACCATTTTAAGCTTTTATCTTCACATTAAACTTAGAAATCAACACCTAATCATTTATGAAGGGATTTTGTACATGTCTTACTAATTATGAGTCATTTATCCTTGAATCAATCATGCTAGAGCAGATTTCATTTTATGCATTAAGGTGTTCTAGAATTCTCTTCTCTAATTTCTTTCAAGTTACTTATTCTTTTCTAACTTTTCTAAATCGATCCTTGCTTCACTCAAACATAACTTTACACATTTTAACACCTTAGATCAGCATTTATATAGCAGCCAAACATAGAAGCAGAGCCGAAATCATAAGCCCATAAAATCACATAATCTCTTGATTTGAAATGCATATAAGTTGCTAGTTTTCTCTGGGAACATTTTAGGAACAAAAGGTATTCTGGTAATCGATTACATGTTCCTAGTAATCATTACCAGAGCTAATTCATATGGGTTTTCAAACAACGGTAATTGAATCTTTAGAAGAATAAAGAACATAAGAGTAATCGATTACTATAGTAATCGATTCCAGGGTTTTGGAGGTTCTGGGCATGAAGAAGCCGTGGTAATGATACTCTACCTCTGGTCATCGATTACCAAAACCAAAAATCCTCGAAAAACTTCTGGTAATCGATTACATGTATGGTAATCGATTACCAAACCTAGGAATTTGAGAAAACATGGTTTTTGACACATTCCAAACTATTTAAACATCTTGAGACCTCATAAAACAGTTTTCCAACATTTTCTTGAAATTATTCATGCATTTTACAAAATCAAACCATTATTGAATCATACTAAAACTCATCCATTTCTTTTTAATTAGAGTTTCTTTTTAGGATACTTAGGGCAAGTCTTTGAGCTTTAGAATATTTAGGTGATAACATAATCTTAAACATGCTATGCACTTTTTTTACTCTTCATTAGAAAGTAAAGTGAGAGCATAAAATAAATATGAGATGCAACTTCATTATTATCTTTAAGGATTAAGTGATGACTTGAAATATAAACATGAAATGCAAGCTTGGGAATTTAAATATGGCAATGCAAGTTCATTCATTTGTTCTTGTGAAATTAGTGATGGCATCAAAATAAACATGAGATGCAAGACATAAATTTAAACATGAATGCAACTTGTTTTTATCTTAACTAGAGCTCTTACAAGACTTTTAGAAGAACATAAACCTTAACCCATTATGTATCATAAGGCAAGCTTTAGAGTTCTTAGCACCTAGACCTCAAAGAAGTCTTAAGGTTTGAACTTCATCATCAAGCTTAAGGAAATGGACACAAAGTTCAACACTTTGTCTAAACAAAGCTACAAGGACTAAGTCATATTCTTTATTTTATTGCTCATGGGCTTCAATCTAGAGTAAAACTCTTAGGCCGACCAACTTTAAGGTTGGCAAGGGTAAGCTTAGAGCTCTTTGAAATCATGTGATTAATTTTCCTTAACAAAACTTTTGTGATCTACTTTACATTTTTAGCAAACTTTGTTCAAACCAAAGCAAAGGAAACCAAAATCATGAAAGGAAAGGAAAGAAAACCACAAACTTTATCAAGGAAAAAGGAAGAAATCAAGGCATGTATGGTCCAAGACCAAGTTGTTTCAAGCTTTAGAGGTTTCTCACATGACAACAACAAGTCATTATCTTGAAACCTCATCATCAAGCTCATGTTTTCTTTATGAAAGGGCCTCTTGGCCAAAAAAGAAAGGGGAAGGGGAAAAGAGTTTGAAACCAAGAGAAAAACTAGAACTTTCTTAAAAACACAAGCAAAAACATTAAAACAACACCCCTACCTAAAGAAGTCTTGAAGAGAGATGTAAGGAAGCTTTGTTTTCTTGATGAAAGGAGAAGGAAATCCTCTTGAAGTCTTGAGGAAGAACTTGGCCCAAGTGAGGGAGTTTGAGAGGAAATGAGAGGATTTTGCAAGAAGTGTGAACTTACCAAGTGAACCAAAGTGTGACAAGGTTCATCAAGGCTTGGTATTTATAGAAGATGGAGAGCTCATGGATGGCCTTTGAGGGGAGGAGTGGCCGGACAAGTGAGGAAGGAGGAGAGAAGAAATATCTCTTTGATTGGTATGGTGGAGGTATGGGCAAGGCATGGTGAGGTATGGGTTAGGTATGGTGTAACCCATAATATTTAACCCCAATACGCCTAGGACGTATCAAGACTAATTATTAGTTATTACTTCTCTTTAAATTCATTTACAAAATACTTAGCGGAAAATACAGGTAAATTTTTTTTTTTTGAAATGATTTATATAAAACAAAGTGCGAGCCTTTGCGCGTAACATATACGACGTGAAGCGAAAGAATGAATAAAACATACAGAACATAAGCATTAAAGAACACATCCATCATAAACATCATTCCTCATCATCTAGATAGCATGGTTTAGTCATCACAACGGAAATATAACAAAAATATAAAGTCTTACCCATATTCAGTGGGCGGAGCCTCCAGTACAATAACATAAAATAAGAAACATGAAAACAAATACATGGATCAAGTCCAAAAGATACTCCCAAGCTAAGGTTACTCGGACATCTATGGACGACGCAAATCCTCAACGGAGATATGTAGCCTGCCAAACTCACGAAGTTCCTCGGATGTGGCCCATCGGAAGAGGAGACGTGGCCATGCAATCGACGAGCGACGTGACCACCTCGGCGAGGGCGTCTCTTGGCTAGCGTACATGCCTGACAGGTCTAGATAGGAGTCTGTCTCCTTTCTCGAGCCAAACAGAAGAAGTGGAATCCTTTGAATACGGATTGGCGGATGTCCTAGATAGGTCTCTCCCAAGCGGTGTATGAGGGATACGAACTTCAAATCATGCACGCTGAGGATGAGGGTCGAGCATGGCGGTTCAACTCGTCACGGGGCGCGTCCTCTCAAAAATCATGTCGTCGCCAAAGGGGAGGTTGAAATGAAGTGGAAGTTAGAACTGGAAAGGCAACAAAGTTGACGTATGCAAAAACGCACACCTCGTAATGACCCTTGAAGTGGTACTGCTGATCGGGGTCATAGTGCACCTCCCATGTCCGGGTCAATGAAAATCACGAACGATGCCATTATGTAACACCCTAATAATTAACCCAATACACCTAGGCAGTCTGATTAATTACTAGACTTTACTCTTTGCTTCAGTTCCTTAATCATGCTTTGAAAATACTTAGTGAAATTACGAGCCATTTTTTTTAAACATAATTGAAAACGTGAGCCGCGCTTAACGTGAAAGATTTAGCAAAATTTAAAAGACACATAGGAATTTACAAACATCACATCATAATATATTGGCTCCATCATAGCATCCATAATTACATATCATATAGATATTTTGCCTACCAACAGAATAAGACTAAGTGTAGGCAATCTAATAAAACATAAATAATATATGGATGGAAGGACATCCATTAATGGCACCTAGTAATAACACTCCAGGGATAGGGATAGATATCTGAAATATACGAGTGAAACTAGCAGGATTCAAGTTCAGCTATCTGACAAGCCTCAATATGATTCACGAACGCTTCCTCTTTTCTGAAGACGAGATGGAAAGAAAAATAGAGGGAGTGAGAAACTTATAAAGAATCTCAGTAGGGTACTCACCTCATGATGCATTGTGTCATCATCATCGTCCCCAGGAACCTCGGGTTATTATGAAATAGTGAGCATGCTAAGATTGATTTATTAAGTTCGAAAATATACTTTACCGAGGTTCGTCCTTTAATCATGCGTCTTATAATGCATCATAAACTTAGCATGTCATGTTTATAATGAACTTTTCCTTTCATATATAATAACATAGTTATGCATAAAATCACATCATATTCCTCATCATCATTTCATAATACTATGCATAGCAGAATATCATATTTCTCATCATCATCTCATAAATACTATGCATAGCAGAACATCATATTCACATAATGCATTTACTTAGTTTCTTAGGTGACTTAAAGTTACTTTCATCATCATTTTCCTGGGCCACCCTATCTCCACCCTTTTGGGAGTAATCTAGGTTATGAGCTCATACCTTGCTAGTCGTCACTAGCACATACTTATCCCTTTTGATAAGTAAAATTCCGTCTCTTACCCTTTTGAGAGAAGACTAGGGGCAAGAATCACCTTTTCACCGCCTATAGTTTGATGGGTCCAAAGGATCATTTTCTCATATATTTTGAGTCACCTTTAAGTCTTTGCATGTTATATCATAATACAATTCTTCATTCATAATCATCATAACATTTTCTCATTTATAGTCTTATGCCGAAATAATATATACCAACTGTAATCATGCATCTAGGAGATTCCAGGAAAGAGAGGTGGGTCACAATGGACACGCTTAAATACCAAATCTTTCCTTAGCCAGAATCTTTCCAAATTGCACTCTAGGTAATACACTTTCTTCCAGGAACAAATATGTCTTTATTTCATGCATAAGTTTTCATTGTTTGCAACAGCAACTATAACATACAAACCAGGGAATCAATCAATGACACCAAATTCTTAATAAGCATCAAATCACATTTTAAGTACACATAAATTACTAGCTTCCCATAAAATTCTTACAAAGTTTTAAAACTCTTTTAGAACTAATTCCTTTTGTTAAACTTGAAAGAAGTCATAGGACTTTAGGCCTAAATTAACCATGGGACCGATTTATAACTTGAAAGAATGTTCATAATTAAATCTTTCACTTAAGATAAAAGGAGCAAGTCTTGAGCTTTAGAGATTTAGGTGACATCTTTGAATTATTACCATGCTATGCAACCTTATTTTAATCTTATCTTTATAAGGTGATAGCTTGGAATTATAAACATGATATGCAATTCCATTTCTTTATCTTTAAGATTTAAGGTGATAACTTGAAAATTAAACATGATGCAAGAACTGAGCGACATCCGCAGGGACAGGTAGAGGAAGAAGAATCTTAAGCAAGAGGCGGTAGTCCAGCAAGGGTGAGGGAGATGAGAATTACATTTTTTAAGCTCCAATTCTCAAGACTTCTTAAAGAATAAATTCTTTAACTCCAATTATCTCATTTCTTCGCTTATGATTCATAAGCAAGTCTTTGAGCTCTAGGATTTTTAGGTGATGACATAAAATAAACATGTCATGCATTGACTCTTTTAGCCATTATAAAATAAAGTGAGAGCATAAAATAAACATGAGATGCAACTTCTTTATTATCTTTAGAGATTAAGTGACAACTTGAAATTTAAACATGAAATGCAAGCTTGAAATTTAAACATGAGATATGCAAGTTCATTTATTTATTCTTGAGAATTTAGTTATGACATAAAATAAATATGGCTGTGCAAGGCATAAACTTAAACATGGATGCAAGTTCACTTGATCTCTTTACTAGAGCTCCTTCAAGACTTTAAGAGAATTATGTTTTCAACCCAATATATGTATCTTAGCAAGACAAAGTAAAAATACATATTTCATATTCAAACCTCAAGATAAAAATATTATTCTTTAAAGTTTTGCATTAAATGGAATGTTCAAGCTTTAGAGGCCTAACTTGTGATGGATTTACAACCCATATTCAAGGTCCTCATCATCAAGCCATCATTTCATTCCTTCCTAGGCCATTTGGCCAATGGAAAATAAGGAAAGAAAAACTGAAATTTTAGAAGCTTTGGAAACTAGTGAAACCTTCAAGTTTTAGAGATCTAACTTGTGAAAGCTTTGCAACCAACACTCAAGAATCTCATCATCAAACCATGGTCTCATCATAAGCTAGGCCATATGGCCAAAATACTTTAAAAAGAAAGGAAGAAGAAACTGAAAATGAAAACTTAAAAGAAAGCTCATGAAAACATCATTTTTGAGCTAGAAACATAACTTAGCATAAAATGAACTTAAACACCTCCCTACCTAATTTGATTTGAAAGAAAGGAAGAGAACTTGGTTTCCTTGAGTGAAATGAAGCAAAATATCCTTGAAAAGCTGAAGGGAGAATTCAACCAAGAGAAAGAAAGAAAGAAAGCTTTTGGTGCTCCTAAGACTAGAATTTGTGTAAGTTATGAACTAAGCATCTAAACTATCTTCAAGCATGCCTATTTATAGAGATTTTGCAGCTCATAAATGGACAAAGGAAGGAAAGAAATCTGACCAAAAATTAGAGAAAAAAAATAAGGAAGAAAAATCATTTTGTTTGGTGGCTTAAAACATGGAATCATGTTTCCATGTTTTCATGATTCTTTGTTTTCATTCTTTGGATTTTTGTGTAATAATTTTCTGACTTATTACTCAATAATTTTGTGCATTACAGCCTTGTGGAAGAGGATTTTGTGTGTTCCATGTATTTTTTAGGTGTAGGCAAGGTATTCATGCAATTTAGAATTTACGGTTAAGGGTTTAAGTGAATTACTAAGCAATTTGGGTGTTTTAAGCAATTTTAGGTTCTAATCAATCTAAATAAATAATTTTGACTCTAGATTAGTAATTAGAATTTAATAAGCTTTAATTTGAGCCTAATATTGCTTAGGTTTCGTTAGACAAATCAAAAATCTCAAAATTTGTAAAACAAAAGACAGTGGCAAAACGTCATTTTACTTAAAAATTGCCGACCACCAAGCTTAACCAATGGTTAATCATGGCTTAAAAACACCTTTTAACACATTTTAGTGAGGTTCGGGCTAGTGGGCACAAATCGAGTTAAAACGGAAGGGCGTTTTGGTCATTTCGCGTCGAAGCTCAAAATTAGGATTCTTCTCCTCTATTAACACACATAACACAAACAATCCCTTATTAACATCAAAACATCCCCTTGAGGATGGGTGGGGCCCACGATCCTCATTTTCAGTAAAATAACCTCGGGGCATTTTGGTCATTTTACACGTACAGAAATTGGGGTTTGCAATACTTGCACGAATTGCTCCTAACTTCTCTTCTAACGTTATATTCCTTTATTAAGGATTGTTTGGTCTCAAATTTTATATAATATTTACCTACGGTAATTCGGTAATTCCTAATGATAGTAAAAATTACAAGTAAAAATTGGGGCGTACACCATCGATGTCTGAAGACGTAACAAAAAAGAGAGAGAAGGTGAGTTCTTGCTAAGAATCATAGGGAAATCCTTTATCCTAGTGTCATCGTTACATCCCAGGCACCTTGGGTTTATTATGAAA
The DNA here is from genome assembly GCA_030441495.1 of Dalbergia oliveri. Classification (NCBI taxonomy): domain Eukaryota; kingdom Viridiplantae; phylum Streptophyta; class Magnoliopsida; order Fabales; family Fabaceae; genus Dalbergia; species Dalbergia oliveri. Next base: position 218,431 of record JAMLFY010000025.1, read on the forward strand.
AGGTTAAGCATGCATTGGTTCATTATGAGGTTTTGCAAAGGTAATTATCCAAGGTCCATGTCTTTTATAATGATTCTTAATGCATGTATGCAACATAATAGTTCATGGATGCATGGCAGGACTTTAGGTAAATCAAACAAATAACAAACAACATATAAGTGGCATGTAACTTTTCTCTTGAACATCTTTCCTTTTCTCATACTTGTGACACCAATCATAATAATAACCGCACCCTTTAAACTAGGCTATGAGCTCATACCTTAACTAATCGTCACTAGTTCTTACTTATCCTCTTAATAAGCGAATCAAAAACATAATCATATTCATCATAATCTCAACTCCAGAGTATGGGTAGGGGGCCTAAGGATCACCCATCATGGGACTTTTTCCTTCTTCGAAACGCATCGACTGGTTAAGACCAACGACTTTGTCCTCTTTGGCAGGCTAATGTCTATGCCCTCACGGTTTTACCTTCTCCTCACCGAGTAGGAGAAGTACGTCTCTGTGTCACTTTAAACATCATATACTTTTCCTTCTTCGAAACGCATCGACTCTTTAAGACCAGCGACTTTGTCCGCTTTGGGGGCTGATGCCCATGCCCTCATGGTTTTACTTTCTCCTATTAGGAGGGAAACTAGTTCTGGATATCATTATTAAACATCATTTTCTCAAAAACTTTCTTGTATCCCTCAAATTTGATGGAAATTCAACGGCATAACAGCTATCTCCGAATTTCCTCAAATTTGAGTCATGCCACATAATTTCAGTCACATGCATCATTTTCATGGAACTTTCTCATTGCAATAACTTTCTAGTTCACATGAGCATATTTCTCAATTTCATTCATATTTTCGAAACATTATGCATCTCAAACACAACATTTCATCATATCACCAAATCAAATTATGCACATAAAGTTTCATGCTCAAGGAACTAACATAATCACATCATCATAAGTATGCACGAGGTTCATCATCATAATCATACTCTCGTCCACCTATCTCATAGTATCTTATGTTTTGATTCTTACGGGCTTTAAACTTGTATTTGCATCTTTATTACCCTCAAGGGGTTAACACTTAGACTTGTTTTCTAAGGTTGAACTTACTACAAATTCCAAACGGCACTGCACAAGGAAGGGCAAAAATATCATTTGCTTAAGGGGCTCTAGAATCTCCATTTGTGACCCTTTTAAGATCCATCTTCGCCTAAGGCTCCATAATCAATTCCTAGACCAATTATGAGGGATTCCTAAGCATATTCTCTAAGTTATAAACCACTTTAAATCTCTTGTCATCGTCTTAAACTTAGAAATCAACACCTAATCATTTATGAAGAGATCTTGTACATGTCTTACTAATTATGAATCATTTATCCTTGAATTAATCATGCTAGAACAATTTGCATTTCTTGCATTAAGGTGTTCTAGAATTCTCATCTCTAACCCTTTTAAGTTACTTATTCTTTTCTAACTTTTCTAAATCGGTCCTTGCTTCACTCAACATAATTTTTACACATTTAACACCTTAGAACAGCATTTATAGGAGCCAAATATAGAACCGAAATCATGAACCCATAAAATCACATAATCTCTTGGTTGAAATGCATAAAAGTTACTAGTTTTCTCTTGGGATATTTCTGAAACAAAAGGTGTTCTGGTAATCGATTACATGTTCCTAGTAATCGATTACTAGGAGCTCAATTCATTCTGGGTTTCAAAAACAACTGGGTAATCAATTACATGCAATGGTAATCGATTACTAGGGTTAAATCCTTTGAAAAATAAAAATATAGGGTAATCGATTACACTATAGGGTAATTACAAGGTTTCAGAATAGGTTCTGGGCATGAAGAAGCCGTGGTAATCCTTCTGGTAATCGATTACCAGAACCAAAAGTCCTTCAAAACTCTGGTAATCGATTACATGTATGGTAATCGATTACCAGAACCTTGAATTTGAGAAAACATGGTTTTTGACACATTCCAAACTATTTAAACATCTTGAGACCTCATAAAACAATTTTCCAACATTTTCTTGAAATTATTCATGCATTTTACAAAATCAAACCATTATTGAGTCATACCAAAACTCATCCATTTCTTTTTTATCTGAGTTTCCTTTTTAGGATACTTAGGGCAAGTCTTTGAGCTCTAGAGTATTTAGGTGATGACAAAATCTTAAACATGCTATGCACTTTATTTTACTCTTCATTAGAAAGTAAAGTGAGAGCATAAAATAAATATGAGATGCAACTTCATTATTATCTTTAAGGATTAAGTGATGACTTGAAATATAAACATGAAATGCAAGCTTGGGAATTTAAATATGGTAATGCAAGTTCATTCATTTACTTATGAAATTAGTGATAGCATCAAAATAAACATTGATGCAAGGCATAATTTTAAACATGAATGCAACTATTTTTATCTTAACTAGAGCTCTTGCAAGGCTTTTAGAGGAACATAAACCTCAACCCATTATGTATCATAAGGCAAGCTTTAGAGTTTTTAGCACCTAGACTTCAAGAGAAATCTTAAGGTTTGAACTCATCATCAAGCTTAAGAAATGGACTCAAAGTTCAACACTTTGTCTAAACAAAACTACAAGGACTAAGTCATATTCTTTATTTTATTGCTCATGGGCTTCAATCTAGAGTAAAACTCTTAGAACGGCCGACCAACTTTAAGGTTGGCAAGGGTAAGCTTAGAGCTCTTTGAAATCATAAGATTAACTTTCTTAACAAAACTTTTGTGATCTCCTTACATTTTACAAACTTTGTTCAAATCCAAAGAAGAAAAATAATGAAATCCTTAAGGGAAAGGAAGAGGAAAACCAAAACTTAAGCCAAGAAAAGAAGGAAATCCAAGCATGTATGGTCCAAGACCAAGTTGTTTCAAGCTTTAGAGGTTTCTCACATGACAACAACAAATCATTATCTTGAAACCTCATCATCAAGCTCATATTCTTTTTATAAAAAGGCCTCTTGGCCGAAGAAAGAGGAAGGAAAAAAAGAGTTTGAAACCAAGAGAAAAACTAGAACTTTCTTGAAGAACACAAACAAAATCATCAAAACTTAACCCCTACCTTAAGAAGTCTTGAGAGATATGAAAGAAAGCTTGAGTTCTTGATGAAATGGAGAAGGAAAATCTTCTTGAAACTTGAAGGAAGAAATCAGCCAAAGTGGGGAAGTTTGAGAGGAAATGAGAGGATTTGCAAGAAGTGTGAACTTACCAAGTGAACCAAAGTGTGACAAGGTTCATCAAGGCTTGGTATTTATAGAAGATGGAGAGCTCATGGATGGCCTTTTGGGGGAGGAGTGCCGGCCAAAATGAGGAGGGAGGAGAAGAAATATCTCTTTGATTGGTATGGTCTTAGGAATGGTGTTGGGCATGGCAAGGTATGGGCAAAGCATGGCCTAAGGCATGGGCTTTGAGTGCATCAAAAATCAACATGTGGCACCATTTTTAGGGGAATTTTCGGCCAACATCAGCCAAGGGGGAGGGATTTTTGTTCATGTAATTATTTAAGGATGTGTTTAAGTGTTTCTTTGATTAAGGTTTTGGTTAGGAGTTTGTAAGCAAGTGTTTAGGTGAGAAAATGGTTAATTAAGGTGGTTCAAGACTTGATTAGGAGGTAATCTTATTAGATTAGTAATTTAAAATAATTCTTTTGGTCAAAAGAGGTATGGCTCTATTCCTTAATTTAAGGAATTGGAGAGAGAAAACACTATTCAGGATTCCATGACTAGGAATCTTGAATTTAAAGAATACAATTAGAGTTTATCTAAGCAATCTTAGGTTCTAATTAACCTTAATAAATCATTTTGACTCTAGATTAATTATCGAAATAAATTAATCTTCGATTATAGCCTAATATTGCTTAGGTTTGCTTAGTTGCGTCATTAGGCTTACTGGACACGTTCTAGGGGCAAAATGGTAATTTTGTGCTAAAACAAACAAAACAAAACCGGGCTCCCGTGAGGCACTAGGTCTAATGAAACTCTTTTCTAACTCTTCCAACCGGGTTTTCAATTCCTTCAACTCCAAGGGTGACATCCTATACGGGGCTATCGATAGGTCCCGTCCGAACCAACTCGATGGAGAACTCCACCTCTCTCTGGAGGAACTCGGTATCTCATCCGGAAATACCTAGGGTACTCTTACCACAGGAATGTTATCTATGTTCGCTAAAGTCTGCCTCGCTAGCGGCTAGAAGGACATATCCCTTAGTTTTCTCCCTATAGAAGACATCTACGACATTCACATAAAGTTTCAAGGTTTGACTAGTCTTGCTAGGTGACAAATAACAGATTTGTATAACTCTAACAACACATGGTTAGCGTGAAGCCAATCCATGCCAAGGATTATTCCTATGTCTTTCAAAGGTAAACAAATCAAATCTATGACATAGGATCTATTTTTAACAGGAGATGGCAATTTAAAACAGTTACATGTATGTAGAGGACGGTTGGTGGGAGTAGAAACAATAAGATCAAAAGGAAGCTTAGAAACTTGCAAATTTAGAGACTCGACACTAGCATGTGAGATAAAGAATGAGTAGCACCAGAGTCATATAGCACATTAAGGTTCTACCATTTAGTTCGCATTTACCTTCGATGAGGTCGTTGGATCCGTTCGCATCTCTCGCGTTGAGGGTAAAGACCCGTCCTTGGTGTTGTGGTCGGGATTACTGACGACCCTCTATTGCTTCTGCAATCCTTTGCATAGTGGTCGAGCTTGCCACACTTGAAGCATACTCCTTGTCCGGTAGGTAGGGACGATTGCCATGATTCTTTCCAACTGGGCACTCCACCCTTGTGCGGTTCGGGACAGCAGGGACTCTTGGGTGCCTTGTTCTTGTTCCCGTTGGGCCCTCCTTGTTGATTATTGTTGTTGTTGTTGCGAGGACCGCTCACTCCTCCTTGATGGTTGCGGCTCCCTCCGTTGGGTTGAAAGGCGGCCTCGGTGTTGCCGGATGATTAATTGTTAGGTCCTCTTTGTTGTTGTGGTTGATGATGTTGTTGTGGTTGTTGATGCTTGAACTGATTGGATTGGTAGGGATGGTAGTGGTTCCTCGTTTGAGTCTATTTGATGGCTTGAACTTCGGGGCTTGGGGTCCCAAACCACGGGACGATCCACCCTTGCGGCTCTCATCTTTTTGTGCCCTTCTTCATGATTCGACACTTGTTGACTGGGTCGGAAGTCCCTAATCTCCATGTGTGCCACAGCGTTAAGTTTAGCCTTCAAACCGGCCTCAAACTTAACACACTTCCATATCTCATCGGGGTTCCCTTGGAAAACCCGTGAACTTGATCAATTCTTCAAACTTCGCGTGTACTGGGCGCAGACATTCCACCTTGGACCAACTGCATGAACTCAATGTCCTTGGCATTCTTCGGATTCCAGGAAATGCTTCTCATAGAAGTACGTCTTAACGCTCCCAATTGATGGCTGCGCCCGTAGCTTCTAGCAGCATTCGGGTGCGGTCCACCAAAACTTAGTGTCGGCTTCCATCATGTAGGCAGCAAAGGTGACTTTCTGTTCCTTTGAACAGGCAACAACGAGTAGATCTTTTCCATGTTCTTGATCCACTCATCAGCCTGACGGATTCAGAGCTCCACGAAAGGTTGGGGGATTAGCCTTGCGGAACTCCCCAAACGGGCTTGTTCCATCCTTCGCGGAGGGAACTTGAGCAGCGTCCCTTGGTTATTCATGCGGTCGAACATGCGTTCCATCGCCCTAGCCATTTCGCGTAGGCCTAGCCTCATTTCCTTGTTCACCGCGGCGTTGTGTTCCTATTCCCTGGTGCCATTGGTCCCTAAGCACACAAGTCAACAAATACCGAGGTGATCAGGCTCAATATTCCAAGCTAAATGAGCTAGTTACCATGGCACAAGACAAGGTCATGAATGCCTATCCTATAGCTTATCTCTAACAGCTAAGCACTATACATGACATACTACCATAGCATGCTTTTAAAGCATGGTCAGTGCAATCCTCAGGCTCGTGAGAATTCAAACTCTCTATAAAATGTAACACCCTAATATTTAACCCCAATACGCCTAGGACGTATCAAGACTAATTATTAGTTATTACTTCTCTTTAAATTCATTTACAAAATACTTAGCGAAAATACAGGTAAATTTTTTTTTTTGAAATGATTTATATAAAACAAAGTGCGAGCCTTTGCGTAACATATACAACGTGAAGCGGAAGAATAAATAAAACATACAGAACATAAGCATTAAAGAACACATCCATCATAAACATCATTCCTCATCACATTAGATAACATAGTTTAGTACATCACAATAGAAATATAACAGAAATATAAAGTCTTACCCATACTAGTGGGAGAGCTTGCAGGACAATAACATAAAATAAGAAACATGAAAACAAATACATGGATCAACCCCAAAAGATACTCCCAAGCTAAGACTTTCCTCCAACACCTACGGACGACGCAAATCCTCCTACCCATGTAGCCTACGAACTGCGAAGTCCTCGGATGTGGCCCATCGAAGAGGAGACGTGGCCATGCGGATGGCGAGCGACGTGACCACCTCGTGAGGGCGTCTCTCGGGCTTGACACGCCTCACAAGCCTCGCTGGGAGACTCTCCTCGCTACCCCTATCCAAGGGCAACCGAAGGGGCGGAATCCTCCGAAACGGATCGGCTGGTGATCCTCAGGTCTCTCCCGAGCGGCGTATGAGGGATACGAACTCGATGATCATGCACAGCGAGGATGAGGGTGGGCACCGCGGTTACCCGTCACATGGGCGCGTCCTCTCAAAAATCATGTCGTCGCCAAAGGGGGAAGTCGGAGTGAATCGAAGCTGGAGACTGGAAAGGCAAAGGGCGTCCCATGTATGCAAAAATGCGCACCTCGCAATGACCCTTGAAGTGGTAGGACTGATGCTCGGGGTCATAGTGCACCTCCCATGAAGTGGGTCAATGAAAATCACGAACGACGCCATCGATGTCTGAAGACGTAACGGAAAGAAAGAGAGAGGGGTGAGAATTCTTGCTAAAGAATCTCAGGAGGAAATCCTCTATCCTAGTGTCATCGTTTACGTCCCCAGGAACCTTGGGTTTATTATGAAAAGGTTAAGCATGCATAGGTTCATTATGAGGTTTTCACAAAGGTATTTATCCAAGGTCCATGTCTTTTATAATGATTCTTAATGCATGTATGCAACATAATAGTTCATGGATGCATGGCAGCACTTTAGGTAAATCAAACAAATAACAAACAACATATAAGTGGCATGTAACTTTTCTCTTGAACATCTTTCCTTTTCTCATACTTGTGACACCAATCATAATAGTAACCGCACCCCTTAAACTAGGCTATGAGCTCATACCTTAACTAGTCGTCACTAGTTCTTACTTATCCTCTTGATAAGCGAATCATAAACATAATCATATTCATCATAATCCCGACTCCAGAGTACGGGTAGGGGCCTAAGGATCACCCATCATGGGACTTTTTCCTTCTTCGAAACGCATCGACTGGTTAAGACCAGCGACTTTGTCCGCTTTGGCAGGCTAATGTCTATGCCCTCACGGTTTTACCTTCTCCTCACGAGCAGGAGAAGTACGTCTCGGTGTGTCACTTAAACATCATATATTTTCCTTCTTCGAAACGCATCGACTGGTTAAGACCAGCGACTTTGTCCGCTTTGGCAGGCTAATGCCCATGCCCTCACGGCTTTACCTCAGAGGAGAAGTACGTCTCGGCATATCACTTTAAACATCATTTTCTCAAAAACTTTCTTATGTCCCTCAAATTTGACGGAAATTCGGCGGCATAACAACTACTCTCCGAATTTCCTCAAATTTGAGTCATGCCACATAATTTCAGTCACATGCATCATTTTCATGGAACTTTCTCATTGCAATAACTTTCTAGTTCACATGAGCATATTTCTCAATTTCATTCATATTTTGAAACATTATGCATCTCAAACACAACATTTCATCATATCACCAAATCAAATTATGCACATAAAGTTTCATGCTCAAGGAACTAACATAATCACATCATCATAAGTGTGCACGAGGTTCATCATCATAATCATACTCTCTCGTCCACCTATCTCATAGTATCTTATGCTTTGACCCTTACGGGCTTTAAACTTGTATTTGCATCTTTATTACCCTCAAGGGTTAACACTTAAACTTTTCTCTAAGATTTGAACTCACTAAAATTCCAAACAGCACTACACAAAAGGGCAAAAATATCATTTGCTTAAGGGGCTCTAGAATCTCCATTCGTGACCCTTTTTAAGATCCATCTTCGCCTAAGGCTCCATAATCAATTCCTAGACCAATTATGAGGGATTCCTAGGCATGTTCTCTAAGTTATAAACCACTTTAAATCTCTTATCATCATCTTAAACTTAGAAATCAACACCTAATCATTTATGAAGGGATCTTGTACATGTCTTACTAATTATGAATCATTTATCCTTGAATTAATCATGCTAGAACAGATTTGCATTTCTTGCATTAAGGTGTTCTAGAATTCTCATCTCTAATCCCTTTTAAGTTACTTATTCTTTTCTAACTTTTCTAAATCGATCCTTGCTTCACTCAACATAATTTTACACATTTAACACCTTAGAACAGCATTTATACAGTAGCCAAACATAGAACCGAAATCATGAACCCATAAAATCACATAATCTCTTGGGTTGAAATGCATATAAGTTACTAGTTTTCTCTTGGGATATTTCTGGAAACAAAAGGTGTTCTGGTAATCGATTACATGTTCCTAGTAATCGATTACCAGGAGCTCAATTCATTCTGGGTTTCAAACAACGGGTAATCGATTACATACAATGGTAATCGATTACTTAGGGTTAAATGTTTAAAAATAAAGAACATAGGGTAATCGATTACACTATAAGGTAATCGATTACAGGGTTTCCAGAGGTTCTGGGCATGAAGAAGCCATGGTAATCGATTACATGCCTCTGGTAATCGATTACCAGAACCAAAAGTCCTTCGAAAACCTTCTGGTAATCGATTACATGGATGGTAATCGATTACCAGAACCTCCAATTTGAGAAAACATGATTTTTGACACATTCCAAACTATTTAAACACCTTGAGACCTCATAAAACAGTTTTCCAACATTTTCTTGAAATCATTCATGCATTTTACAAAATCAAACCATTATTGAATCATACCAAAACTCATCCATTTCTTTTTACTGGAGTTTCCTTTTTAGGATACTTAGGGCAAGTCTTTGAGCTCTAGAGTATTTAGGTGATGACATAATCTTAAACATGCTATGCACTTTATTTTACTCTTCATTAGAAAGTAAAGTGAGAGCATAAAATAAATATGAGATGCAACTTCATTATTATCTTTAAGGATTAAGTGATGACTTGAAATATAAACATGAAATGCAAGCTTGGGAATTTAAATATGGTAATGCAAGTTCATTCATTTACTCTTGTGAAATTAGTGATAGCATCAAAATAAACATGAGATGCAAGACATAAATTTAAACATGAATGCAACTGTTTTTATCTTAACTAGAGCTCTTGCAAGACTTTTAGAGGAACATAAACCTCAACCCATTATGTATCATAAGGCAAGCTTTAGAGTTCTTAGCACCTAGACTTCAAAGAAATCTTAAGGTTTGAACTTCATCATCAAGCTTAAAGAAATGGACTCAAAGTTCAACACTTTGTCTAAACAAAACTACAAGAACTAAGTCATATTCTTTATTTTATTGCTCATGGGCTTCAATCTAGAGTAAAACTCTTAGAACGGCCGACCAACTTTAAGGTTGGCAAGGGTAAGCTTAGAGCTCTTTGAAATCATGTGATTAATTTTCTTAACAAAACTTTTGTGATCTACTTGACATTTTTACAAACTTTGTTCAAATCCAAAGAAAAAAACTGAAATCCTTAAGGGAAAGAGGAAGAGGAAAACCGAAACTTAAGCCAAGAAAAGAAAGAAATCCAAGCATGTATGGTCCAAGACCAAGTTGTTTCAAGCTTTAGAGGTTTCTCACATGACAACAACAAGTCATTATCTTGAAACCTCATCATCAAGCTCATGTTCTTTTTATAAAAAGGCCTCTTGGCCGAAAAAGAAAGAGGAAGGGAAAAGAGTTTGAAACCAAGAGAAAAACTAGAACTTTCTTGAAGAACACAAACAAAATCATCAAAACTTAACCCCTACCTTAAGAAGTCTTGAAGAGATGAAAGAAAGCTTTGTTTCTTGATGAAATGGAGAAGGAAAATCTTCTTGAAACTTGAAGGAAGAAATCAGCCAAAGTGAGGGAAGTTTGAGAGGAAATGAGAGGATTTGCAAGAAGTGTGAACTTACCAAGTGAACCAAAGTGTGACAAGGTTCATCAAGGCTTGGTATTTATAGAAAATGGAGAGCTCATGGATGGCTTTTGGGGGGAGGAGTGGCCGGCCAAAATGAGGAGGAGAGAGAAGAAATATCTCTTTGATTGGTATGGTCTTAGGCATGGGTTGGGCATGGGCAAGGTATGGGCAAAGCATGGCCTAAGGCATGGGCTTGGAGTGCATCAAAAATCAACATGTGGCACCATTTTTAGGGGGAATTTCGGCCAACACATCAGCCAAGGGGAGGGATTTTTGTTCATGTAATTGTGGTTTAAGGATGTGTTTAAGTGTTTCTTTGATTAAGGTTTTGATTAGGAGTTTGTAAGCAAGTGTTTAGGTGAGAAAATGGTTAATTAAGGTGGTTCAAGACTTGATTAGGAGGGTAATCTTACTAGATTAGTAATTTAAAATAATTCTTTTGGTCAAATGAGGTATGGCACAATTCCTTAATTTAAGGAATTGGAGAGAGAAACACTATTCAAGATTCCATGACTAGGAATCTTGAATTAAAGAATGCAATTAGAGTTTATCTAAGCAATCTTAGGTTCTAATTAACCTTAATAAATTATTTTGACTCTAGATTAATTATCGAAATAAATTAATCTTCGATTAGAGCCTAATATTGCTTAGGTTTGCTTAATTGCGTCATTAGGCTTACTGTACACTGTTCTAGGGGCAAAATGGTAATTTTGCACTAAAACTGCCCGGGACCTTCCGCTCAACTAAACATCAAACATTGCTCATAAACATCATTCTAAACTTCCTGGAAAAGTTTTGGGCTCAAACGGCACCTTTTACCCGTGTAGACACGCAGGGTATTTTGGTCATTTTGAGCCGAAAGTTTAGAAAACGATTTTCACCTCGAATATCATTCATAACAACATAATCCCCTTTAAACATCGAGTTGACCCATTTGAGGGTTGCCGGGCAACTGTCCTTGAATTTCGGGTAAAAATGACCTCAGGGGCATTTCGGTCATTTGTACTCTAACAGAAAATCGGGCGTTACATATGGCCTAAGGCATGGGCTTGGAGTGCAACAAAAATCAACATGTGGCACCATTTTGAGGGGGATTTTCAGCCAACACATCAGCCAAGGGGGAAGGAATTTTGTTCATGTAATTGTGGTTTAAGGATGTATTTAGGTGTGTCTTTGATTAGACTTTTGATTAGGAGTTTGTAAGCAAGTGTTTATGTGAGAAAATGGTTAATTAAGGTGGTTCAAGACTTGATTAGGAGGGTAATCTTACTAGTTTAGTAATTTAAAATAATTCCTTTGGTCAAATGAGGTATGGCACAATTCCTTAATTTAAGGAATTGGAGAGAAAAACACTATTTAAGATTCCTTGACTAGGAATCTTGAATCAAAGAATGCAATTAGAGTTTATCTAGGCAATCTTAGGTTCTAATTAACCTTAATAAATCATTTTGACTCTAGATTAATTATCGAAATAAATTAATCTTCGATTAGAGCCTAATATTGCTTAGGTTTGCTTATTTGTTTCGTTGGATTACACTGTTCTAGGGGCAAATGATAATTTTGCGCTGAAACTACCAGGACTTTCCTGCTCAACTAAACATCAAACATTGCTCAAAAACATCGTTCTAAACTTCCTGGAGTTAGGAGCTCAAACGCACCTTTTACCCTGTACAACAGGGTATTTTGGTCATTTTGAGCTGAAAGTTTAGAAAACGAGGTTCTCTCTTCAATATCATCCATAACAGCATAATCCCCTTTAAACATCGAGTTTACCCATTCAAGGGTTGCCAGGGCAACTGTCCTCGAATTTGCGGGTAAAAATGATCTCAGGGGCATTTCGGTCATTTATACTTAAAGGAAAAATGGGCGTTACATTGAGTACGTGAATTGACATGCTCAAGCATTGCCATGCATACATAAGATATATACTGCATTCATACCATCAAGACTCATGCTAAAAGAAACCCACTTCGGATATATGGATTTGAGAAATTAAAACTGAACCTATGCATGCACACCTCTTTCATAATGAAAACCGAAGTGGCTAGGGCGATGACGATGACACTTGTGTTAAAGTTCAGGGAGCTTCCTAGAATCTTGTATAAGTATTCTCACCCCTTTTGTTTTCCTTCCGTGTCGTCTCCAGATGGTATTAATGCGGATGTTCGTGATCTTCCTTGAGGCGCGGAGTAGGAATCACGTCATCTAGTCAGATCAGAGAGCGAGCGGAAGCATGAAGACTAGTCTAGCCTTGTCAACATTCTGTTTTGCATTAGTTAAAGTTGTTTGGTGTATATGATACTCCTAGGTGTCCTTATATTTATAAGGACATCGTTGTTATGTTATGATTACGATATACTACTATAATTTATGTTGTGATTATTGTATGGTTTATTCATGGTTGTTATGATGACTTATATTTGGTTATTATGTTTTACATTTAATGATCGATATCTATGCGCATGCGCGGCTCGCATTTTAAGTCTTAAGTTCAAAAAGAAAAAAATTTAGTCGTATTTTTTTTATATACTCGTATTTCAAAGAAAAGTGAGTCAAGATTTGAGACAAAGGCGTAACAACTAATAACTAACCGAAATGCAACTCAAGCGTATGAGGTTAAGAGTTAGGGTGTTACACTCCTACCAAGTTGTTTCTTATTTACAAGAGATTAAGCTTGAGCTTATATGAAGTAAGAAGAAAAGAAATCTGATGCTATGGTGATGATATATTTGGCCAAGGCTTAATATAGTGGAGGAAGGATTTTTCTTGTGTTTTTGTGTTCGATAAAGGAAAGGTTATACGTTTAGGAGTTGATTATTGGTTGAATGTGTATGCTTGAGGTTTAGAGTTAGAGGTTGAGAATGGAATCTCTTGAATATGAATGAGGAAGAAGAAGAAAGCTGGAAATATTGAGAGAATTAGAGAACTTTGAGCAAACTTTGAGTAAGAAAACTATCAAGAAAGCAAGTGCTAAGGCTAAGAGAGTTTGTGTATGCATTTTGGCCATGGAAGAGCACCTATTTATAGCCATTTGAGGGCTGTATGGACATTCTTCTCAGGCTGGAAAAATGGGGTTTGTTTCAATTTTTAATTAAAGGAAACATTAAAGAAAGAAAGCATAATTAGTTGTAATAGTTTTATTTATGTATAATGGATGGAAAACTCCAAAATTTGGTATTAATGGGAAACAAATGTGGCTGATTACCCTATAGTGGAATTGAGTGGGATTTCTTTTGATTAAATATGGCCTTAATTGGTGGAAAAGAATACTTAAAGAAATGGTATTTTGGTTGGATATGTTTGCAAGTGTATGGTTGTTGAAAAAAATATAAAACCATGGCTGATTATGGACCATGAAGTGGTGCTATTTCTGATTACATTAGGATCAGATTGGCTTTTATTTTTTTGTGGGAAATCATGTATTGGATGTTTAATTACTTAAATAAAAGGTTAGGAATCAATAGGTTAGTGAAAAAGGGTAAAATGTTAGGTGTTTAGGTCAATTCAAGGCAAGGTAAAGTAAATAATCTTACCTTAGTGAATGAAGTTAATTTCAAGTAGGTAAAAATCAATTTGTAACATAAATTCAAAACTTAAGATAAGAAAATATAGTTTTACTAGATTTTACCTAAACGAAACCCTAACTTAAACTTGATATAATACATTATTGTAATTAAGGAAAAGAAAATATAATTTTTCCTTAAGTAAATATTAGGTTTTAATTACCTCAAGTAATTATTTTTAACCTTAGGTAATTAATTTTTAACTCTAGGTTAATGATTGAAATCAACTCGAATTGAATTGGAGTTAAAATTGCCTTAATTACTTAAATAAAACTCATTAAGCATTCACTAGGGGCAAAATGTGATTTCTTATAAAAACTTCCTATATTTACTAGACATCCTCTAATTATACTTCAAATGGTCTTTCTTGAACTTTTGGGTGAAAATCAGATTCAAAAGTTACATCATTTCATGTAAAGTTACTGAAGGTAAAACGGTAATTTTTCAACAAAACCTCTGGGCTACCGGCTTAAACTATTGTTAAATATTTACTTAAAACATCATTTAAAACCTTTTGGTGAAGTCCGTCTCACAGAACCAAAATAAATGTTAATTAACCATAGGGGCATTTTGATAATTTTGCGCATTAGAACTCAAAATGAGATTCTTCTACTATATTAGCACACATAACACATATAATCCCCTATCATCATCAAAACGTCCCCTTGGATGGCACCGTGATCCTCATTTTTAGGTAAAATGACCTCGGGCATTTCCTCATTTTACGTAAGAAAATGGGTTTGCGACTTTCACACGAATCGCTATTCAAATTTCTCGTAACATATTCTCTAATGTTATATTCCTTTATTGAGGATTATTCAGCCTCGAATTTCATGTAAGAATTACCTAGGGTAATTCAGGAATTTTAGACAGAAAATTGGGGCGTTACAAAACATGCTATGCTATGCTATGCTATGTTCAAGCTATGGAACATACTATGCTTAATACTCTAATACATGCTATGCTATGTTTATCTTCTGATACATGTTATGATATATGTGCGTGTGTGTGTGTGTGAGTGTGTGTATATCCAAGCACGCAAGACTATAACAAGATATATTAGAGCATAAAAAACTATCAGAGCAGTTAAAATAAAGCAAAAGTTAATACTTGAATAACAACCAAAACTTCTAATTAAAAACATCAATAACAACAAGACAATAAAATTAAAAAAAAAATGCATGTGCTAAAAAAATCTCTGAATAGCTCCCCTTAGTGTACTCCCCTAATTTTCTCAACACAAGATTTTCTTATCTTTTCTTCTCCTCTTTGTCTTCAAAAAGGAGGTGTGTTGGAAACCAAAAACACCATCAACGGCCACAGCGCCTTAACTCTTGACAAATCTTCAATAGAGGAGTTTCATGTCTTCGTGATAAGGCTTCCATATGATCTAGTTGGTTGTTGATGAGGCGTTGCTCGTCGCAGAATTTGTACTTTTGTAAAGCTTGGCTATATCCCTGGCATGGGTTGACTGCTGAGGGACTAACATTTGAGCCAGAGAAGGTTCCTTTACAGTTGGAGTAGGAACTGGACAAGATTCCTTAGCACGAGCACCTGCATAAGGTGAGCTAGTCTAGGATTTTCCTTGCCGTGCATGCCCTTTGAAGAAATCTCTTTAGAATTAGAGGATTCTGGAGCAACAAAGGTCTAGAGCAACACAGGGTTTTGCCCCATATCTTATAATTACTTCAGGCCTTTTACCTTCATTAGAATTGTCTTTTAGAAGAATTATTCTTCTTTTCCTCTTCTTCCTTTATTCTCAGGAGCTGCCTTTTCCAAGGCTGTCTCTTGTTCTTAGACTCTATCTCCTAACACTAGATAAGGAAGCATTGGTTGGTTTCCTTAAGTTCTGAAGGAGTTGAAAGAATACTCAGGACCTTCCATGTACTCGTACCGCTCGTTTGCTAATGCATAGTGCGAGCATTCAAAGATCTTGGTCAACAGGATCCCATAAGGGCAGGTAGCGTTTCTCCTTTTTCTAAGAGATAGTACCCGACATGTAATCAAATATAAGTCTAGGCAGATTTACCTTTTGTTTTGCCAACAGATAGTAGAGCAACATGAGTCCATTCCAACCAAAAGGTATGTGCTTCCTAACCTTAGTAGGAGAGAAATTGGACGATAGTGAAGGCTTACCATGCCCTAGAACTCAACAGAGCACTTGTTATCTCACTTGGGTTGGTATCTAGAGGAGTCGATGAGACATCTAAAGACTTCTTCTATTGAGACACCAAGAGAAATAAACCAGTTCTCCTCAGATGAGCATCTCACACCTTCGTTAAGAGCATGGATGATATTGGAAAGGTCAGCTATGCCAGCTTTATATCATCACCTCTGATATATGAGGTCACGAGTAATAACTGTACCAACTGGAAAATAAAGCAGTAACTATCCCCATGAATACTCAATTTGAAAAGCTTAAAAGCCCTTCCTATCCTTGGAAGGATATGACTTCCAACATAATGAAGACCTGAGTCATCAGTTCTTTGCTCAACCTCTTTCTAGAAGCCACTAGCCGCGACAAAAGTTGTTAGAGTAGTGTTGCTCGTGTTGAGGTTCATCAAACATGAGAAGTGTTCCCATGTCAACAATGCAATCAGAGTAAACTTTTCTTTTAGCCATGGTCAGGGTAGAGTGTGAGAAGAAAATAAGAAAGATTGAAGCTTGAACGGATTGAAGATGAGAATTTGTAAGAGAGTGATGAGAGGTTACAATTTCCAGGGGAAGGTTTGAGAAGAAAGAAAATGAAATGGTTAAGAAGTGTATGGTAGAAAGTGGAGGTAAAATGGTGACGTGTGAGAAGTGGGAGATTATTTAAGTTATGGGACATGCTATGAAAGTGAAAGGACGTGGGAGAGAAAACCAAAAAGTGGCAATTATCTCACCTTTTTCATCTATTTCAGGAGAGTTCCTTCTTAACCTTCAGCTACCACTTTTTGACCTTTCGATGTTTCACCAAATTTTTCATCATTTACCCATCTTCATATGTTGAGCTTTATGAGACTAAACATACCCATTTTTTGAACTTCAACTCTTCTTTTAATGATTCCATATACTCTCTAAGCTTATAACCTTAACTTCTAATCTTCACTTTGATCTGGTCTTGCAAACTGATTTCTTCTTTTAGGCTTCAACTTGGAGTAGTGAAAAGAGAAATCCAGAGATGTTTGTGAATGAATGCTTATGCAAATTTAAAAACTTTTAAGTTTAAAAGCTTTTTCAAAACACAAAAATTATCTTCAGCTAATGGCTTTGTGAATATATTCTGACACTTGGTCTTCAATATTCATAAACATTAACTCAACATCGCATTTCTGACCATGATCCCTTATAAAATGATGTTTAACATCAATGTAGTTAGATCTAGAGTGCTGGATAGGATTCTTAGCAAGATTAATAGCACTAGTATTACCATAGAATATAGGGATTTTGGAATACCTCAAGTGATAATCTTCTAGCTGGTTCCTTATCCATAGCATCTGGGTCCAAGCAATTTGCAATAACTACATATTCATTTTAGCAGTAGAGAATGCAATGATATTCTGCTTTTTGCATGACCAAGTGATTAAGCTTTTTCCAAATAAGCAACAACAACCACTAGTGTTTTTCGTCTCTATTTTGTCACCAGTAAAATAGCATAGGTAACCTACAATCTCACACGATGTACTTTTCTTGTGCCATAAACTAAGATTAGTAGTACTAGATAAACATCTAGAAATTCTTACCTCTCTGAACCCATTCTTCAACAAAAAAAGTGCTCAGGTCTTATACCAAGCTCGAGGAGCTTGTTTTAGGCCATAAAGAGCTTTTGTTAACTTGAAGACATGGTTGGGAAAGTCTTCATTCTCAAAACCAAGAGGCTGGTTCATATATGCTTCTTCTAAGGAAATCTATTTAGGAATGAAGACTTAACATCCATTTGGTAAAAAATGAATCCCTTGAAGGCAAAAAGCAAGTAGCATTGATGGCTTCAAGCCTAGCTACTAGTGCAAAAGTTTCGTCATAATCAATTCCCTCTTGTTGATTATAACCTTGTACAACCAATCTTGCTTTGTTTCGAGTGACCTTTCCAGCTTCATCAAGCTTATTCCTGAACACCCACTTTGTACCAATGATAGTTTTTCCCTTCGAGCTTTCAACAAGCGTTAGACTTTGCTTTTCTCGAATTGATATAGCTCTTCTTGCATAGTATCCACCTAACTTTGATCACTCAAAGCTTCTTCAATACATCCAGGTTCAACGGTGAAGATGAAAGCATAGTTTGACATATTTCTAAGGGATGATCTGGTTCTCACACCCTTGGAAATGTCTCCAAGAACTCTATTCTAAGAACTGCCTTTAAATCATAAACCCTTTGTAGTTTCTATAGATTTGAGGTTCTTCAACTTTTTTTTCATGTTTAGAAATGCTACTTCTAATTGCTTTAAAATTCTAAACAAGCTTTTTGAAGTGCCTTTGTCCTGGAGTTTACTTTCTAAGGATCTGACTTTCATCTGCTTACTTTTAGAGGTTTCCTTGAGACTTATTTCTCAACTTTCCTCTAGTTCTTTGAGATCATCAGCAAAGTCTTCTTAAGCTCCTTGAACTTGATGTGAATTGTCTCTTCAACGCATAGAGTACTCTTATTGTACACTCTAAGATTTAGAGAGAAGAGTAACCTAGGAAAATGTCATCATCATTTGGAATCAAACTTTGCAAGTTTTTCCTTAGTGTTAAGAATGAAGCATAATGACCCAAAGATATGGAAATATGAAATATTGGGTCTTCTACACATCCATAGCTCATAGGGATCCTTGAGGATAGGCCTTGGAAAGATTCTATTTTATGTATAGCATGAGGAATTTATAGCCTCTACCTAAAAACCTTTTGATAAACTCCTTTCTAAAAGTATTGTCCTGGTCATCTCCTACAAGCTTCTATTTTTCCTTTCAGCTCCCCATTTTGTTGGGGAGTTCTAGGTATAAAAAACTCATGAAGAATGCCATGTTTTTTACAAAACTCTTCAAAAATATGATTTTCAAATTCTCATCCATGATAATATCTAATGGAGATTATTTGAGAACCTTTTGTGCAAACACATTTTGTAAAAACTTTTAAATCTCGACCACCTCATCATTAGAAGCTAGGAAAATAACCCATGTAAATCTAGAGTAGTCATCCATTATGACAAGGTAATATCTTTTGCTAGCAAGACTTGAGTCTTGGTTGGTCCAAAGAGATCCATATGCAAAAGCTCAAGTAGTCTAGTGGTTGAAACCACATGTTTCTTATGGAAAGAAACTTTGGTTTGCTTACCCTTCTCATATAAATCATGTAACAGGCAACTCCGATGTAGATATTGTCCTTTCTAGGCACTTGCCGGATCAGCCCTCAAGGTTTTGTTCTTGCACCCACCGCGCGGGTCAAAACGCGTCTACATGGGACTGTTTCCACATCGGTGGAGAGGGAACGTCGGTTAGAGAGGGAACGAAGCATGCCTTATAAAGTGTATGGATACCTTTCCTATGTAGACGCGTTTTGACCCGCTGCGGTGGGTGCAAGAACAAAACCTTGAGGGCTCTAGCTGGTCCGGCAAGTGCCCAGAGAGGACAATATTCTGCATTTGCAGTTGCCTGGGCTGTTACATTTGGTATCAGAGGGAGGACTTGAAATTAGTGTGCCAGCGGGACACTTGGGCTCCTTTAGGGGGTGGAAATTAGTCCCACATCGGTTGAAAGGGGAACGAAGCATGCCTTATAAAGGGTATGGATACCTTTCCCATGTAGACGTGTTTTGACCCGCTCCGGTGAGTGCAAGAACAAAACCTTAAGGGTAAGCTGCCTTACAAATGCCCAGAGAGGACAATATTTGCATCAGGTTCCTAGGCGTGTTAAATCACAAGTTAAATCCTTGTCAAATTTGATCTTTGGTAGGCCTTTAACTAGCTCTTTCTGAGAAAGCTCATAAATAAGCTTCATATGAGCATGCCAAGCTTCTTATGCCACAACCACTTTTCATCTGTGAAGGATGCGAGACATTTTACATCTTGATCTCGAAGGTCATCAAAGAATAATACATAAGTATTATCATGCCTCTTACCAGAAAAAATAACTTGTCTAGAAGTGGGACTTAATATCTTACATGCATAATCATTAAAAACAACATTAAACCCATGGTCATAGAACTTGATACTTAACAAGTTATGAGCCAAACCATCAACAAACAGCACATCAGAAATTTGGCGAAAATCATACTTACCAACATTTCCTATGCCCGTGACCTTGGCCTTACCTCAATTAGCAAACTTTACCGATCCAGAATTTTTAGGTCAGAGATTCTTGAACCATCTTTGGATAGGACATGTGCCAGGAACGGCCAATGTCCATGTACCACTTATTGTTAGGTTCTACATGCATTCTTAGGCAATCTTACAACAAACACAGTTTTTATTTTAGGTACCTAGAATTTTTTGGGTCTTCTTATGTTAGTCTTTTGGGAGGAAGGTTTTCCAACCTTTTTGATATACTTTTTTCTCAAGAAGCACTTGTCAGGTAGATACCCCTTCTAAAAACGAAAGTACAAGAAGCCTTGTTCTTTCCATCTTGTTCTTTCCTTTCTTAAGTTGAGTTTGTAACATCCTCCCAAGTACAACCCCATTCTTAAGCTATGATATCATACTCGAGAGTTGTTACTTGTTAATTAGCGGACTTCTCTTAATTATTTATAGCAAGCTCGATTTACGTACGATAACTAAGCGTAATTCTATTAAAACATATTACAAGTAAACATCAAGTTTATTAAACATACAGCTAAAATACATAAGGAAGCTCCTCTATGAGCTTTAGTACATATCTCTTCTAATACATTTACATACATACTCATTTCACTAAGTAGGAAGAATAAAACGGAACCTTATACTTGCAATCCTACATTCCTTTGCATAGCAGCATCCCCATCCCCTAGCTTAACCTGGAGGCGACACGGAAACAAACACATAAGGGTGAGAATATTATAAAATTCTCATAGGTAGTTTCCCATATATACACACAGTAGGCATAAGCAATTCATGCATATACAATATTCATACAAAATCATACACAGAAATCTTGAAAACCCATAGGCCGGGAACTAAGGATAATATCACAATAATCGATCGAGTAATAATACGTACAATTAAAACTCCATTCCTCATATCTTTCTCAATTTTCTCAACATAGGGAAGGCTTATTCAGAGAGATATATTCACATTTCACAATTTCACAGAGGACCATAGACTTGGACATGAGCTCATTCCTATTTGAGATCACGAACTTCATTTTTTCCATTTCGGATCACTCACAGGTCTATGCCTAGCCACGTCTACCAACTCATAACTTTTCTAGGGAAGTTCTTCTTTTTGCCTTCCCTCTCAATTCTTTCTAAGCCTTGTTTCTGTTTTCCCCATATGTTTCAAACATACACAGGAAGATATGTACATACTATTATAGAATTTCAGTCATTTCCACATCTCATTATCCTGGAGAATTGAAGTTCCAGGCACAACAATTTATTACCATACCAAACAACCTAAAAATTTCAGGCAATCAGGGTTATATAACCACTTCAATAAAATAGGCAAATCTGGTGGTCAGAAGCCACAAATTCATAGTCCAGACTTGTGTTTTCAAAATATTTAGCCCTCGATGGAATCATGGTACAAGAAAATTCACAGAGGTATTTCAACATGTCATTAGTCTTGTGTAAAAATTTCAGTAGCTATCTCAATCAATTGCTATGATGAAAAATTCGGGCAAGCTTCTTCTAGTCTCAACAATTTAAGTAAGAGTTACAAGTCGGTTCTTAATTTTTTGAGGTATCAAACCTTAGAATTAACCCCTAAAAAAATTCATGTGTTTATTTTAAGAGGTTAACTACAACATATAATTTTTATGGTTCATGAAACCACCCACAAAATTCCAAAAAATTCGTGAAAAGTTTGAATTCAAGCAGAAATCAGCCCAACAACCTTGTTCCAATTTCACTTGAGAGAAAACCCATTTAAAACCATCCAAACACAACACAAAAATTCATACATCAATATCAATATGTTAATCATCAATATCATCAAAATTTTCGGAATTAGGGCAAGCTAAAACTGAATTGAAAAATTTCACAAGAAAGGCGGCGGGAAAACCCTACTCTTGAAGGTTCAACAAGTTTCTATCTCTAGCTTGCTTCAAGGTGGGATTTCTTCACAACCAAAACTCCCCACACACTTCAGACCCTCCTCTGATCAATGATGGATGTGCAAGAAGGATAAGGATTTTGAAATTTCAATCAGTTATAATTGTAGAGATGGAATGTAGATCAATTTTTGTGAAGGAAGATTTGGGTTTTGATGATTCTAAGCTAGGGTTTTTGTGAGATGAAAGCAAGATGGAGCTCTTCGCTATGGAGGCACTTCACCTTTTGATTTTTCCCTTGCAAGGCCGAGAATGATGCTTGGCTTTGGGAGGAAGATTGGTGACTAGGCTTGTAATAAATACAAACCAAGATATTTATCCAAGATCATAATGAGTTTTGATGACTAGGCTATGATGGACGGCTAGAATTTGATCTTGGATTCCAAGATTAGATCTTGGCCTTCCAATTGTCTTGATTAGGTAGATATTATTTAGTTGTAGTGATGAAAGTATCTTTCGGTGTTAAAAACCGCAGAAATCTTATGAACGGCAAACACGTACCCGATCTCCCGATATTACCCAAAATTAATTCTAGGTATAAAATTTTTATTCCCACATATTTCTATCCTTATTCTCATATTTTCTTAATTTCAAGATCGGTCCGTTTCTAAGGTTTCACGGTCCCGCGGCATGTGGGAACTCACAGGGTTACTATTCACCCCAGGCGAAATTTTTTTTTATTTTTTTTTTAAATGTCCGTTGGGCCACCCTCATCGTTGTTAAACTGTTATATTTTTAAAATTATGACTAACAAAGCTCAAATTAATTTTTAAGTAATTTTTTTGGGTGTTACATTATTTGTAACATCCCTCCGCTTTATAGATCCGATTCCCCACAAACCAACACGGTCTTTTCAGCGTGCTTTGTCCTCACTCACATGCTTCCTCCGAAAACTTCCCAGGAGGTCACCTATCCAAAATTACCAAGTCAAGCACGCTCACTTGGAGTTCTTTCTGATAGGCTACCGAAAGAAAGATGCAATTTGTAACATCCCCTCCTTTTATGGATCCAGTCCCCATAAACCAACATGGGTCTTTTCAGCGTGCTTTGTCCTCGCTCACACGCTTCCTGGAAAACCCAGGAGGTCACCCATCCCAAAATTACCCAAGTCAAGCACGCTAACTTGGGAGTTCTTTCATGATAGGCTACCGAAGAAAGATTCTTTCTAAGCATTAGATAAAAAATCTTTTATCCATTTACCATGTTTTCACGGTCAAATTTAAGATGCTTTGAAGTTTGTTGTAGCTTCAAATGATTTTCTTAGTGTTTTCATTTTTACTTGACACTTTAAATTCTAAGGCATTTGATTTTGCATTTAAAACCCTATTTTCTCCTTCTAATTCTTCTTTTCAAGCCTAAGAGTTTAGCTTCAAGTTCATTTAATTCTTTCAAGTCTAGGTCGTATCTGATTAATTACTAGACTTTACTCTTTGCTTCAGTTCCTTAATCATGCTTTGAAAATACTTAGTGAAATTACGAGCCATTTTTTTTTTAAACATAATTGAAAACGTGAGCCGCGCATAACGTGAACGATAATCGGATAAAGCAGAAAATGACAGACATATCATGAAGAACACATCATATTGGCTCCATCATATGACATCCATAATTACATTTCACATAGATATTTTGCCTACCAACAGAGTTAAGCTAGATGTAGGCAATCGAACAAAACATAAATAATATATGGATGGACAAACATCTATTAACGGCACCTATTTATAACACTTCAGATAGGAATAGATATCCGAGTTCACGCTCAAGGTTTAGCAATACGTTCCTCAAGGATAATAAGCTGGTTCACAAGATCACGTGCATCTACCAGGTGAGAGCATCAACGGGAATCACGAACATCACCATCACTTTCTGAAGACGAGATGGAAAGAAAGAAGAGGGAATGAGAAACTTATAAAAGAATCTCAGTAGGGTACTTACCTCATATGCATCGTGTCATCATCATCGTCCCTAACTTCGGGTTTCATTATGAAAATGTGAGCATGCTAAGATTCATTTATTTAGTTTTTAAAAATATTTACGAGGTCCATTTTAATCATGCGTCTTATAATGCATCATAAACTTAGCATGTCATGTTTATAATAAACTTTTCCTTTCATATATAATAACATAATTATGCATAAGACCACATCACATTCCTCATCATCATATCATAAATACTATGCATAGAAGAATATCATATTTCTCATCATTATCTCATAAATACTATGCATAGAAGAACATCATAATCACATAATACGTTACTTAGTTCCTTAGGTGACTTAAAGTTACTTTCATCATCATTTTCCTGGGCCACCCTATACTCCACCCTTTTGGGAGTAATCTAGGTTATGAGCTCATACCTTACTAGTCGTCACTAGCATATACTTATCCCTTTTGATAAGTTAAAATCCAACTCTACCCTTTTGAGAGAATGGTTTAGGGGGCAAGAATCACATTTTCACCACCTATAGTCTGATGGGTCCAAAGGATCATTTCCTCATAAGTTTAAGTCACCATTA
Source organism: Dalbergia oliveri (assembly GCA_030441495.1). NCBI lineage: Eukaryota > Viridiplantae > Streptophyta > Magnoliopsida > Fabales > Fabaceae > Dalbergia > Dalbergia oliveri. Next base: position 243,064 of record JAMLFY010000025.1, read on the forward strand.
AGTCTTTGCATGTTATATCATAATACAACTCTCAATTCATAATCATCAGGATGCATAAACATTCTCATTGTTTGCAACAGCAACTATAACATGCAAACCATGAAGTTATTCAATGAAATCAAATACTTAATAAGCATCAAATTACTACATAGACTTATATTTCAAACATCAAAGAGGCATCATTATAAATTCTCACCGAAAAGCTCCCTTAAACAACCGCAACTTTAGAATCAGGTAATCTCAATCATTATCTTACTTTCTTATGCATCTAAGGGATTCATTATCATTATTACCCTTAATTATAACCTTCAAGTACATTATTAAACCACATGGGACAGCATAGGCAGTAGGTTATATTTAAGGCTTTAGTGTGCTAGAAGTTGCATCTTTAACCCTTTTGTTACCTTTTCCCTATGATGCTAAAATTAATTACTAAACCAATTATGAATCATTTTCACTCATCTAGACATAATAAAATCTGATTCTTATAGCTTTTAAGGGTTTCTGGAGAATGTATAAATTTCATTCTCTAGAGTCCTAGAAATCTTGCTTTTGGTTTACTAGGAAGCTAGTTTTATCTCTAACATGCATAGAATTATTCCTTTAGCAATAAACCATAATTATCACAACTTCAAACATATTAAACCATCATCATACAGTAGTACTAAACTCAGATTAGTGGCCGAATCATGAACCTCATATAATTGCTTAAAGTCACATTTCAAGTACACATGTGATATTAGTTTACCGTAAAATATTTGAAAAACCTCAAAACCCTTTAGAAACTAATTCTTTTTGTTAAACTTGAAAGAAATCATAGGACTTTAGGCCTTCCTTAATCATGAGGCCGATTTATACATTGAAAGAATGTTCATGATTAAAATTTTCACTTAAGATAAAAGGAGCAGTCTTGAGCTTTAGAGATTTAGGTGATAACTAAAATCATAAACATAATATGCAAATCCTTTCTTTATCTTTAAGAGTTAAGGTGATGACTTGGAAATTAAACATGATATGCAAGACTTGAAATTTAAACATGATGCAAGAAACTGGAGCGGTGGTAGTCCGCACTGGACCAGTGGAGGGAGAAGAGAATCTTAACAAAAGAAAAATAGAAAGAGCGCGGTAGTCGCCTGGACCGTGAAGAGGAGAAGAGAATTCTTATTATATCTTATTAAGCTCCAAACTCAAGACTTCTAAAGAATAAATTCTTTGACTCCAATAATCTTAAGGAAATTGAAAGTGAACTTTAGAGTTCTTGTTACCATGGTTCCAACTTTGCTTGTGATACTTGGGCAAGTCTTTGAGCTCTAGGATTCTTAGGTGATGACATAATAATAAACATGTCATGCGTTGATTCTTTTAGCCATTATAAAATAAAGTGAGAGCATAAAATAAATATGAGATGCAACCTTTTATTATCTTTAGAGATTAAGTGACAACTTGAAACATAAACATGAAATGCAAGCTTGGAAATTTAAACATGAGAATGCAAGTTCATTTATTCATTCTTGAGAATTTAGTGATGACATAGAAAGTAAACATGGTTATGCAAGGCATAAACTTAAACATGGATGCAAGTTCATTTTATTTCTTTACTAGAGCTCCTCCAAGACTTTAGAGAAATATAAATTCAACCCAATATATCTTAGCAAGACAAAGTGAAAAATACATCTTTCAAGTTCTAAACTCAAGATCTTTATTTTTACATCATAAAAACATCATTCTTTAAAGTTTTGCATCAAGTGGAATTTTCAAGCTTTAGAGGCCTAACTTGTGATGGATTTACAACCAACACTCAAGGTCCTCATCATCAAGCTATCATCATATTCCCATATAGGCCTTATGGCAGAAATGTTCAAAGGAAAAGAAAGAAGAAAAGAATGGAAAAGCTAAAGAAAGTCCATGAAATCATCATTTTGAACCAAGAACAACACTTAGCAAAGCATAGAAATAAGCTTAAAGACAACTCCCTACCTAATTTTATTTGAAGGAAAGGAAAGAACTTGGTTTCCTTGAGTGAAATGAAAGAAAATCTCTTTGAGAAATGGGAGAAGTTTCAGCCAAGAGGAGGAAGAAAGAAAGCTTTTGGTGCTTCTAAAAACTAGAATTGTGTAAGTTATGAACTAAGGCCTCTAACACTCCTTCAAGCATGCCTATTTATAGAGATTTTGAGGCTCATAAATGGAAAAAGGGAAAAGGAAAATCTGACCAATTTGAGGAGGAAACAAGGAAGAAAAATCATCTTGTTTGGTGGCTTAAAACATGGAATCATGTTTTCATGGTTCCTTGCTTTCATACATTGGTTTTTGTGCATTCTTTGACAAATTTTCTGATGCATTATGGACCAAAATTTCGTGCATTACAGCCCAAGGAGGATAAAATTTGTGTGTTCCATGTATTATGTAGGTGTAGGTAGGTATATTTGCAAATTGAGAATTTACAATTAAGGGCTTAGGTGAATTAGTAAGCAATTTGAGTGTTTTTAAGCAATTTTAGTTCTAATCAATCTAAATAAATAATTTTGACTCTAGATTAATAATTAGAATCTAATAACCTTTAATTTGAGCCTAATATTGCTTATGTTTTACTATTAACGAATAAAAAATCTCAAAATTCGCAAAACTGCACAAAGACAGGGACAAAATGGTCATTTTACTTAAAAATTGCCCGAGACCACCCGAGCTTAACCAATGGTTAATCATAGCTTAAAAACATGTTTTAAAACATTTTAGTGAGGTTCGGCTAAGCGCACGCAAATTCAAGTTAAAAAATTCGGGGCGTTTTGGTCATTTTGCGCGTCGAACTCAAAATTAGGATTCTCCTCTATAAACACACATAACTCAAACAATCCCTTATTAACATCAAAACATCCCCTTAGGATGGGTGGGCCCACGATCTTCATTTTTTGAGTAAAATAACCTCAGGGCATTTTGGTCATTTTACACGTACAGAAAATTGGTTTGCAACTCTGCACGAATTGCTCCTATCCTTTCTTCTAATGTTATATTCCTTTATTAAGGATTGTTCGTTTTTAATTATATGAAAAATTACCTAGGGTAATTCGGTAATTTCTAAACGGACGTAAAAATCCGTTACAATTTCAGGTTTAAAAACAATGTTTTGATGTTTCTTTCTTAAGATTAAGATCATAAGAGGAAAAAGTTTCAGAGTCCTTAGATAACTCTTCATAGAGCTAGAAATTCATCTTTACATTGGAAAATTAGAAGTTAGGAGTTATTTACCTAAGATTAGCATCTAATGAATAGTCAACCATAAAGCATAGGTTTATAATGTCTAGCTCTTCTTGATCTTATGATCTTTCTTTTCCTCCTCTTGATTACACTCCAGGTGGCACATGCATTTCTTCTTCAGCATGAATTTCTTCTGTGGAACCTTGAGTTTAGACATTATTGGTTTCATTGCCATTTTCCCCCAGATCTAGTAAGGCAACACTTCCAACTTCACCTTGCCTTTAATGTCCTTCAGAGGTTGATATCCTTTCTTTTCTTTGTTCTCCCTTCCCATGCTTGGATATCTTCCTGACTAGCATGGAATTCATTCTCAATCTTCTCTTACTGTCTCATAGCTCGGAATCTTCCTTTCATCAAAGGTCTCAAACTTCATTGCCTTAGCCTTATTAAGGACTTTGATGAAATGACTTCAAGGCCATGGACTTGCTCTTCTTGATGGAATCACCATGGATTTTAGAGAGCACAACCTCATGAGTTTTAAGAGACATAATGAGTAGATCCAAATTGAGAAGTTTGAAGGTGTTTCACCGCTACTAATGGTAGGACTCTAAGCCTAGGCAGCCATTTGAGGGGATGCTCTCAAGATTTCTCTAACCATTTCAAAGTTCAGTCTCTTTTCCTAAGCCCTTTAACTCCGTTTATGATATGCATAAACCTTGTTAGTAGTATTAATCAAATTTTCCTGATCTATCATTTTTCAAACATTCATGTTGATGAACTAGCATACTAATCTTAGTTTTTAACTTGATCATTACCTTCATGCAACATATGCAATTTGTCCCATATCTAATTTGGGTTCACAAGCAATAATTTTGTCATATTCGACCTTGCTTAGTGCATGTGTCAGTAGGTATTTAGGTTTAGAGTTCAACTAATACTTCAGGCTTTGTGTTGCTCTCCACCTCTCTGGGAACTTTTCTTGATGTTGAAGATGCATCATGATTCTTGGTATATCTTAGTCTAAGCAGGGTAATTTGGCCTCCTGAATAATATCCTACAAGTCAAGACTTGTGAATTTTTTATGAACAACCCATTCAAAGATCTCTCCGTGGGCATAATCTCCACTCTAAAGAATGAGTCCTGTAATAAATATCCTTCCTGCTATATGAATATTTTGTGCCATTTGTATGTCGGTTCTTTGTCCTTAGTAATCGTTCAGATTGCTGGACCCTTAGAAGCCAAGCTTAATGCCACTTATAGGTAGAAAAGGGCACGAGATGGGGGTGAAATCATGCTTGCACTTTTCTTTGATCTTTTTAACTTTTGAAAATTTTAAGGGATACTATGAGCTATTAGGCTAAACCAAAACAAGAGTTCAATATTTTCAGAAAGACTTCCTGAAAACAACATTAGTGGCAGAATTCTAAAAGGATAAACTTTTAAGTAAGAAATAAACAACTATACATAGAGTAGCAAAAGTCACAGAGATAAGAGAGAGATCTCTAGTATCTTTTCTCCAGGGTTCAGCCAAGCTCGACATATAGTCTTACAACCATGTTGAGATTCCAATAATACCTTCTCAAATCAAGAAGACTGGATAGTCTTTACAATAGCCTTCCTCACCTTCCACAGATGACTAGTGGACAACCCACTCCGGCACAAACCAGGTACTTATTCACAAGCCTCTTCAAGTCCGCTCTTAATCTTTGACTAGCCTCTCCAAGCTAACAATTGACTAGTAAACCAACTTTCCTACGTATAAAGTAGTCTTTAACAAGCCTCTCCAACCTAAGCTCTACAAAGGTTTGTGTTTGGATTTGCAACTCAAACTAACCTACACTCAAGTTTCCTTAGAACATCCAAGAAACATTATGATAACTTTGAATGACTTCTTTTTCCTGGAAGAAAGTATAACCTATGAGGAACATAGAAAGAAGATTTACAGACCAAGGGAAACCAATTACAAGATATAATGAACTTTTTGATAAATTGGAGAAATTTCAGAGGTTTTAGCACTTATGGGATCATTGCTTCAGTATCTTGTATATATTTATTTCTTTGAAGGCGAACATCTCTATATATAGATGGTCTTAACTTTTCTATTGCCTTTGATTAGTTCTCCAAGTGACACGTGTTGATCATCAAATTATGTCTTGAAAAAGCAACCTGAGGATAGCTTGACTTTTGTTAGATCTATTCCAAAAGCCATTAAAGTTCAGGTTTCTAAGTTCATTTTGGGAACTATATTTTTACTTCTTGATCATGGTTTTTAAACCAATCCTTCTAGAAGCTAGGATGATTGAGCAATTCTCAGAAAATGACACGCCAAGTACTGTCACCAGTTTAGACTTTAAATTTGAAATTCAAATTTTCCCTCCTTTTTTAGTAAAGTTACAACATTCAGTTCTGAAGTGAGCTTTTTGATCCACCATTCCGTTCCTTGATAAAACTTTAATTATTCAGAATCTTCATCGGAGCTTTTTTATGATGAAGAGTTGCAAACATGATGATTTAAGATTGTAGACATTGTTGGCTTTAAAGTTTGATTGATATTGTCATTTTTTACGTCTTTGAAGTCCAGTGCTCTTACTAAAGTCCTGAAGCTTGGTTTCTCTTGAACTAATGATTTTCTTCAATTGGGTAGGCATGTATATGCTCAAAATGATGTGGTAACACTCCTCTTGATTCCGTATTTTAAATGAGATAAAACATGTTTACACATGTAAAGTGAAATTATTTACACTTTAAAATAGTTATGTTATGCCAGCGAAAGAACCTGCTAACACAAGAACTAGCAGATCAATATAGTCATTCTTCAGAAAAAATTGTTTAAATAGGTTTTGTTGTCATTCAAAACATATTAGCTTGAAGCTTACTGAAGATTTCTAGCTTAACGAGGTTTTTACAGAAAACACAATATAATAAGCACAAAGTAATAAATAAAGGAGAGTTAAAGAAAAGAAAATTACCATCCAAGGATATTGTCCTAGGTTGACTAACCCACTACAAAAAAACAGGTAAAATATAGCGGTTGTACTTAATATGGTGGTTATAACCGCGGTTTTCACAATAATGGAGGTTTGAGGAACCCCGTCAATTACCAACGTCATTCGGTAGATTATGAGGCGTTTCTTCAACAAGCGCCACAATCAACCAAATAACGGGCCACTATATAAATACATAAATTAGGGCAATCCTAGACTCCACGTGGGCATAATAACCGGCAAGCACCTGGTATACTAAGACAATTCCAAAACCGCCCATAATTTTAGTAGGTTAAAAAAATATTTATTCCTATTGTGGTTGCAAATCGCCGCAATATGCCTTATATTTTCAAAAAAAGTAATAATCATTATTAAAGGTTCAAACTCTCGTAATGTTTGATAGGTAAGAAAAAAATATCATCACAAGTAAATCATAAGTTAAAAACCAATTCATAATTTTACATTCCTCTATAACATAGCAGTATTAATCTTGAGTAAATAAATTGGAAAAAAAATGCTATTAATAGGCAAGTCTTAATATATTACCAATGACATAAAAATTCAAAATAAACTAAGGAAAAGTCGATTGTCTATAATAGTAGGCACCGCTAAAATGTGCTAGTTTTCATCTAAGGATGTAATCCACTGATTGCTTGACTATTTCTTCATGACCTTTCACATTTCAGCCAATGTAACTAACCCGCCATCCTAGCTAATCAATGAAAGAAAAGGTAATCAGAAACAATAAATTCCCTACAAAATGAAACTTTTATCGACCTTTGCAATGTAACAAAACAAAAGATGAGGGATATAGTTATAATAAATCAAAATAATGGAATCCAAATTTACCACGGGTTTGGCTTGATTTTTCCAAACAAGAGAACTGTTTCCAGACATCGAGTTATAAGAATTTCTAAGATACAAATAGTAGGCAACATCTTGCAAAAAGAACAAGTCCAATTGTAAATTTTCTGAACTTGGTCTTAATGACAAATTTATAAAAGCTTTACCTGAAGCAATAACTTAATTTTTTTTTCTCCTATTTATTTTACACACCTTGCAAAGGTGCACCAACGTAAGAACATTTTTCTTAACTCCTATTATATATGTGTTTCCAAGTAAATGGCTTTGGGAAAGTATGTAAAAGATTACCAAATGTAGTTTAATTTTGAGGGAGTTCATAGGCATTAACCATCAATTCAAGCTCAAGTATAAAGGTGAAGGAACTTATTGGAATAGCCAATAGAATAATTTACTATATCAAGATATGATTCTGCTAGAATTTATGTAGTGAAAATGTTACAAGTTGCAAGAGACAGCCCCAATTGGAATTCATATCGTGAATCAACAAATGTCATGGTGCAAGACTCCAAAATTGGAACTAGGTTCTTAACTTGGACATTCTTTTGTCAACTTCCTTTCATTTCCAAACATATTCAACAACAAATTGCAAGAAGCAAGAAAACTTCAAACATAAATTCTTAGGTGCTAGGTGCTCTATTCCATTTATAGTTCAAAACTTTAAACTCCGGGATTACATTGGCATACATTTTCAGTGCGAGGTGTTGAATTATGAATAGAACACTATAAATAAGATTCATTATCATACCTGACCGCTTTATTTTTATTCTTGTTTCTATTTTCCAAAATAAAGTTAATGATCCAAACAAAGCTCTCTCATCTCATCACGAATCCCAAAACCCTACTCGCATCTAGAAGAAAAAAAGGAAAAGGCATATGGAAAAACCAAGTTACTAACCTCATGCACAATATTAGGGCCTATAATCATAAGGGTTCTTCTTACTTACCTTCACGAAAGGTGGCATGCTCGTCTAAATTGGAAATCTCATACTTATTAAAACTTCAGATATTAATAAATTCAAAATACAAAAGGTAATATTAAGTCAATAAATATCAATGTAACTTACTTATCACTAGCAATTGATAACAATAGGAGAAAATAAAATATAGAAAGAAAGGGGCAAGAATCCTTTCAATTGAAAAGTAGAAATAAACCTTCAAATTTACATATTGATAAAGAAATAACTAAAATGCCTTACCAACATAAGCAGCATTACTAATGCTAAACAAATGAGACTATTCTGGCGATGCACAAATTGGTGCAAATAAAGGAAAGATAGATCATAAACCTCGTAAATTTTAGTTAATCAGCAAATGTTCAAGAAAGTCTACATGCAAGCATCTCAATATTAGCCTTTCAATATTAAGCAAAAGCAAAACTCAAGTCATCTTCATGAAGTAAACTGGCAGAAAGTTATGAATTAAACAAAGTTAAGTTCAAAGAAGAGATGCATTTAAAAAAAAAAAAAAAAAAAAAAACTACTTAAGCTGTTGTTGAATTGTCATGCCTCAAGCTAAAATTCTACAAATTTGCCTAAGTTATAAAATTTTTAAGATATTATTAACCCCAAACAGATAAACCAAACCAAATTTCATACCATTTCACATAAAGATTATGTTCATGAGTGATTATGCTAATGAATGTACATAGGCATTAGAAATACCTTCACTGATCATTATGATTGAGGTGAAGTAGATATCGCACATTATGCAAAGAGCATTGGCTTCCTCATTTGAGGCATCAAGTGCACGCAATTCTTTGATTTCTTCTTGCCATTTTTTGACTTGCTCCTTATGAATCCTACATATGATCAAAGTAATATCATCTTTACAGAAAACCAAAAAACAACAATCACAAAGCAAAGAGTTCCACAATCTCTAAAATTTTTAAGGCAGCTTTCATAGCTCACATAATAAGTTACCTTCAAATAAATTGCTTAATTCCTTAAACATGGTTTTCCCCTAATACTAAAGCTAGTACCTATACAAAGACCATCATTCCACAATGCCAAGAGTTGATTTTCCATATATTCAAGCTTAACACAATGAGTGCATAATGTAACTTTAGAAAAAATAGCTCCCTCTGAGTAAAATCTCAATCTTCTCAAGAATAAAGAGATATCAAGTTCTATCAGGAACCCCCAAACAAACCCTAACAAATTGAAACAAAAGGAAAAAACATTATGCAAACCGCAACTTAAGCTTGAAGCCGAGCGCCTACTAGGGATCACAAGAAATCCTCCAATCTGATTCTTGAACGGCTCCCATGAGTTTGCCATCCTTGCATAGGAAACCGACCCTTCTAGAGGGTCCAACCAGATCCTCACCATCACCAATGTCCTCCTCCCGCCGCCACCCGCCACCCGCCACCACCACCAGCATGAACATATGTTATCTTCTAAGTTCATCACACCAATGACCTCAACCTCATCAAGCACCATTACCACCATTGTTGGTGGTGGTGTCTGACCTTGGGGTGCTTGGGTTCGAGGGAAAAAGAGAGTCTAACAAAGCGGGTGGTAGTCCTGTGTTGCTTGGCGAGCTCGATGCCCAGGCTCAGGAGCACAAAGGCATCGTAGAGTAGATGCGCGTAAAAGAGCAGGGTATAACACCCTAAAAGGACCTAACTATGCTTAAGTTCGCATTTGGATTCTATTAGATATCACTTATGCTTTGCGTTTATTTTCTTTTGAAATTAACTTATAAAAATAGTGGATAATTTTTTTTTACTTTAAATTACTTTTCAAAAGCTTAACCTGTAGCAATAATTGAAATACATAGCGCTTACATAGATGGTACTCAAAATTACTTTGCATACTTAGTTCAATGTAGCAAAATAAAGGATTACATGTAAAATTATCATTACATAAGCTGAAAGCTAACTACTTAATAAATAAGTCATACAGGACATATATCATAGTGATAATTTCTTAATAACAATTTAAATTCTACTATTATAGGTATATTCTTCGCATCTATAACATAACTAAACTGGAGTGCTAATTCTAAAAGTCTGAAATCTTCACGTGATTGCCTTCTTCTGACAGCTCTGTTGCTTAGTGGACTCGTCCATCTCTTGGTAACGACAATAGAAAGAAACATAGGAGTGAGAAATACAAGTTTTCTAGTAGGAGTTCCTACTTGCACTAAATGTGTCATTGTTGTAGTCCAGTCACTTTGGGTTTATTATGAAAAGGTGGAAATATAAATGGCTCAATTACCAAATTTTCACAAACATAATTAGCCGAAGTGCCTTTACTTTTAACTATTCTTATAACATTAACAGAAATATATATTCAATCATTCATCAATCATGCATCCAAATATATCATATAAAGTCACTAATGGGATAAAATAATTTAGGAGATGCATGCATTTCATGATTACTCATCATCAACATTTATATTATTTTGGGTACCATACCTTCGAGGTCCTTTTCTTGTTTATTTTGGGTACCACACCTTCGGGGTCCCATTAGTATATTTCTAAATTACTCAGATGAATGCATCAATGCCTAGACCACTCTAAAGGGAATGAGCTCATACCATGGCCATCGCCACAACCTTATGGTTTTCTTTCCTTAATTACTCAACGGTTTCGGAGGTTAAGCCGTGAGCTTAGCTCAAGTCCACTTTTCAGGCTATCATTGTTACTTTTATAGGCTTTACTTTTATTCTTACTAAGTGAAATCACCAATACCTTAATCCATTTGAGGATTAAGGGTGAGTTTGATCATTTATTATTTCATTTGAAACATGAATGTATGCACATCATCATGTAATCATTAATAAATCATGGCACAATCAATCATTTCATATTTCATCACTATATATTCGTATTACTATATATTACTCCATACCAAAATAGTAGACATGTCATGTATATCTCATAGTTGTAACACCTAATATTTAACCCCAATACGCCTAGGACGTATCAAGATTAATTATTAGTTATTACTTCTTCTTAAATTCATTTACAAAATACTTAGCGGAAAATACAGGTAATTTTTTTTGAAATGATTCATATAAAACAAAGTGCGAGCCTTTGCGTGTAACATAAATGTAACGTGAAGCGGAAGAATAAATAAAACATACAGAACATAAACATTAAAGAACACATCATCATAAACATCATTCTTCATCACATTAGTTAACATAGTTTAGTACAATACCATTGGAATATAAAAGAAACATAAAGTCTTACCCATACTAGTGGAGAGCTTGCAGGACAACAACATATAATAAGAAACATAACAACAAATACATGAAACAACCCCAAAAGATACTCCCAAGCTATGACACCCTCCCTCGAGCTATGGATGATGCTCCTCCTCGTCCCTCGTGGCACATACCCAATGAACTGGGCAAGCTCCTCGGATGCGTGAAGGCGGAAGGATGGGCGAGCATGCCGCGTATGGGTGCATCACGGACGTCGTGCTAACCTCCGCCGTCACTGCCTTCTCGCACCCATCCGATATCCATGGGTACAAGGGTGAACCCTCCGAGAAAGGATGAGAAGGAGGATCCTCTGATAGGTCGGTCTCCGAACGTCTCGGGCGAAGCACGTACTCGGTAACCCCACACTGTTGAAGGGACAGGCGCGGCGTTCTCTCACCGGTCGCGTCCTCTCAAAAATCATGTCGCTGCCAAAGGGGAGGTCGGAGTGAATCGAAGCTGGAACTGGAAAGGCAATGGGCGTCCCATGTATGCAAAAATGCGTATAGCACAATGACCCTCGAAGTGATGGGATGATAACCCAATCGTAGTGCAGCTTCCACACGAGTGCATCAACAAAAATCAAACGACGCCATCGATGTCTGAAGACGTAACGGAAAGAACAGAGAGAGGGGTGAGAATTTTGCTAAAGAATCTCAGGAGGGAATCCTCTATCCTAGTGTCATCGTTTACGTCCCCAGGAACCTTGGGTTTATTATAAAAGGGTTAAGCATGCATAGGTTCATTATGAGGTTTTCACAAGATATTTATCCAAGGTCCATGTCTTTTATAATGAGTCTTAATGCATGTATGCAGCATAATAGTTCATGAATGCATGGAGTACTTTAGGTAAACCAAACAAATATCAAACAACATATAAGTGGCATGTAACTTTCTCTTGAACATCTTTCCTTTTCTCATACTTGTGACACCAATCATAATAGTAACCGCACCCTTAAACTAGGCTATGAGCTCATACCTTAACTAGTCGTCACTAGTTCTTACTTATCCTCTTGATAAGCGAATCATAAACATAATCATATTCATCATAATCACCATGATCATCATAATCATCATAATCCCGACCAGAGTATGGGTAGGGGGCCTAAGGATCACCCATCATGGGACTTTTTCCTTCTTCGAAACGCATCGACTAGTTAAGACCAACGACTTTTCCGCTTTGGCAAGCTAATGTCTATGCCCTCACGGTTTTACCTTCTCCTCAGGAGCAGGAGAATACGTCTCGGTGTGTCACCTTAAACATCATATTTCTCAAAAACTTTCTTATGTCTCTCAAATTTGACGGAAATTCGGCGGCATAACAGCTACTCTCCGAATTTCCTCAAATTTGAGTCATGCCACATAATCTCAGTCACATGCATCATTTTCATGGAACTTCTCAAATCAATAACTTTCTAGTTCACATGAGCATATTTCTCAATTTCATTCATATTTCGAAACCTTATGCATCTTAAATACAACATTTCATCATATCATCATATCAATCATACACATAAAGTTTCATGCTCAAGGAACTAACATAATCACATCATCATAAATATGCTCGAGGTTCATCATCATAATTATGCTCTCTCGGCCACCTATCTCATAGTATCTTATGCTTTGACCTTACGGGCCTTAAACTTGTATTGCATCTTTATTACCCTCAAGAGGTCAACACTCAAACTTTTCTCTAAGATTTGAACTCACTAAAATTCCAACAGCACTGCACATGAAAGGGGAAAATATCATATGCTTAGGGGCTCTAGAATCTCCGTTCGTGACCCTTTTAAGATCCGTCTTCGCCTAAGGCTCCATAATCAATTCCTAAACCAATTATGAGGGATTCCTAGGCATGTTCTCTAAGTTATAAACCATTTCCTCAATCTAACTATGCTGGAATAGAATTATGTTTTGCCATGTCTAAGGGTGCTAGAATTCCTATTTTAAGTTCTTATCATCACCTTAAGCTTAGAAATTAATACCTAATCATTTATGAAGGGATTTTATACATGTCTTACTAATTATGAACCATTTATCCTTGATTAATCATGCTGGAACAGATTTGCATTCTTTATGCATTAAGGTGTTCTAGAATTCTCATTTCTAATCTTTTAAGTTACTTATTCTTTTCTAACTTCTCTAAATCGATCCTTGCTTCACTCAAACATAATTTTACACATTTTAACACCTTAGAACAGCATTTATACAGTAGCCAAACATAGAGGGCAGAAACGAAATCATAAGCCCATAAAATCACATAATCTCTTGAGTTGAAATGCATATAAGTTGCTAGTTTTCTCTTGGGACATTTTTAGGAGCAAAAAGTGTGAATTAATCGATTACCAGAACTAAATTTCTGGTTTAAAACAACAGGTAATCGATTACATAGGATGGTAATCGATTACTTAGGTAAATGTTTCAAAAAATAAAGAACATAGGGTAACACTTACAGTAATCGATCCAGTTTTAAGGACAGATTTGGGCATGAAGAATAGCCTAGTAATCGATTACATTGTCTCTGGTAATCGATTACCAAAACCAAAAGTCCTTCGAAAACCCTCTGGTAATCGATTAAATAATATGGTATAACCTCCAGAATTAGAAAACATGATTTTTGACACATTCCAAGCTATTTAAACACCTTAAGACCTCATAAAACAGTTTTCCAACATTTTCCTGAAATCATTCATGCATTTTACAAAATCAAACCATTATTGAATCATACTAAAACTCATCCATTTCTTTTTTCTAGAGTTGCCTTTTTAAGATACTTAGGGCAAGTCTTTGAGCTCTAGAGTATTTAGGTGATGACATAATCTTAAACATGCTATGCATTTATTTTACTCTTCATTAGAAAGTAAAGTGAGAGCATAAAATAAATATGAGATGCAACTTCATTATTATCTTTAAGGATTAAGTGATGACTTGAAATATAAACATGAAATGCAAGCTTGGGAATTTAAATATGGTAATGCAAGTTCATTCATTTATTCTTGTGAAATTAGTGATGACATCAAAATAAACATGAGATGCAAGACATAAATTTAAACATGAATGCAACTTATTTTAATCTTAACTAGAGCTCTTACAAGACTTTAGAGGAACATAAACCTCAACCCATTATGTATCATAAGGCAAGCTTTAGAGTTCTTAGCACCTAGACTTCAAAGAAGTCTTAAGGTTTGAACTTCATCATCAAGCTTAAGAAAATAAACACAAAGTTCAACACTTTGTCTAAACAAAATACAAGAACTAAGTCATATTCTTTATTTTATTGCTCATGGGCTTCAATCTAGAGTAAAACTCTTAGAATGGCTGACCAACTTTAAGGTTGGCAAGGGTAAGCTTAGAGCTCTTTGAAATCATGTGATTAATTTTCTTTAACAAAACTTTTGTGATCTACTTTACATTTTTAGCAAACTTTGTTCAAACCAAGGCAAAGGAACCGAAATCATTTGAGAAAAAAGGAAAGGGAACGAAAATGAAACTAAAGAAAAGAAAGAAATACAAGCATGTATGGTCCAAGACCAAGTTGTTTCAAGCTTTAGAGGTTTCTCACATGACAACAACAAGTCATTATCTTGAAACCTCATCATCAAGCTCATGTTATCTTCATAAAATGGCCTCTTGGCCGAAAATGAAAAGAAAAGAGAGAAAGGAGTTTGAACCAAGAGAAAACTAGAACTTTCTTAAGGAAAACAAGTAAAACTTGAACATAAACCCCTACCTAGAGAAGTCTTGAAGAGATATGAAAGAAAGCTTGAGTTCTTGATGAAATGGAGAAGGAAAATCCTCTTGAAACTTGAAGGAAGAAATCAGCCAAAGTGAGGAAGTTTGAGAAGAAATGAGAGAATTTTTGTAAGAAGTGTAAACTTAACAATGAACCAAAGTGTGACAAGGTTCATCAAGGCTTGGTATTTATAGAAATTTTCAACAATGAGGCTTCCAAAGGGGGGAAGGAACTGGCCACATGAGGGAGGAAGGAGAGAAGAAATATCTCTTGCAAAGGTATGGTTGTAGCATGGTTGAAGGCATGGTGAGGTATGGGCAAAGCATGGCTTGAAGTATGGCTCTTGAGTGTAATTGAAACAACACATGATGGGCTATGGAGGGGGTGTGGTCGGCCACCTTAAGGCCAAGAGGAGGAGAATTAGTTCATGTAATTGTGGTTTAATGGTGTGTTTAGGTGTTTCTTTGATTAGGCTTTTGATTAGGAGTTTGTAAGAAGGTGTTTAGGTGAGGTAATTGGGTAATTAGGAAGGTCAAGACTTGATTAGGAGGGAAATCTTACTAGATTAGTAATTTAAAATAATTCTTTTGGTCAAATGAGGTATGGCACAATTCCTTAATTTAAGGAATTGGAGAGAGAAACACTATTCAAGATTCCATGACTAGGAATCTTGAATTAAAGAATGCAATTAGAGTTTATCTAAGCAATCTTAGGTTCTAATTAACCTTAATAAATTATTTTGACTCTAGATTAATTATAAAATAAATTAATCTTCAATTAGAGCCTAATATTGCTTAGGTTTGCTTAATTGCGTCATTAGGCTCATTGTACACTGTTCTAGGGGCAAAATGGTAATTTTACACTAAACTACAGGACCTTCAAGCAAACTAAACATCAAACATTACTAAAAACATCATTCTAAACTTCCTGGAAAAATTCAGGCTCAAACGGCACCTTTTACCGTGTAGGAGGGGTATTTTGGTCATTTTGAGCCGAAAGTTTAGAAAACGAGATTTCACCTCGAATATCATTCATAACAACATAATCCCCTTTAAACATCGAGTTGACCCATTCGGAGATAGGATGAGTCCTCGAATTTCAGGTAAAAATGACCTCAGGGGCATTTTGGTCATTTACTCAAACAACAAAATCGAGGCGTACATTACTCCCCTCCTTAAAAAGAATTTCGTCCTGAAATTCGTTACCTTAGAAAGCTCAGGATACTTGTCTCGCATCTCGATTCCAACTCCACGTGTACTCCTCTTGTCTCGTCCGTCCGACTTCACCAAAGGAACGGACTTGTTCCTCAACTGCTGACACCACGGTCCACGATCCTCGTTGGTGGGTGAAAGTTCATCCCCTTAACTGTACATGTTCTGGCTCTAACACATGGCTAGGGTTGGATTGATACTTTCTAAGCTGGGAGACGTGAAAGACGTCATGAATTTGACAGATTTGGAGGTAAGGCTATTTTGTAGGCAACTCTCCCGAACTCTCTGAAGGATTTCAAAAGGTCAGAAGAAATGGGACTCAATTTCTTGACTTTCATGGCTCTACCTATTCCTGTAGTGGGGGTAATCCTCAAGAAAACATGCTCACCTTCTTGGAATTCTAACGCTTTCGCCGCTTGTCCGCATAGCTCTTTTGTCGGCTTTGAGCAAGTGAAGATCCTATCCTTGATCATTCTTATTTCTCTGTGGTTTCCCTCACTACATCCGGCCCCAAAACGCTTTGTTCTCCGAGATCATGCCAACACAAAGGCGACTGGCACTTCCTTCCATACAAGGCCTCGTACGGTGCCATGCGATACTCGCATGATAATTGTTGTTATATGCGAACTCGATAAGCCAGGTACTTATACCAACTTCCTTTCTATCCAAAACACATGCCTTAGCATATCCTCCAATGTTTGGATAGTTCTTTCCGATTGTCATCCGTTTAAGGGTGGTAAGCCGTGTTAAACACAGCTTGAACCAAACGCCTTTTGAAAGGCTCCCAAAACGCGACGTAAATCGCGGATCTCGAACGAGTTTATCGTCGATGGAACTCCATGTAACCTCACTATCTCCTGGATGTACAACTGGGCCATCTTATCTAGGGAAAAGGTCATCTTGATGGGTAGAAATGGCCGACTGGTTAACCTGTCCACTATTACCCAAATAGCGTCATGGCCGGCTTGGGTTTGAGGTAGGCTGGTCACAAAATCCATAGATATACTATCCCACTTCCATTAAGGGATAGGCAAAGGTTGCAACATCCTGAAGGTTTTTGGTGCTCAATCTTCACCTTTGACAGACTAAGCACTACTAACCCAGGCTACTACGTCCTTTTTCAATCTGGGCCACCAAAATATCTTCTTTAAATCCTGATACATCTTGGTGGCACAGGATGGATGGTGAAGTGGCTTTTATGGGCCTCCTCCAAGATACTTTCTTAGAGGTCACCATCTTGCGGTACACAAATCTGCCCTTCAAACCTCCACAAACCATCTGTCCCTTGCTCAAAACCTTTAAGCTTCCAGCCTTTACCGCCTCGAGGGTCCCTAAACTCCTCATTTTCTACTTGTGCCATCACAACCCTCTTGTTAAACCCACTTGTTCCTAAGGTGGCACATCTTCACACTCTTCTATATTGACATCCCCAAATTCATGTCCCTAAACTTCTCTATCAGCTCAACTTCCTTGACCATCATGTGGGATAAGCGTAATGACTTTCGACTCAAGGCATCGGTGACCACATTGGCCTTGCCGGGTGGTAACTTAAGCCGAAATCATAATCTTTAGAAACTCCATCCACCTTCTTTGCCTCATGTTTAGCTCCTTTTGATCAAAGAGATGCTTAAGACTCTTATGATTGGAGAAAACTTCAAACCTTACTCCATACAAGTGATGCCTCCAAATCTTCAAGGCAAACACTATGGCGGCTAACTCTAGGTCATGGGTAGGGTAGTTAACCTCGTGAGGCTTGAGTTGTCTAGATGCATAGGCTACCACTTGCCTATTTTGCATCAACACACAACCTAAACCTTTCCGAAGCATCACAATATACCTCAAAAGGTATATTGGGGTCGGGTAAAACCAAAACTGGGGTCGAGGTCAACCTTTCTTTTAACTCTTGGAAGCTTTTTTACAATTGGGATTCCATGAAAACGAGGTGTTCTTCCTAGTTAGCTTGGTTAGGGAAAGGGAAATCTGGGAAAATCCTTTAATAAACCTACGGTAATAGCCTGCTAATCCCAAAAGCTCGTATTTCAAAGATACGATGGTCTTCTATCCCAATTCATTACGGCTTCTATCTTACTAGGGTCAACAGCTATACCTCCTTTTGATACTACATGTCCCAAAAACTTCACTTCCTCCAACTAGAATTCACACTTAGAGAGCTTAGCATACAACTTCTTCTCTTTCAACACCTCTAAAACCAACCTTAGGTGACTCTTATGCTCCTCGTGGTCTTTGAATAGATGAGTATATCATCTATGAAAACAACCACAAACTTTTAAATAGGGTCTAAAGATCCTATTCATGTAGTCCATGAACACGCGGGTGCATTTGTCAGTCCAAAGGACTTCACGGTGAACTCAAAGTGTCTGTAGTGTCCTAAAGGCGTTTTAGGTATATCCTCATCCTTCACTCGAATTGGTGGTATCCGACCTCAAATCAATCTTTGAGAATACCACTCCTTTCAACTGGTCCATGAGATCATCAATCCTAGGCAAAGGGTATTTATTTTCACCGTTACACGATTCAATTGCCTATAATCTATACATAATCTCATGCTCCCATCCTTTTTCTTAACAAACAAAACGGGCTCCCCACGGTGAGGCACTAGGTCTAATAAAATTCTTCTAACAGCTCCTCCAATTGGGTTTTCAATTCCTTCAACTCCAAGGGTGACATCCTATATGGGGCTATCGAGATAGGTCCCGTTCAGAACCAACTCGATGGAGAACTCCACCTTCTCTCGGGAGGAACTCAGTATATCATCTAGGAAATACCTCGGGGTCTCTCTACAAGGAATGTTATCTATGTTCTGCTCAAAGTCTACTTCGCTAGCGGCTAGAAGGACATATCCCTTAGTTTTCTCCACTCCAGAAGACATCTACGGCATTCACATAAAGTTTCAAGGTTTGACTAGTCTTGCTAGGGGGATGATGAAAAATAACAGATTTTGTATAACGTCTAACAACACATGGTTAGCGTGAAGCCAATCCATGCCAAGGATTATCCCTATGTCTTTCAAAGGTAAACAAATCAAATCTATGACAAAGGATCTATTTTCAACAGTAAGATGGCAATTTAAACAACAGTTACATGTATGTCAGGGACGGTTGGTGGGAGTAGAAACAATGAGATCAAAAGGAAGCTTAGAAACTTTCAAATTTAGAGACTCAACACTAGCATGTGAGATAAAAGAATGAGTAGCACCAGAGTCATATAGCACGTTAAGGTTCTACCATTTATTTTGCACTTACCTTCGATGAGGTCGTTGAATCCACATCCTCCGCGTTGAGGGTAAAGACCCGTCCTTGGTGTTGCGGTCGGGGACCTGACTTGACGACCCTCCATTGCTTCTCAATCCTTGCATAGTGGGCTTCACACTTGAAGCATACTCCTTTAGGCTCCGCAGGGATGATTTCCATGATTCTTTCCACAATGGGGGCACTCCATGGCTTGTGCGGTCAGGGAACGCAGGGCTCCTTGGGGTGCCTTGTTCTTGTTCCCATTGGGCCCTCCTTGTTGGTTATTGTTGTTGTTGTTGCAAGGACCGCTCACTCCTCCTTGATGGTTGCGGCCCTCGGACCATTGGGGTTGAAAGGCGGCCTCGGGTGTTGCGGAATGGTTGATTGTTGGGTCCTCTTTGTTGTTGTTGTTGAGGATGTTGTTGTTGGTGTTGATGCTTGAACTGATTGGATTGGTAGGGATGGTAATGGTTCCTCGGTGAGTCTGATTTGACGGCTTGAACTTCGGGGCTTGAGGTCCCAAACCACGGGGACGATCTCCTTGCAACTCATCTTCTTGTGCCCTTCTTCGATGATCGGCACTTGTTGACTAGGGTCGGGAAGTCCCTAATCTCCATGTGTGCCACAGCAAAGTTAAGTTCGGCCCTCAAACAGGCCTCAAACTTAACGCACTTCCATACCTCGTCGGATTCCCTGGAAAACCGTGAGAACTTGATCAATTCTTCAAACTTCGCCGTGTCCTGGGTGATAGACATTCCACCTTGGACCAATTGCATGAACTCAATGTCCTTTGCATTCTTCACGGACTGGGAAATACTTCTCATAGAAGTACGTCTTAAACGCTCCCAATTGATAGCCAGTAGCTTTAGCAGCCTTCGGGGGTCCACCAAAACTACGTGCTTCCATCATGTAGGCAGCAAAGGTGACTTTCTATTCCTTGGAATAGGCAACAACGGAGTAGATCTTTTCAATGTTCTTGATCCACTCTCTTGCCGAGGATTCAAAGCTCCACGAAAGGTTGGGGGATTAGCCTTGCAAACTCCCAAAACGGGCTTGTTCCACGGCTTCCGCGCAGGGACCTTGACAGCATCCCTTGGTTGATTCATGCGATGAACATGCGTTCCATCGCTTAGCCATCTCACGTACGCGCTGCAATCTCATTTCCTTGTTCGTTTGTGTTTGCGTTCCTATTTGTCTGGAGGGTGCCATTGGTCCCTAAGCACACAAGTCAACAAATACCGAGGTGATCAGGCTCAATATTCCAAGCTAAATGAGCTAGTTACCATGGCAAGCAAGCAGACAAGGTCATGAATGCCTATCCTATAGCTTATCTCTAATAGCTAAGCACTATACATGACATACTATCGTAACATGCTTTCAAAGCATGGTCAATCAATCCTAGAGCTAGATGAAATTGAAACTCTCTGATACCAAAATGTAACACCCTAATATTTAACCCCAATACGCCTAGGACGTATCAAGATTAATTATTAGTTATTACTTCTTCTTAAATTCATTTACAAAATACTTAGCGGAAAATAGGTAATTTTTTTTGAAATGATTCATATAAAACAAAGTGCGAGCCTTTGCGTGTAACATAAATGTAACGTGAAGCGGAAGAATAAATAAAACATACAGAATGTAAACATTAAAGAACACATCATCATAAACATCATTCTTCATCACATTAGTTAACATAGTTTAGTACAATACCATTGGAATATAAAAGAAACATAAAGTCTTACCCATACTAGTGGGTAGAGCTGCAGGACAATAACATATAATAAGAAACATAACAACAAATACATGAAACAACCCCAAAAGATACTCCCAAGCTATGACACTCCTTTCCCTCGAGCTATGGATGATGCTCCTCCTCGTCCCTCGGTGGCACATACCCAATGAACTGGGCAAGCTCCTCGATGCGTGACGGAAGGATGGCGAGCATGCGGCACGTGTGGGCGCATCTCGGACGTCGTGCTAACCTCCGCTGCGTCACTGTCTCCTCGTTACCCATCCCGATATCCATGGGTACGAGGGGCGAACCCTCAAGAAAGGATGAGAAGGAGGATCCTCTGATGGATCGGTCTCTGAACGTCTAAGGCAAGCACGTACTCGGGGTAACCCCGCACCGCTGAAGATGCCGAACGGTGACGTTCTGTCTCGTCACGCGTCCTCTCAAAAATCATGTCGTCGCCAAAGGGGGAGGTCGGAGTGAATCAAAGCTGGAACTGAAAGGCAAAAGGGCGTCCCATGTATGCAAAAATGCGTATAGCACAACGACCCTCGAAGTGGTAGGATTGATGATCCGGATCATAGTGCAGCTCCACACGGGTGCGTCAACAAAAATCACGAACGACGCCATCGATGTCTAAAGACGTAACGGAAAGAAACGAGAGAAGGGGTGAGAATCTTGCTAAAGAATCTCATAGGGAAATCCTCTATCCTAGTGTCATCGTTTACGTCCCAGGAACCTTGGGTTTATTATAAAGGGTTAAGCATGCATAGGTTCATTATGAGGTTTTCACAAGATATTTATCCAAGGTTCATGTCTTTTATAATGAGTCTTAATGCATGTATGCAACATAATAGTTCATGAATGCATGGCAGTACTTTAGGTAAACCAAACAAATATCAAACAACATATAAGTGGCATGTAACTTTCTCTTGAACATCTTCCTTTTCTCATACTTGTGACACCAATCATAATAGTAACCGCACCCCTTAAACTAGGCTATGAGCTCATACCTTAACTAGTCGTCACTAGTTCTTACTTATCCTCTTGATAAGCGAATCATAAACATAATCATATTCATCATAATCACCATGATCATCATAATCATCATAATCCCAACTCCCAGAGTACGGGTAGGGGGCCTAAGGATCACCCATCATGGGACTTTTTCCTTCTTCGAAACGCATCGACGTTAAGCCAGCGACTTTGTCCGCTTTGGAGGCTAATGTCTATGCCCTCACGGTTTTACCTTTCCTCACCGAGCAGGAGAAGTACGTCTCGGTGTGTCACCTTAAACATCATATTTCTAAAAACTTTCTTATGTCTCTCAAATTTGACGGAAATTCGGCGGCATAACAGCTACTCTCAGAATTTCCTCAAATTGAGTCATGCCACATAATCTCAGTCACATGCATCATTTTCATGGAACCTTCTCAAATCAATATCTTTCTAGTTCACATGAGCATATTCCTCAATTTCATTCATATTTCGAAACCTTATGCATCTTAAATACAACATTTCATCATATCATCATATCAATCATACACATAAAGTTTCATGCTCAAGGAACTAACATAATCACATCATCATAAATATGCTCGAGGTTCATCATCATAATTATGCTCTCTCGGCCACCTATCTCATAGTATCTTATGCTTTGATCCTTACGGGCCTTAAACTTGTATTGCATCTTTATTACCCTCAAGAGGTTAACACTTAAACTTTTCTCTAAGATTTGAACTCACTAAAATTCCAAACACTGCACATGAAAGGGCAGAAAATATCATATGCTTAACGGGCTCTAGAATCTCCATTCGTGACCTTTTTAAGATCCGTCTTCGTCTAAGGCTCCATAATCAATTCCTAAACCAATTATGAGGGATTCCTAGGCATGTTCTCTAAGTTATAAACAATCTTTCCTCAATCTAACTATGCTGAACAGAATTATGTTTTGCCATGTCTAAGGGTGCTAGAATTCCTATTTTAAGTTCTTATCATCACCTTAAGCTTAGAAATTAATACCTAATCATTTATGAAGGGATTTTATACATGTCTTACTAATTATGAACCACTTATCCTTGATTCAATTATGCTGGAACAGATTTGCATCTTTATGCATTAAGGTGTTCTAGAATTCTCATTTCTAATCTTTTCAAGTTACTTATTCTTTTCTAACTCTTCTAAATCGATCCTTGCTTCACTCAAACATAATTTTACACATTTTAACACCTTAGAACAGCATTTATACAGTAGCCAAACAAAGAGGGCAGAAACCGAAATCATAAGCCCATAAAATCACATAATCTCTTAGTTGAAATGCATATAAGTTGCTAGTTTCTCTTGGACATTTTCAGGAGCAAAAAGGTGTTCCCAATCGATTACCAGGAACTAAATTTATTCCTGGGTTTAAAACAACCAGGTATTCGATTACATAGGATGGAAATCGATTACTTAGGGTTAAATCTCAAAAAATAAAGAACATAGGGGTAATCGATTACTTACAGGTAATCGATTCCAGAGTTTTAAGGACAGATTTGGGCATGAAGAATATCCTAGGTAATCGATTACATTGTCTCTAGTAATCGATTACTAGAACCAAAAGTCCTTCAAAAACCCCTCTGGTAATCGATTACATAATATGGTAGAACCTAGGAACTTGAGAAAACATGATTTTTGACACATTCCAAGCTATTTAAACACCTTAAGACCTCATAAAATAGTTTTCCAACATTTTCCTGAAATCATTCATGCATTTTACAAAATCAAACCATTATTGAATCATAAAAATCATCCATTTCTTTTTGTCTAGAGTTCCCTTTTTAAGATACTTAGGGCAAGTCTTTGAGCTCTAGAGTATTTAGGTGATAACATAATCTTAAACATGCTATGCACTTCATTTTACTCTTCATTACAAAGTAAAGTGAGAGCATAAAATAAATATGAGATGCAACTTCATTATTATCTTTAAGGATTAGGTGATGACTTGAAATGCAAGCTTGGGAATTTAAATATGGTAATGCAAGTTCATTCATTTATTCTTGTGAAATTAGTGATGACATCAAATTAAACATGAGTGCAAGACATAAATTTAAACATGAATGCAACTTATTTTAATCTTAACTAGAGCTCTTACAAGACTTTAGAGGAACATAAACCTCAACCCATTATGTATCATAAGGCAAGCTTTAGAGTTCTTAGCACCTAGACTTCAAGAAAGTCTTAAGGTTTGAACTTCATCATCAAGCTTAAAAATGAACACAAAATTCAACACTTTGTCTAAACAAAAGTACAAGGACTAAGTCATATTCTTTATTTTATTGCTCATGGGCTTCAATCTAGAGTAAAACTCTTAGAATGGCCGACCAACTTTAAGGTTGGCAAGGGTAAGCTTAGAGCTCTTTGAAATCATGTGATTAATTTTCTTTAACAAAACTTTTGTGATCTACTTTACATTTTTAGCAAACTTTGTTCAAACCAAGGCAAAGGAAACCAAAATCATTTGGAAAGAAAAGGAAAGGAACCAAAAATGAAACTAAAGAAAAGAAAGAAATATAAGCATGTATGGTCCAAGACCAAGTTGTTTCAAGCTTTAGAGGTTTCTCACATGACATCAACAAGTCATTATCTTGAAACCTCATCATCAAGCTCATATTATCTTCATAAAATGGCCTCTTGGTCGAAAATGAAAAGAAAAGAGAGAAAAGAGTTTGAACCAAGAGAAAACTAGAACTTTCTTTAAGGAAAACAAGTAAAAACTTGAACACAAACCCCTACCTAGAGAAGTCTTGAAGAGATATGAAAGAAAGCTTGAGTTCTTGATGAAATGGAGAAGGAAAATCCTCTTGAAACTTGAAGGAAGAAATCAGCCAAAGTGAGGAAGTTTGAGAAGAAATGAGAGAATTTTTGTAAGAAGTGTAA
The DNA here is from genome assembly GCA_030441495.1 of Dalbergia oliveri. NCBI lineage: Eukaryota > Viridiplantae > Streptophyta > Magnoliopsida > Fabales > Fabaceae > Dalbergia > Dalbergia oliveri. The sequence continues at coordinate 268,165 of JAMLFY010000025.1, forward strand.
GCTTAACTAATGAACCAAAGTGTGACAAGGTTCATCAAGGCTTGGTATTTATAGAAATTTTCAACAATGAGGCTTCCAAAGGGGGGAAGGGAACCGGCCACATGAGGAGGAAGGAGAGAAGAAATATCTCTTGCAAAAGTATGGTTGTAGGCATGGTTGAAGATATGGTGAGGTATGGGCAAAGCATGGCTTGAAGTATGGCTCTTGAGTGTAATTGAAACAACACATGATGGGCTATGGAGGGGAGTGGCTGGCCACCTTAAGGCCATGAGGGAGGAATTAGTTCATCTAATTGTGGGTTAATGGTGTGTTTAGGTGTGTCTTTGATTAGGCTTTTGATTAGGAGTTTGTAAGAAGGTGTTTAGGTGAGGTAATTGGGTAATTAGGATGGTCAAGACTTGATTAGGAGGGAAATCTTACTAGATTAGTAATTTAAAATAATTCTTTTGGTCAAATGAGGTATGGCACAATTCCTTAATTTAAGGAATTGGAAGAGAAGACACTATTCAAGATTCCATGACTAGGAATCTTGAATTAAAGAATGCAATTAGAGTTTATCTAAGCAATCTTAGGTTCTAATTAACCTTAATAAATTATTTTGACTCTAGATTAATTATCGAAATAAATTAATCTTCGATTAGAGCCTAATATTGCTTAGGTTTGCTTAATTGCGTCATTAGACTCATTGTACACTGTTTTAGGGGCAAAATGGTAATTTTACACTAAAAACAGGGACCTTCTTAACAGACTAAACATCAAACATTACTTAAAAACATCATTCTAAACTTCCTGGAAAATTTGGGCTCAACGGCACCTTTACCCGTGTAAACAGGGGTATTTTGGTCATTTTGAGCCGAAAGTTTAGAAAACGAGATTTCACCTTGGATATCATTCATAACAACATAATCCCCTTAAACATTGAGTTGACCCATTAAAGGGTTGACTATCCTCGAATTCGGTAAAAATGACCTCAGGTCATTTTGGTCATTATACTCAAACAACGGAATCGAGACGTACAATAGTAATCAACAAATAATCTCATATAAGATCTCATATAGGATTCTCATAAATGATTTGTATTAAGCAACCCAACTATCAAGTCGAGTCCTAGTGTTCCTAAAGGGTTATGGATGTCTTGATTGGTATGTATACATTATGAATGTCTTTCTTTATACTCTTTAGCATCCCTTATTTATTATTGCATTTCAAAATATTATTAGAGGTTCTTTATATATTTTTAAGCTCCCCTATATCCAAAGATTATCTCAACTTAGATCCTTAAAATCTCTTTACAAAAACTTGAATCTTCTATTTATTGTTCTAACATCTTTTATAAGAAAATTTGTAACTTTCTTTATACTTATTATCTCAGCCTTTTAAATATAGTTCCAGATTCTTAACTCATAAAGATTTCCATTGAGGGTAATTTCATTAAAAACACATTTATGGTTATGCCATAGTACCCTTGTAAATTTATCCCTTTCCAGACTCTTTAGCACAATGTCCCAAAACTTTATTTCTCATTCAGTATTTTCGTGGTGCAAATCTTTATGCATAGCATACATGGGTGTGTTCCTATATGTGTTAGCTTTCTAACAGAGTTAAAATCAATCCATTTTCATTTGTCTAGAGTGAGTTACACCTATTTTACTACTGCAAGGTCAGATTCAAAGTTTTAGTCTTTGGCTTAACTTTGAAAATTTATATCTTGAGCTAGAGAACTCCATTTTAGGTGATTCTTTTTGGAGAGTATTCTATAATTTGTCTAGTTTGTAGTAAAAATAGTTTTATTTGCAAAAGCTTCATATTCTGTGAGTTTCATATTTCGAAGTAGCTACTGCCAAAAATAGCTAAAAATTTAGCACCTATCATTCTCATGTTTGATGTTACTCCCTCAACATAAGGACCATCTACCATGTTTTTAAGCCATATATGAGCATAAAAACATCATAAAAACATTTTAATAGAGAAGTGCATTCAACGATTCATAAAAATATATTTCACAAAAAACCATTCAAAACTTTTGTCAATAACACAAGCTTGAGGCATTCTAACCATAGACAAGATTAGAAACCAACAATGCTTGAATAGTAAGGAAGAAACTCCTACCTCTTATGTAGGGTCTAAAACAAGTCTTCTCTTCTTTCTTGAGCTTAAGCAAGAGTCCTTGGAGTGGATGGCAAGTGCTTAAGAATATTTCTCTGAGTTAAAGATTGTAACTCTTGTGAGGGCTAGTGAAGGTTTGAGCTTAGGATTTAAGTGTTTGGATGAAGTTTAGAGGGTAAAGAGAAGTATTTGAAGAGAAGAACATAAGAAGAAATGGTACAGAAAGAATAAGAGAGAAAGAACACTTAGAGAGTTTCTAAGGCTTAAGAGACTAGTAAGACTTGTATGTATTTTACAAGAGTTAAAGGATGTAGCTCTTGCAAAGCATGGTGAGGTCTCTTTGTGACTTGGAAATGGAATGAATGGAAGAGGGTTTGAAGAGTATTTATAGTGGAAGAAAAAAAATGAAGTACTTGCTTGGAGCATGATTTATGCAAACATGTTGGCCAAATTTTGGGATGAGAAAATGCTTCATGTTTTATGCAAACATGTAGGCTTAATTTTGGGATGAAAATGCTCCATGTTTCATGCAAACATCTTGGCCTAATTTTGGGATGAAAATGCTCCATGTTTTATGCAAAAATGTTGTTGTTGGGCATACATGGCTAGTGAAAATTTTCTAACCTTTAATGTATGTATGCATCATAGATTTACATCATGTGACCTTATGCTTTAATAGGTGTTTTTAATTTTTAGCATGTAATTGTCTATGTGCATGTATGGGGTTAAGAATGTGCATGATGTATGTGATTGAATTATTGTATTATCATCTTAATCCAATGGCTTAGATTCATTCTTATTTAAAGATAAGTCTAGGGATTTGTGCAAATGGCATTGTTGTGATTATTAAAGTAGTGGTATTATAGTAATTATCAAAGTAATGGCATTATAGTAATTTCTTTAATCAAAACAAGGGTATTTTTGTAATTAAACAATGATAATGGTATTCTTGTAATTCCAATTATAGAATAAGGGTATTTTTGTCATTTATTAATAAGGTCATGGTAGTTTGGTAATTTCCTTTATATAGCAAGGGTGTTTTAGTAATTTCAATTAAGTGATGGCATTTTTGTAATTCTTTGCATCTTTTTCTAGACACACTTGATTATTCTAACATTATTTGTTATTTTTCATAACATTTGTCTGATTTTTGTTAGTTTTACCCATTTTGTATCATTAATTAGGATTTAATCTTTCAAATCAATTTTTTACTATCTATTTGATTAATGTAATTTACTAATATTGATTAGGGAATTTAACCTTGTAAGTAAATTGTCCTTGTCCAGTATGCTTAATTTAGGGTTTATGTCTCAATAGTGCTTATCATTGCTTATTGTTATGTGTTTTCTAACTATGCTAATGTCATTAATCAATAATAAATCACCAAGGTTGACCCTTTCCACTATGGGGCCAAGATCAAATGCCTAGTCGGTAAATCAATTGCTCGATTTCATTGAGTCAATTAGCCTAGATGAAATTTAGGATGTTACAAGGGGAGAGGCGTCATGGAGCAGAGGCGGCGTGCGGAGGTAGACGACGGTGGTGCTCAGGAGCTGATCGCCTGGCCTTTGGGAGAGAAGATGAGATAAAAAGTGTGAAGGGAAAGTAAGGCCTGAGATTTGAGAGAATCCTGAATCTTATTCCTCTTTTTGTTTTTAATTTTTAATTTTTTTGAAAGGCTGAACTTGAAATGACAACCCACCGTTATATACTTTCTAACCGCCGTTTTTAAACTACAATTGTACGGTTGACAAAACCACCTTAATTCACATATAATTATGGAGAACTGCCCAATTCAACCGCCATAATTTACCTTTTTTTGTAGTGACCTTACATCCAGTTCTCAACAACTATTGAGTTCCCCTAAAACCCTTTCTCAACCTGATTATCACACTCAAGTTAGATAGTCTTTATAGTAACCTTCTCAAACTTTATCTAGTGGCGAGTAGCTCACTCTATTATCACACTCAAGTAGTCTTGACTAGCCTCTCCAAGCTAACTGAGTGACCAGGCTTACTCTACCGTCACTTACAAATAGTCTTTGCTTAGCCTCTTCAAGCTAACTCACAGTGATCACTCCAAATCGAGTTACAAAGGTTGTGTTTGGGTTGGATCACTCAAACTAGCAAACACTCAAATTTTCATAGGATAAATAGTACCAGAGCTAGAAAAACTTGAATGACTTTTTCTATCTATTCTTCTTTGGAAGAATGATGTTATCTAATAAGAATGTAGAAAGAAGATTTTTACAAAGATGGAACTCAATTACAAGTTGTAATATCTTAAAGATGATAAGAGGAAATTTCTTTAGGATTTTAGCACAATATTTAAGCAAAAGTCCTTTCATTGTAAGCACTTCATCTCCTTTTTTACTTGATCTACATTTTATGACTATTGCCCTTGATCTGTTTTCCCAGCGACACATGTTGATCTTCTTTTTGTGTCATGGAAAAGAAGTCTATAGGAGTAGCTCGGCGTGTCAAGAGTAGTTGCAAAGTTGTTATGTAATAGAGGTTTCTCAGTCCACCTTCATAAACTACTTTTTACTTTCTGAACAAGGTTCTGAACTTTTCTTCTAGAACTTGGTGTAGTTGACCAAGTTGATAGAAGAGATGTCACATCAGTCCTTGACGGGCTTGACTTTAAATTTGAATTTCAAATTTCCCTCCTATTCCTGGAAATTGAACCATTTACCATGAAACATGCTTTCTAAATTCCTGTCTCAGTTTCTGGACTTCTCTTTGATCTTTTACGCTTCAATTAGAGCTTGTTGTGAATGATGTGTTTACAATCATGATGATTAAAGGTTGTATCCATGCTTTTCTTGAAAATTGGATTGAATTCTTCACTTGAAACTCGTTTTCTAAGATTGTGGCATACTTTCTGACCTGAAGCTTGGTTTCTTGTTGTTGGAAATTTTCTTTCATGTGTTAAGCATGGAAATGTTCATTCCATGATTTATTGTCACTATCTTTGAGTTCCAGATCTCTTTAAATGAGATTAAACATATTTGCCTATGTCATTGTGAAAATGTTCTCATTTTAAGAACTAGTATACTAACATGAATAAACCCTTGTACTTCGAGAAACTCAAGTAACAAATTAGTCTTTCTTCAAAATATTTTCACGAAATTGGTATTATTATCATTCAAAACATTTAGTAATGAAGCTTTTGAAGGGTTCTGGAGCTAACATGATAAAGTAGTTTTTGTCCCTGACGTTTTTTCCTTTGTCTCATAAATCACTTTTTGTCTCTTTTTCACTAATCTTTGATTAAGAATGTGATTAAGTTTCTCTAATCAGCTTGGGTCTAAATTAACTCAATAATTAGTTTAACTCAAAATTAATTAATAAAACTAATTAATCTTTAATTTGAGCCTAATATTACCTATGTGTCCTTAATTACCTTGATTATGCTTAATTAGCACTAACTAGGGACGGAATCATAATTATGTATAAAATCTCACCAGGACCCATTCAAACGTCATATATCTCCCAAATTAACATATCCAACTCCAGAGATTGACTTAACGCCCAATTTTACCTGAATTTTCACTGTCATTAGGAATTACCGAATCACCATAGGTAACTATTATATAAAATTTGAGACCAATCCCTAATAAAGGAATATAACGTTAGAAGAGAAGTTAGGAGCAATTCGTGCAAGTATTGCAAACCCCAATTTTCTGTACGTGTAAAAACCAAAATGCCCCTGAGGTTATTTTACTCAGAAAATGAGGATCATGGGCCCCACCCATCCTCAAGGGGATGTTTTGATGTTAATAAGGGATTGTTTGTGTTATGTGTGTTAATAGAGGAGAAGATCCTAATTTTGAGCTTCGACGCGAAATGACCAAAACGCCCTTGCGGTTGTTTTAACTCCGAATTGCGTGCCGACTAAGCCTGAACCTCACTAAAATGTGTTAAAAGGTGTTTTTAAGCCATGATTAACCATTGGTTAAGCTCGGGTGGTCTCGGGCAATTTTTAAGTAAAATGACCGTTTTGCCCTATCTTTGTGCTTTACAAATTTTGAGATTTTTGATTGTCTAACGAAACCTAAGCAATATTAGGCTCAAATTAAAGCTTATTAAATTCTAATTATTAATCTAGAGTCAAAATTATTTATTTAAATTGATTAGAACCTAAAATTGCTTTAAAACACTCAAATTGCTTACTAATTCACCTAAGCCCTTAACCGTAAATTCTCTAAATTGCATGAATACCTTGCCTACACCTAAATAATGCATGGAACACACAAATTTCTCCTCCTTGGGCTGTAATGGAAGAAATTATTGATGCCATTATGCATCAGAATAATTGCCCAAAGATACACTAAAACAAAATGCCAAAAATTCCCTAAAACATGGCATAAAACATGCCTTAAACAAGGAATGATTTTCCTTCCTTTGTTCCCCATGAAAATCCATCAGCCTTCCTCCTTCATTTGTCCATTTATGAGCTTCAAAATCTCTATAAATAGGCATGCTTGAAGAGGTGTTAGAAGCCTTTGATCATAACTTACACAATTCTAGTTCTTAGAAGCACCAAAAGCTCTCATTTCCTCCTCCTCTTGGCTGAATTCTTTCTTCAAGTTTTCAAGAATATTTTCTTTCATTTCACTCCAAGAAACCAAGTTCTCTTCCTTTCCTTCAAATCAGATTAGGTAGGGAGTTGTTTTAAGTTCATTTTATGCTATGACAAGTTATGTTTCTAGCTCAAAAATGATGATTTCATGGACTTTCTTCTAGCTCTTAATTTCGGTTTTGTCTCCTTTTCTTTTAAAATATTTCAGCCTTATGGCCTAGATTATGATGAGACCATGGTTTGATTATGAGGTTCTTGAGTGTTGGTTGCAAAGCCATCACAAGTTAGACCTCTAAAACTTGAAGGTTTCACTAGTTTTTAAAGCTTTACAATTTCGGTTTTCTTTCCTTATTTTTCTTTAATGATTTTGGCCAAATGGCCTAAGAAGGAATATGATGATAGCTTGATGATGAGGACCTTGAGTGTTGGTTGTAAATCCATCACAAGTTAGGCCTTTAAAGCTTGAAAATTCCACTTGATGCAAAACTTTAAAGAATGATGTTTTTATGATGTAAAAATAAAGATCTTGAGTTTAGAACTTGAAAGATGTATTTTTCACTTTGTCTTGCTAAGATATATATATATATATATATTGGGTTGAATTTATATTTCTCTAAAGTCTTGGAAGAGCTCTAGTAAAGAAATAAAATGAACTTGCATCCATGTTTAAGTTTATGCCTTGCATAACCATGTTTACTTTTATGTCATCACTAAATTCTCAAGAATGAATAAATGAACTTGCATATCTCATGTTTAAATTTCCAAGCTTGCATTTCATGTTTATATTTCAAGTTGTCACTTAATCTTCAAAGATAATAAAGAGGTTGCATCTCATATTTATTTTATGCTCTCACTTTATTTTATAATGGCTAAAAGAATCAACGCATGACATGTTTATTTTTATGTCATCACCTAAAGATCCTAGAGCTCAAAGACTTGCCCAAGTATCACAAGCAAAGAAATAAGATTATTGGAGTTAAAGAATTGATTCTTTAAGAAGTCTTGAGATTGGAGCTTAAAAAGATGTAATAATAATTCTCTTCTCCCTTCACCGGTCCAGTGCGGATTACCGCGCTCCGGTTTCTTAAGATTCTCTTCTCCCTCCACTGGTCCTATGCGGACTACCGCGCTCCAGTTTCTTGCATCATGTTTATATTTCAAGCTCTTGCATCATGTTTAATTTTCAAGTCATCACCTTAAATCTTAAAGATAAAGAAATGGATTTGCATATCATGTTTATAATTCCAAGTTATCACCTTATAATGACAAGATTAAAATGAGGTTGCATAGCATGTTTATGATTCTAAGATATCACATAAATCTCTTAAGATCAAGACTTGCTCCTTTTATCTTAAGTGAAAATTTTAATCATGAACATTCTTTCAATGTATAAAACGGCCTCATGATTGAGGAAGGCCTAAAGTCCTATGACTTCTTTCAATTTTAACAAAAAGAATTAGTTTCTAAGGGAGTTTCAAGGTTTTACAAAAATTTTATGTTTAGGATTCACATGTGTACTTGAAATGTGACTTCTAGCAATTATATGAGGTTCATGATTCAGCCACTAATCTGAGTTTAGTACTACTGTATGATGATGGTTTAATATGTTTGAAGTTGTGATAATCATGGTTTATTGCTGAGAGAATGATTCATAATTGGTTTAGTAATTAATTTTAGCACCATAAGGAAGGGAACGAGAAAGGGTTAAAAATGCAACTTCTAGCACACCGTGAAGCCTTAAATATAACTTGCTGCCTATGCTGTCCCATATAGTTTAATAATATTCTTAAGGCTTATAATTAATGGTAATGATGATAATGAATCCTTTAGATGCATGATTAATTAGTTTGATAATTAAGATTACCCAATTCTAAAGTTTGGTTGTTTAAGACGGTTTTGGTAAGAATTTATGATGATGTTTCTTTGAAGTTTGAAATGATAAGTCTATGTAGTGATTTGATGCTTATTAAGTATTTGATATCATTGAATGACTTCATAGTTTGCATGATATAGTTGCTGTTGCAAACAATGAGAATGTTTATGCATCTTGATGATTATGAATTCAGAGTTATATTATGATATAACATGCAAAGACTTAATGGTGACTTAAAATTATGAGGAAATGATCCTTTGGACCCATCAGACTATAGGTGGTGAAAAGGTGATCCTAAGAAAATGATCCTTTGGACCCATCAGACTATAGGTGGTGAAAAGGTGATTCTTGCCCCCTAGCCCGTTCTCTCAAAAGGGTAGAGTCGGGACATTAACTTATCAAAAGGGATAAGTATATGCTAGTGACGACTAGTAAGGTATGAGCTCATAACCTAGATTACTCCCAAAAGGGTGGAGTATAGGGTGGCCCAAGGATAATGATGATGATGACAAGATTTTAAGTCACCTAGGACACTAAAGGAATGAAATATGTGCACTATGTCTTGTGCATAGCATTTATGAGATGATGATGGGAAATATGATGTTCTTCTATGCATAGTATTTATGATATGATGATGAGAAATATGATGTTCTTTTATGCATAGTATTTATGATATGATGATGAAGAATATGTGTTGATAAAAGGAAAAGTTCATTATAAACATGACATGCTAAGTTTATGATGCATTATAAGACGCATGATTAAAAGGACGAACCTCGGTAAAGTATATTTTCGAACTTAATAAATCAATCTTAGCATGCTCACTATTTCATAATAACCCGAGGTTCCTGGGGACGATGATGATGACACAATGCATCATGAGGTGAGTACCCTCCTGAGATTCTTTTTATAAGTTTCTCACTCCCTCTATTTTTCTTTCCATCTCGTCTTCAAAAAGAAGGAAGCGTTCGTGAATCACATTGAGGCTATCAGGGTAGCTGAACTTGATCCTGCTAGTTTCACTCGTATATTTCAGATATCTATCCCTATCCCTGGAGTGTTATAACTAGGTGCCATTAATGGATGTCCTTCCATCCATATATTATTTATGTTTTGTTAGATTGCCTACACTTAGTCTTATTCTCTTGGTAGGCAAAATATCTATATGATATGTAATTATGGATGCTATATGATGGAGCCAATATATTATGATGTGATGTTTGTAAATTCCTATGTGTCTTTTAAATTTTGCTAAATCATTCACGTTACGCGCTCAAGTTTTCAATTATGTTTAAAAAAAAATGGCTCGTAATTTCACTAAGTATTTTCAAAGCATGATTAGGGAACTGAAGCAAAGAGTAAAGTCTAGTAATTAATCAGAATACCTAGGTGTATTGGGTTAATTATTAGGGTTTTACATTGACTGGTCCAATCATCACTTAATCCCATGTTATATTATCTCGGGGCATTTTAGTAATTTCACGCATGAAAAAAAATAAGAATTGCTATTTTCACACAAATTACTTTCCAAATCACATATAGCCCCTTCAAACATTAAACGAACCCCTTGGCAATAGCTAGAACCAGTTGTCCTTGATTTCTGTAAAGATAACCTTAGAGGCATTTTGGTCATTTTATGTAGAAGGGAAATAAAGCGTACAATTGGGTTTATGAAGGCCATTTTTTTCATTATCCTCTTATGCATTGGGATTTGATTGTACCTTAAGTAAGCATTTAGGAAAGAGAGAAATCAAACCCAGATGCCAAGTTAACGAGAGCATCTATGCTTGGAAGTGGATAAAGGTCATTAGGGCATGCTTTATTCAAATCCTTATAATCTATGAACATTCTTAGTTTGCCATTGGGTTTGAGGACCAATACCATATCAAACAATCAACTTAGGTACTATACTACCTTGATAAATATGGCCTTGAGTAATTTGGCAACATGGTTCCTTCCATACCTTTCAGTTGCCATATGCCTTCTCCTTTGAATTACAAGTCTAGTTCCTACATAGATAGATAATCGATGGCTTATCACCTTAGTTTTATGCCCAGCATGTCCTTGCCAACCATGCAAACAATTCGACATTCTTTCGTAAAACTTCAATCACCAATCTTTCAATAAGTTGTGAAGGTTACGATTAATGCGCATTTTCTAATCCATCATTTTCTTGATTTGTATTTCCTCCAATTGGTGTTTATTTTGTTAATCTTTGGCCTTCCAACTTCTCTAGTCTAAATCCACCATCATTTCATTGTACGATGTAACATCCCTGCCTGCTTTATAATTGACAACTATCCCCACAAACCAACACAGTCTTTCAACGTGCTTTGTCCTCACTCACACACTCCCTGAGAAACTTCCTAGGAGGTCACCTATCCCAAAATTGCTCCAAGTCAAACATACTTGACTGAGTTCTTTAGTGATGGGCTACCGAAAGAAGATCTATCTTCGTCGGCATAGGTAGTACCAATCAATTCATATAAGCCATCTTCAATTGTATAGTCCCATACCTATACAACCTCAAGATCCTTCTCATTCTGAGTGTAATTGGTTCATTCATGTACCTCTCCGCTTAGAGGCCTGAGAAGCCGCTCCTTGTTCGTGTCTTCTTGTACAAGTGATCACTCCCCTGTCCTTGTCATAAGGCGTTACATGCCTACCAATTTCTGCTTGGTTCGTCCTTGAATCACATTCCTGGGAGAAGTGCAGGCTCTAATACCATTTGTTACATCCCGCCTGCTTTATAGATTGACAATTGTCCCCACAAACTAACACGGGTCTTTTCAACATACTTTGTCCTCACTCACACACTCCCTGGGAAAGCTTCCCAAGAGGTCACCCATCCCAAAATTGCTCCAAGTCAAGCACACCTAACTGTAAAGTTCTTTAGTGATAGGCTATCCAAAAGAAGATTCATCTTTGTTGGCATAGGTAGTACCAATCAATTCATATAAGTCATCCTCAAATGTATAGTCTCATACCTCTACAGCCTCAGAATCCCTCTCATTCTGGTGTGTAAATGGTTCATTCATGTACCCTTCCGCTTAAAGCCCTCAGAGCCACTCCTTGTCCGTGCCTTTTGCACCGGCGATCATTCCTGTCCTTGTCAACTGGCATTACAAGATGTGGTTTCCAATTCTTTTCTTTTCCCAAATGCAAGCTAATACTATAGCATCTTCTGCAGTAGCTCGATTTCCTTACCGTTACCACTTTCTGTCTTCTTATGGGAACTTCATCACCAAGTATTTGGTTGATATGATGGCACCAAATTTGTTCAAGGTCAGTCTTCCTAGATTTCAATTGTAAGTTGATAGACAATTTACAACAAGTAAGTCGATTGCCTCCATTCTTGATGAAGGCTTTGATCCTAAGGTTAGATGCATCTCACTGAACCATTTGGCTTAACCTTTACCCAAAATAGCCCATTAGTTCTTTCAGTATAACGCAAGTAGGAGTTCTTTCAATCCTAATTTGTCAAAGGCTTCTCTAAATAGCAAATCCGCTGAACTCCCTTGGTCTACGAGCACTTTTTCACCTTGGTATTTATGACATTTGCCTTAAAGACCATCGAGTTATCATACCCAAAATTAGTTCAGGTTATCCTTTGCTGAAACCCCAAGTTGAGCATTGGCTTTTCTTTGGCAACATCTTTTGACGAGTTGAAATCCTCTAGTCAAAGGACTTCTTTCAATGCTCTTTTCCTTGTCGATTTTGACATTCCCCTATAAAGCCTCCAGCGCCTTACAATCTTGATCCTCTTAGCTAGACGTTTTCTTTTCCTTCCCCCATTTATCTTCTCCACCACATTTTTTTTGTCTAATGATTTCTTCTATAGCTTTTATCTTCCTCACATGTATAGACTTAGGAGGAGCCATCTCTAAAGTATAGACCAAAAAACAAGAGACAAAATTGAGTTGTTGTATCAATAATTTAATATGGCAACAAATTGCAAAGTAATGTAAAAAGGAGCCATCTCTAAAGTATAGACCAAAAAACAAAAGACAAAATTGAGTTGTTGTATCAATAATTTAATATGGCAACAAATTGCAAAGTAATGTACTTCTAAATGTAACAACCCGAAATTTATTTTAAAATTAATCTGAATTTTATGAATTGATAGAATTAGTCATAATAAGAATGACTTAGAAAAAAAAAGTGAATAGTAAATTTGTAGGCCCACGCCTAGAATAAATCGACGCCTAGAATTGGACTAGGAGATGCCCTGAACCAAGAAAAGTTAGGATTAAGATTAGAAATAATTAGAAATGAAATTTTTAAACCGAAATTAAATTTTGGGCAATATCCGTTTCCAGAATTAAGTATTTTACCTATTTGGTAAAATATCGATGTATAGTTTATACCAATAAAACTTGTAGTGCAAGTTTGCCATCTCACATGATAAATGTGAGGCTAGCAATTGGCCACACCATTGTCTTAAGTTAAGGATTATTAGGAACCACATAAAATTATGATTTTTATTTGAAGGAAATTATTTTTGTGATAGAAAATAAAATAACACATCTTACATAATTCCTGAAGATCATCATTTCTCATTTTTCTTCACCAAAGATTTTGGCTAAAGCATCATTTATAGCCCTCTTCATCTTTTTCCTCAAACAACCAAAACCTAGCTTGAAAACCTAAACTATAAACTACAACACCAAAACTCCATCACCAAAGCACAAACTACATACTCTTCTTGTAATCCCTAAATCAAACACCAATCCAGAATCCTCACTTCACCTCACCATCAATTGTAGCTGCTATTCTGTTGTTTTAAAGGAGGGATTGATTGGTTTAGATAAAAAAAAATTGGGTGTAAAACTGAAGAAAGCCAAGAACAAGAGCAAGAGCTTGCAAGAGGCAAGTAGGGTTTCTTTAACCTTTTTCTTTGTAAAACCTAGTTATGAAATTATTTGAATAATCTGGACTTGAAATTTTTAGTTTTGTTGGCTGCTCATATATAGATATTGATGTGTTTAAATGGGTCGAATGATTTGATATTGTTAGAAAATCCTTTTTGCCAAAACAAGTTTTGAGTTGTGTGCTGAAACATTCTTAGTAAGCAGGTGAAAATACATGATTTTTCTTACTAAGTTAAAGCCTTTTATTTTGAGCTGAAATTTTTATATGATGCAGTTAACATATGTAGGCATCTCTAGTATTTTTCCTGAGTTCATTTGAATGCTTGTTCTATTTTCAAAAATTCTAAAGGGAGTTGATCAGGGTTTCTACCTAGACAGTCAATTCTGAAGCATTGAGCTTGTCTAATTTTGTTGTTGCATCCACTTATCAAATTTTGACTTGAAATTTTAGGAGGATATTGTGAACATCTTGAAATCCAACCCTGAATTTTTATAGATTTTTATTGTTCATTTGATATGATAATAAAATTGAGAACCTGATTGTTGGAATTAGGTGATTCTGACCTTGAAATTATATAATTTTTTTAATATAGCAAAAGACTTATTTTTCTTTGAAATTTTTACAGGGTCTCATAGACATATTGATTTATCTTTGAAAAATGGTCTTTCTCTATTTTAATGATGTTTAGTAGCTTATTCATAATTTTCTTTAAAACCAAAATTTTGGACAACATGCTAATTTGTTGAATCTATGATGAAATGTTAATGACTTGATGTTTAGTATACTATGTGAGCTTGATGATGATGTTATGTGCATATAATTGTGAATACTTTTGACATTTGCCTCTATATGAGAGAAAGATCAAGAATATGTTTTCTCGGGTCAGGGAAAGTAAATTTGGTAAGTCGGGAAAGTAAACCTGACCCTTGAATTGAATCGGGGAAAGTAAATTTGACTAGGAAGAATATCTCTGTGAGAATTGGAGAAAGTAAATCCAATGATCATGTATAGGAATGAGCTTAACCTGAAAAACAGTCTATTATCCTAGAGTGGAATAAGCCACTATAGATCAAGGGCCAAGACAAGTTAAATTAAAGTAGCAATTGTCCTAAGTAGTCCTCTATATTATGTGCTAAATGAAGGATTTTACTATCTATGCTGAGACCAATATGTTTAAGTTGCAATTGGACAATATATGCTCTATATGAGATATGTGTACAAAGTGATTGTATGTTAAAAGAAACCCAATTCAAAATGATGATTTTGAAATTTAAAAGGAATCTTTGATATATATTGCATAATTAAATTTTTCTAAAAAAACTGAAGTGACTGGGACAATGATGATAACATGGATGTTATTATGTATTTGGGGATGCATCTGAGAATTTCACAATTCTCACCCACTGTGTTTGTTTGTGTTCCTGTACATGTCGTCTCCAGATTGATCAAAGGAATAATGAGGCAGCTACTATGGAAGCTCAATATCTTAAAGTCTTTTATCAATTGCATTCAATATACATTTGTCTCCTTATATATTTACAAATATATATATATATATATATATATATATTTGTAAATATATAAGGAGACAAATGTATATTGAAGCTCATAGAAGAGCTTTTTTCTTGTATTTGGATTGATATTCAATGAATACTTTGTTTCCTTTTTACATGTTTTTGTAGAATTGCAAATTAGTTATTACACAAATCAATCGAATTTGCTATAGTTATTTAAGTAAGGTCCGATAAATCATAAGTAACAACTCCAAAGTCTAATGTCATGGCTTAAGGATGATGTTGTACTTAGGAGGGTGTTACACTAAATCCCTCCAAAAACATGTAAGTAAGGACACACAAACTTGTAAACCATGTGCAAATAACTTGCAAACAACTTCATGAAATTTGTAAACCATGTTCAAAATAATTGTAAGCCGGACAAAAATACTTGTAAACTACGTTCATAAAAAGTGTAAACCCATCCTGAAAAATTGTAAACCAATTGAAAACAAATACTAAACAGGTCCATGATAAAATATAAAACCATGTGTAAAAAAATTATAAACTAGTACACAAACTTGTAAATCATGTTTATAAAACATGTAATTCAAGTTCTAAAAATTGCAAAACCATGTTTAGGAAAATTGTAAACAGTACATAAAAACTTATAAACTATGTTCATAAAACATGTAAACTAGTTCTAAAAAATTGCAAACCAATTAAGGATAACTACTAACAGGTTCAAGAAACTAGCAATTTACAAGTATTCCAATCATTCAAAATCCTCTTTACATACACACTACAAGCACAACCATTTCAAACAATATCTTGTATCTAATAATTAGTAAGTAAACACTTGCTTTAAACTTTTACACTAACTTTAGAAACATGTAAACCCAATCACAGAAAGTGTATATAACTACTCAAAAGTTTGTAAATCATGTGCACAAAAAAGTGTATACCTCTCCTCGAAAACATGTAAACCATGTGAACCTATTTATAAACCCCAAGACAAAACTTGTAAAACATTTGGTAAACCTTCTATAACCACTTTTCTATGGAAAATGCTTCTATTCCAAACATCAAAACAAAAAAATCGGTACTTATAAGCTCTAATAGCATTCAATACCACACAAAAAATTAGGTTTCTTTTGACACAAAAACTCATTCAAAGCATCTATAAATACACATTACACTCACAACTATTCCACTTAGTGTCCCTAAATAAAAAAAAAACCATGAACATGTATTTCCAATAGAGTGAACCGTACACAACCATTAACATGCATTTGCAAGGATTAAACACAACTTACATTGCAAATGCCACAAACACATAGGCGGTCCTCAGTGTCAAACAAGAACACGCAGAGATGAAGAACACAAACAAGCCAACCCCACCAGCCGACGCTTGCAATGATAGAGGATGCAAGGCCACTCCAACGACCACAGCTTCACTTCATTCTTCAATGAGTGAGGTAGAGAAGACGCAACACAAATGATGAATGGAGGAAATGGAAGCTTCGGGTGGTGGGTTCTTTCAATTAGTGAGAGCGGAGAGTGAAGGGAGAGAATGTCGATGCGAATGGAGGAAATGGAAGTTCATGCGATGGGTTGTTTCAGTGAGTGAGAGCAGAGAGTGAGAGGGGAAGAACGAGGGCAAGATGGGGTTGTTGAGTGAATAAGAGGGGGGTAGAACTTCTCATTTCAAAGAATGAGAGGAAGAGACGGTAAGCAATGTGCGCATGTGATTTTTATTCCCTTTAAATTGATTTAAAATTCATACCCTTTTCCCATTTTGCCCTTTTATATTTCATACCTCCTAGATGTTTTTTTGTCCTCTAATATCCTTAGGTGCATTTGTCCCCTTTCAACGAGAAATATGAGACACTAAGATACAAACATGTTGGTGGTGGAGAGGGACAGGATAGAAAATTTTTTTATCCTTGAGAGAAACACAAAATTTCTGGACTTCAAATGTGAACTGGAGCACTAGAGAAAGACAGAAATTTAATATTTTTATCTTCCAATATTACCTTATACATATTTATTATTTATATCTCCATCTTTACTATCTCTATTATTCTTATATTTCTATCCATGTCTCTATATTTACTGTCATAGCATAGTAAATAAACACAACCTAAGTGTATGGTGCTGATGTGCAATTATCATTTCTGCTCATGTAATACAGCGTTGTTTCACATTAAGACGCTACTTGATGAGGAATTCTTGCAACTTCTACCTCCCTCACAGGATTGCATGTCACGTCACCGTGCATTGCTTCATAAATAAGAAAAATTATTGGGTCCAAAGGATAATAATGACAGTAAAAAAACCAATAATACGCTTGTCATATCTAAATAAAGAATTTCACAGAAATAGAAAAACAATTTTTATTTTTTAGTTTTCAAAAAGTTGTAAAACCAAAATTAAAATAATAAAGAGATTATACAATCATTTACTATTTATATTTTATTTTTAAAAATTAAATGAAAATGTATTTGTTAAATAACAATTTATTATTTTGCTCGTTTGAAACCTTCTCAAATATATTTGAAAGATCCAAACAGCACAAATTGGCTAAGAAGGGCTCCTCATATCACAATGCTTAGCTGGCAATCCAATCATCAACGGCCAAGCATCCACAAATTCAAGAAGGAATGTGCCAATGTGGAATTATATACCATATAGTCCACCTCCTGAAAGCCTCAATCACTGGATTTCTTCCTCTTCCTACATTTTCTCTCTCTAGAAAGTGCTTTCCTTTCTCTCTCTCTATTTAGTTCCCCACTATTCATAATTTCATACATAGTTTAGTGCAGGTTCCTGTGGAGAAACAAAAACAATCTCTTTGTTTGCTCATAAGATTTGCGTTTCTTGAAAGTTTTCTCCTTTCAATAAATTTTGTTTAAATCTTGGAAGGAGACTGAAGAAAGTAAGAGGGGTGTTTTTTGCGACTTAAGTTTATTTGCAATGGTTTTCATGTCTGAGATTTTGTTAACTGCGGAAGAAAAAATCGAGGAAGGAGAGTGGGAGAAAGAGAGATAAGAAGAGAATAATACCCAGCAACCAGAAGTAGAGAAATATTTTTAAAAGAGGATCTGATTTATTTTGATCTGCTTCTGCTGGTAATCTTCATCAAATTTAATTTGAGTGTTTTTTAAGTCCAATTTCTATCACAACCCGAATTTCTTTTTCTTGTTAATGCTGCACTTGTTTCATTCTCTTGCTTTATTTATATGCTCTTCTTGCATTCAGTGGCAATCAAAGAAGGAAGAGCCTGGTTGAACACTGTTTATCATTTCTTGCTATTTTTATTGACAGAAACAATTTATTCTTTCTTGATTGAAGAACCATGAATGTTTTTGTTCACATGATAAGGATTTACTATTGTGTTTATTGATAATAAGAAAACTATATTTCTATTGAAGCATATCCATGGAGGGTTGATCTTTCCTTCCTTTGTCAATCCTATTGTTCTATTGTGTTTAACTTGGAAAGCTTATTATTACAAGATTAGTAAGAGAAATATTCAAACTCATATGGTAATCATTGTTTCTTCACAGGGTCGTTGGCAATGTCTGCAACTATGATCAGTGATCCGATGGTTATATCGGCACCAGAAACTCAATCAGCAGCTAGCATACTAGTTGCACAGAGCGAAGTTGAGTTCGCCATATGTGACTGCTGTGGACTTACGGAAGAGTGCACTCCAGCCTATATAGAACGAATAAGAGAGCGATACCAGGGGAAATGGGTTTGTGGCTTATGTGCTGAAGCTGTTAAGGATGAGATTGTAAGGTCTGAGAGGCTTGTCAGCACAGAAGAAGCAATGGCTAAACACATGAACTTCTGCAAAAAGTTCAAGAGTTCGGGGCCTCCTCCAAATCCAACGGTGCATTTGATATCAGCTATGAGACAGATTCTTAGGCGGTGTCTGGATTCTCCCAGAGTGAGGTCCACACCAAGCAGTCCAACTAAGACTATTAGAGAGATTCGTAGTTCTGGATTAACTAGGTCCGAGATCTACGTCTCTACTCTGTCTGGTTCATGAAGATATGGGATGACTGTAGAACAAGAAGCACTAAAGGAGAACAATGTATTTGATTGGCTAAAGATGGAAGGGGGGAACAGAAATAAGAAAAAGGCGTGTCTACGCTTCAAATTAGTTTTTCAATTGTAGTTCTCTAGTACAGAACTTTCAATCTGTTGCTAGAAACTTTAACATAATTTGCTCAAAAAAGATTTTGCGTCACTGATACCAGCTGCTTTGTTTTCATTTCGATTAACACGTTTTGTTTGAAAACTATGTTGATAATTGAAGACAAGCATTTCTGGGAAAAAGACTTAGAAATGCTGCCTTAGTTGCGGAATTCTGCAAAATCTCAAAATTTAATCATGGAATTCAACTAATCTTGTCTGTACTGTGATTGATTAAACTAGGCTAAAATTAGTTACTGTTATTTTAAAGCAAGAAAAAAACAGAGATCAATAATTGAGTTCTCTTAGCCGGCTTTAACAACTAATCATTGGAGAGAAACATAAAGTTGACTTGTCTTCCTTTAGCTTGTGGAGTGCATTGACATTGCAGCTTCTCTGGGATGTCTTATTAATTTCGAGTGAGTTACGTAGTTATACATATTTTCAATGTGACTCTATAATCATGGATGTCTATAATGTTTAAGAAACCTGATATTGTGAATCGTGTGCCGAGTTTTTCCATAAAATAGTAGCTCGTGCAACGGCATATTCTTAAAATACAGGGGGAGCATATCACGGGTGTCTATGATTACTTTGATTTCATGGATAATAATCTCTTCCCTTGCCTTGTATGACAAATAATGAAGCTAGCCAATTGTCCATGACTAACAATAAAAAATTCATGATAGACCCAAAAATAAGAGTTTTACTATAAAATTCACCAGTTGTCCATAATTATCTAGTATTGCCATGCATTCTTTCATGTGATTCTTGTGTATCTTCCAATAAAATTTCTGGTTGCAGCTTCATATAATTAGTAGTAGAATAAAATGAGGGTGAAATTCTAAAGTACCCTTCATCGCAAACAAACAAAGTAAAATCTTTCTAGAAAATCTTTAAAGCTTTGTACTTATGGCACATGAGATGGGACGGACTCATTCCCTGTATAGAAATTTTTTTTTTATTAACCCTATATAGAATTATAGAAGCTAACAAGCTGTACCTAGAACCGTGACTTGGAAACACAAGTACATGGGTGACAATTATTGTACAAAGATATTATTATTTTGACATCTAAAATGGATTCCTAATTGAGATATCACTCCATCACCATTTAATGTGATAAGTGAGTGGAGATAATAGAAGTCACCACCAAATCTTATGGTAATAGAGTGAATATTCTAATTGAATATTCATTTTTAGTTGTTGGGATAATATTTTTATCGTACAAAGAGGAGGCAAGGGCCATCGAGAACTAAGATCCTGGACGACCTCATCCATTTGTGATTATCTTCAAATGCTTTATTAAGATCCTTATGCCAGCACGCCTGAGGGTGATGGCAACTAATTAAGGTCTGCCTTGTTTCAGAAATGTTTTTTAATTATTATTTTTTATTTATAATTGATTTTCTGTTTTTTGGATTTTATAAAAAAACAGTAAAAATTATAAATTTTAACTTTTAATATTTTCTTTACAAAATCAAAATTCTGAAAATAGAAACTGATTGAAAATAGAAAATAAAAATTAAAAATAATTTTCTGAAATAAATAAATAAAAGGCCTAAAGTTTTGCCTCCCTCCAAAACCAATGCCAGAGAGAGTTGCTGTTTATGTGATTCTGCTACACAGAACGTTCTGGAATGCATAGATTTGTGTGTCAGGTGGACCTTGGCTTGTTCTTAGGATGGTCCGCTGCAGCCCCCACGTAGAGCTCCAAAAGACTCATGTTTCTTGCATTTCAAATAACATAATCATCATGCAAAGGACGTTACTCCAATACTCCTCGTGTGTCCTGAGCTATTGTAATATTCCTGGAATTATTTAAGCATATTTATCAGCCTAACTTCCAAGCACAACTAGCACTTTTTTGGATTCTATAACGAGCTGGACCATGAACTTCTCTCCATTGGACGTCTGGTGAGCATTCATGTAAATAAGAAAAGCAGTATTTTTTATATAAAAAAATTGCTTCAGGAGAAGCTAAAACCAAAACAAAATAAAAAGAAAGAATAAAGTAAAGAAAAATTCCATCCTTTTAATTGGTTCTAAAAGCTGAACTTATGACTTTTTAATTAAAAACATGTGAAGCAAAATAATCAGCTCCTCCACTTTCACTTGCGACTTGTCTCACATTGTGGCGAGAAAATAATATACAGTTGACCCCATTGGATATATTGCTATCTTTTCATTAATGTTGATGTAATTGAGCAAGATATGAGTGGATGTTCTCGCCAGCTAGGATGATAGCCAATATAATATCAGAAAATTGACTGTCTTTTTCGTTGAAAATGGTGGGTAGTTTCCCTCAGAAAAACAACGCTTAAACCACCCCCAAGAAGCATCCAAACTATTCGATCAATTGTGTATAGATTAGTTTTTTCCTTCCTTTCCGGGAAAGTGGTTTATCTAATCCTCGAAGACGATAAAAGGGTCCTTCACATTGCGCTATGCAGACTATGCTGACTAATTAATGATCATCAGCGCATGAAGTTAATGTAATAAGTGGATTAAAATAGCCTCATGAACCATTCATGTCTTAGTCTTATTATGTCACAGTAATTTCTTTACGCATTGTTTAAAACAAGTGGGCAATTATTAAGGGAAAATCTTATGTCATCATAAAACTGTTGCCCGTGATTGAAGATTATCAACGAGTACTATCTTATTATCATCAGACTTAGGCTTGGGCCTGGGTTATGCAACGGAAGCTGGAAGAAAGCTTCGAGAAAGTGCAGAAAGACATGTTTGACGCTACAATTCATTTTTCCGTGGGATTGTAGAGAAGTCTTAGATGAACAGCTGTTAGCAGAGAAGGGGATTTTGGGTGTCCCTGTCCTGTGGGCACTTGTATCAATCATTACTTCATTAGTAACGGATGAAAAATAAAAAACGATAAAGATAATTATACTAACAATAATTTATAGGTTTAATTAACACACAGGTTTATATATGTTTACTCGATTTTAATTAGGCACTTATAGACTAAAAATTAGTAATTAGATTGCTATATTGAATTTTTTTTAAATCAAATCGTTTGGGCTATAACCACTATTAAGAAAACATATTAAAATGAATATTTTTTGATTCCTTGTGATATGTGCACACCCGAGAAAGTAGCATCTAACCCTATAATCAATGTCTTATCTATTGTTAAATACCACCCGAAGTGTGACTTGCGAAGGAAGACGGGTAGGATGACAAACTTTACTGTGTCATATTATTTGACACAAGTATCTCTCATATATGTTTTAATGGTAGATAGCTCGAATGACTTAATTAAAAATATTATTTATATTTAAAAATTTGAATCTAATAGTTTGTCTTGGATTCAACCACCATCATACATTTATTGATCATTTATAGCATGTCTAGTTGATATTCCAAAAGCTATAGGCTAAGTTGTATCTCAGTGACAACTATTATAGTACGAAAGTATTTTGTTCTTTGTTCCTTATATACTTTAGATGCACTAGAAATAGCTTTAAACGTCATATGTGTAGGTAGAAAGCACACGAGAAAGGGGTTGAATCATGCTTCGCTGTACTTTTCTTCTTTTTTAGAACTAAAACTTCAAACATAAAACTATCAAGCGTAGAGCTTGTATATAGTGGAAACAATGTTCGAAGATTTAGAAAGTAGTTTTCTGAATAATGGTGTTAATACAGATGTTCAATAAATAATTTTAGCAGATACAAGAGAATAACAAAGGATAGTGAAAATAAACGAGATAAAGGAGAAGAAAATACTACACATATATTTTTATACTAGTTCGGCCAACCATGTCACCTCAGCACGCCTAGGACGTATTAAGATTAACTATTAGTTATTACTTCCTTTTGAACATCATTGTAAAATAACTTAGCGGAAAATACAAATAAATTTTTTTTTTTTTAAGTACATATGCGTAAAACAAAATGCGAGCCTTTGTGTATGACATAAATGAAACGTAAAGCGGAAGAGCAATAAATCATACTATACAAAGGCAATAAAGAACACCTCAATCATGGAAACATTCTTCATAACATTGATTAACATAGTTTAGTACATAACTACTTGAAAATATAAAGGAAATGCATAGAGTCTTACCCATATGCATGGGCAGAGCTGCAGTATAGAAAAAACATAAAATACAAGAAAGCATACAAATAGCGGATACAAGAGAAGTCCCAAAAGATACATCCCAACTAAGGCTACCCCCCCTCGAAACTATGGATGATGCTCCTCCTCGTCCTCGTGGCACATACCCAATGAACTGGGCAAGCTCCTCGGGTGCATGTAGATGGAAGGGTGGACGAACATGACCTCCATGACGTGGCGCATCTCAGGACATCCGCGCTAGCCTCCGCTGTGTGACCGTCTCCTCGCCCCTCCCAATATCCATGGGAACCGGAGGGGAGACCCGCGAGAAAGGATGAGAAGGGGGATCCTTCGACGGGTCGGTCTCCGATTGCCTCGGACGAGGAACGTACTCTGCATAGTCGCGTACCGCTGAAGATGTGGGTTTGGACGACGCTGCTCGCGTAGGGTCGCGTCCTCTAAAAAATCAAGTCATTCCCATAGGGAGAAGTGAGGTGAAGCCGAAAACTAAGACGGGAATGCAAATGGACGACCCATGTATGCAAAAATACGTATGGCACAACGACCCTCAAAGTGGTAGGACTGATGACTTGATCATGTGCAGCTCCCACACGCCGCATCAACAAATCACGAACGACCTCATCGGAGCCTGGAAACATAACGGAAAGAGAAAAGAGGGAGAGGGTGAGAATCTTGCTAAAGAATCTAAGGAGGGAAAATCCTCTAACCTAGTGTCATCGTTTACGTCCCAGAACCTTGGGTATATTATAAAAAGGTTATACATGCAAGGGTTCATTATGAGGTTTTCATAAAAGTATTTAATCCAAGGTCTGTGTCTTTTATAATGAATCTTAATGCATGTATGCAGCATAGTAGAACATGGATGCATGACAATACTTTAGGCAAACCAAACAATAGTCAATTATCATATAAGTGGCAAGTAACTTCTCTGAACTTTGTTCTTTCTTCTCAATCTTGTGACACCAACATCATAATAGTAACCGCACCCTTAAACTAGGCTATGAGCTCATACCTTAACTAGTCGTTACTAGTTCTTACTTATCCTCTTGATAAGCAAATCATATTCATAACCATATTCATAATCATCATAATAATCCCGACTCCTAGAGTACGGGTAGGGGCCTAAGGATCACCCATCATGGGACTTTTTTCTTTTTTCGAAACGCATCGACTTGGTTAAGCCAGCGACTTTGTCCGCTTTGGCAGGCTAATGTCGAATGCCTCCCTTTAACCTTCTCTTATTCCAGGAGGAGAAGTATGTCTCTGTGTCACATTAAACATCTTAAAACTTTCTTAAGTCGCTCAAATTTGACGGAAATGCGGCAGGCATAACACCTGCACTTTTAATTTCCTCAAATTTGAGTCATGTCACATAACTCACATAATACATGTTGTCTCATAAATTCTCCAATCAAATAAACCTTTCAATCACGAAAACATGCTTTCTTTGATCTATCTATATCATATAGTCTCATGCATTATGTCCACAACATACCAAAATCATCATCACAACACACCATAAATCCTCATGTTATCAAACTCATGTCACTAACACATTCATACATAACACAAGCACACTCGCTTGATTTCATTCTCACATCACACTTCCTACCTCATGGTGTCTTATGCTTTGGCCCTTACGGGTCTTAAACTTGTGACTCAATTATCCTAACCTTTATTATGGATTCTATAACACTTAAGGGATCATTACCTATAATTCTTTTAACATTTATGTTCACTAACTCATCCAATCAGCATTGTATAGATTAATCATCATGATCAGTATTTTACTAGGAAGGATTCTAGGATCTACACCTTAGATTCTTTTCTATGTTCTGTCTTTGCCTAAGATCTTAGGTTCGTCTTCTAGGCATAAACATTATTTATGAGCTATCTTCCTTAAACTCAATTATACTGCAACAAAAGTTATTAGTCTTGTGTCTAAGGGTGTTAAGACTTTAGTTCTTAAACCTTTCTATTTACTTAGTCCTTTCGAATTGTCAAATCGTTCCTCACTTTACTCAAACATAATCTTAGCATCCTAACTCCTAAATAGAATTTATACAGTGGCCAATAAGAAAGAAAACCAAAAGTATGCATCACGCACAATTGCATCAAATCATGTTATAAGTACACACAAGTTACTAGTCTTTATCTTGGAATAATTTTATGAGCAAAAGGTGTTCTGGTAATCGATTACATGTGCCATAATCGATTACCAGCGACTAAATTTTATTCTAGGTTCAAAACAACAAGGTAATCGATTACATATAATGGTAATCGATTACTTAGGGTTAAATCCGTTTCGGAAAATGAAGAACATAGGAGAATCGATTACACAAATAGGTAATCGATTATAAGGCTTTAAGGACCTTAGGCATGAAGAACAACCTTGGTAATCAATTACATTGTATGGTAATCATTACTAGAACCAAAAACCCTTCAAAAACCACTCTGGTAATTGATTACATAGCTAGTAATCGATTACCAGAACCTCCGGAATTTAAGAAAACATGATTTTTGACACATTCCAAGCTATTTAAACACCTTGAGACCTCATAAAACATTTTTCAAACATTTTCCTGAAATCATCTTTACATTTTACAAAATCAAATGTTCATTGTATCATACTCAAACACATCCATTCTTGTTTTTATTAAAGTCTCCCTTGGAAGATACTTAGGGCAAGTCTTGGAGCTCTAAAGTATTTAGGTGATAACATAATCTTAAACATGTTATGCACTTCGTTTTATTCTTCATTATAAGGTAAAGTGAGAGTACCAAATAAACATGAGATGCAACCTCATTATTATCTTTCAAGATTAAGTGAAGACTTGAAATGTAAACATGTAATGCAAACTTGGGAATTTAAACATGATAATGCAAGTTCATTTGTTTATTCTTGAAAGTTTAGTGATGGCATCAAAATAAACATGAGATGCAAGGCACAAATTTAAATATGGATGCAACTTATTTTATCTTAACTAGAGCTCTTGCAAGACTTTAGAAGAATATCAATAGCCTTAACCCAACATGTATCTTAACAATAGAAGATGAACTTTAGAGTTCTTAACACCAAGTCTTCAAAGAAGTCTTTGGTTTGAACTTCATCATCAAGTTCAAGAAAATGGATTAAAACAAAAACACCAACACTTTAACAAAGTAAACATACATAAATAGAACTACTCATTTTCTTTATTTTATTGCTCATGGGCTTCAATCTAGAGTAAATTCTTACAACGGCCGACCAACTTTAAGGTTGGCAAGGGTAAGCTTAGAGCTCTTTGAAATCTTAGGATTAATTTTTCTTAACAAAACTTTTGTGATCTACTTTACATTTTTAGCAAACTTTGTCCAAACCAGGGCAAAAGAAATGGAAATCCTTCTAAGGAAAAGGAAAAGGAAACCAAAAATTATAAGTAAGGAAAGAAAGAAACCCAAGCATGTATGGTCCAAGACCAAGTTGTTTCAAGCTTTAGAGGTTTCTCACATGACAACAACAAGTCATTATCTTGAAACCTCATCATCAAGCTCATGTTCTCTTTATGAAAGGGCCTCTTGGCCGAAAAGGAAAGGAAGAGGAAAAGAGTTTGAAACCAAGAGAAAGCTAGAACTTTTCTTGAAGAACATAAGCAAAAACATTAAAACAAAACCCTACCTAAAGAAGTCTTGAAGAGAGGAAGGAAAGCTTTGAGAGGAAAAGAGAAGGAAATCCTTCTTGGAATCTTGAGGAAGAAACTTGACCAAGGAGAGAGAAAGAAGTTCTTTATGTTTGGAAAGAAAGCTTGAAGTTTGCTCAAGTGTGTAAAGGATTCTAAGGGCTTTCAAGCTAATGTATTTATAGAAGATTGAGAGCTCATGGATGGCCTTAGAGGGGAGGAAGTGGCCGGTCACTTTGGGAGGAAGGAGAGAGAAATATCTCTTTGATTGGTATGGTGGAGAGCATGGGCAAGGTATGGTGAGGTATGGGTTTGGGTATGGCTTAAGGCATGGGTTTGGAGTGCAACAAAATCAACATGTGACACAATTTGGGGAAGGGATTTCGGCCACATATCAGCCAAGGGGAAGAGATTTTGTTCATGTAATTGTGGTTTAAGGATGTGTTTAAGTGTTTCTTTGATTAAGGTTTTGATTAGGGGTTTGTAAGAAGGTGTTTAGGTAAGATAATTGGTTAATTAAGGATGTCAAGACTTGATTAGGGAGTGGTCATACTAGATTAACAAATTAAATTTATTTTTCTTAGTCAAATGAGGTATGGCACAATTTAAGGAATTGGAGAGAAAACACTATTCAAGATTCCATGACTAGGAATCTTGAATTAGAGAATGCAATTAGAGTTTAACTAAGCAATCTTAGGTTCTAATTAACCTTAATAAATTATTTTGACTCTAGATTAATTATCGAAATAAATTAATCTTCGATTAGAGCCTAATATTGCTTAGGTTTGCTTAATTGCGTCATTAGACTCACTGGACACGTTCTAGGGGCAAAATGGTAATTTTGCACTTAAACTGCCGGACCTTAGCCAACTAGACATCATATATCACTCATAAATATCATTCCAAACTTCCTGGAAAAGTTCCAGGCTCAAATGGCACCTTTTACCCGTGTAGAATTCAAGGGTATTTTGGTCATTTGAGCCGAAAGTTCGGAAAATGAGATTTTCACCTCTGATATCAAACATAACAGTTACAACCTCCTTCAAACATTGAGTTGACCCATTCGAGGACTCGGTTGACTGCCCTTTAATTCGGTAAAAATGACCTCTTAGGGCATTTCTCATTGCACTCAATAGAAAATCGAGGCGTTACATCTAATACTCAACCACCGTTGAGGTTTCACTAAACCTTTCTCAAGAGAAAGAACCTGAATAGTCTTTACAATAGCCTTCCCCAGCTCTTACCAATAATCAGGAAACAATCCCTACTATCACAAATCAAGTAGTTATTCACCACTCTTCAAGCTGAATTAATTAGTTTGAACTGAAGCTTTCCAAGCTAACCGAGTAATCTTTAACCAGCTTCTCCAAGGAAACCGTGACTAGTAAAGCTCCTTTATTATCGCTTGCAAGTAGTCTTTAATGCCCTCCAAGCTAAACTTACATTGGTCACTGGATCAAGGATACAAAGGTTTGCATTTGGGTTTGCAACTCAAACTAACATGCACTCAGTTTCCTTAAGATATACAAAGAAGAACCTAGGATAACTTGGATAACTTCTTTCTGATGATTTTTCCTTGGAAGAACATATGAACAATGAAGGAACATAGAAAGAAGATTTTTACAATTTGAATGAAATGATTACAAGATGTAATGAGCTTTATGTAACATCTCGATTTTTTCCATCTACAAATGACCAAAATGCTCCTGAGATTATTTTACCCAAAATGAGGATCATTAGTACGGCCATCCTCAAGGGGACGTTTTGATTATGATAGGGGATTATATGTGTTATTTGTGTTAATAGAGTAGAAGAATCTCATTTTTGAGTTTCGATATGCAAAATTACCAAAATACCCATGTGGCTAATTAATACCGATTTACATGCCAGTTAGCCCGATTCCACCAAAAGATTTTAAATGAGGTTTTTAAGTAATGTTTAATGTTAGGTTAAGCCTGGGTAGTCTCGGGAGGTTTTTACAAAAAATTACCGTTTTGCCCCTAGCTAAGTGCATTTTGGTCCTAATGATGTGATTAGTAAAATCCAAGCAATATTAGGCTCTAATTAAATATTAGTAAATTCTAATTACTAATCTAGAGTCAAAATAATTAATTAAGATTAATTAGAACCTAAGATTGCTTAGAGAAACTCAAAATCCTTTTATTGATTTTAAGACTTTATGTCATATTTTAATGAATAGTAAAAATTCCAATCAATTTCCTTAAATCATGGAAGTTGCCACATGATGAGATTCCTCCCTAATAAGGGTGGATTTGCATTAATCAAGCAAGACCACTCTTTAATCTTGTCTTAAACCACCTTAATTACCCATTATCTCACCTAAAACACAAATTACAATTCCTAATCCATGGCCTAATCAAATCAACTTCTAAACACACACATACACCAACATTAAAATGAGATTTTCTTCCCCCATTAGCCATTAATTACAACTGGTCATACTCCCCTAAAATCATCTATCACATGTTGAAAATTCAAATAAAATAAGCTTAAAGAATCATGCATGCTATACCTTGAACCATGCTTGCCCATACATTGAACCATACCTAGCCATACCTTAAGCCATGCCTTGAACCATACCTTGCAAAGAGATATTTTTCTCTTCCTTGCCTTGTGTTTCATTTTCTATAAATAGGCATCAAGGAAAGCTTACAACACTTTGCTCATTTTTCACAACTTCTAAGCTTTCTTTCTCAAGCTCTAAGAATTCTTCTTCTTCATTCTTCTAAGAATCACCATCCTCCACCATTTCCTAACCTCAAACCACCACACAACCACCATACATATTCCTTTAAACACATAACCTTTCCATTGCCAAGATCAAGAACCCAAGACAAACCTTTCTCTCTTTTCTTCTCCTCTTGGCTGAAACCATCATCTAGCACCAAGGAGGATTTTTTCTTCCCATCTCATTCTCAAGACTAAGCTTCCTCTTTTGCAAAAGAAAACATCTTTGGTAGGGAGTTGTTTTTAAAGTTTGTTTTTCTTTTCTTTGTCTTAAGATGTTAATATGTTGAAAACTTCTTACTTATTCCGTTTCTTTTTCCTTTTCCTTTCTCTTGATTTCAGCCTTAGTGGCCTATATGATGAAGGAACCATGGCTTGATGATGAGGATCTTGGGTGTTGGTTGTAAAACCATCATTTATTTGACCTCTAAAGCTTGAAGGTTCCATTTTTAAGAAAGTTTTTAGCAAGTGATATTGTTATGTTGTTAAAGTGGTAATCTTGAGCCTAGCACTTAAAGAAATGCATTCATATTTATATTTCAAGTCCTTGCATTACATATTTATATTTAAGTCTTGCACTTTCATTACCATCTAATTAATTAACTCAAAGCCCTTCTATTTCAACCTTAAAGTTGAGATGTGATTTAGAAGGGGCCTAGAGCACTAAAATAAAGAATTGGACTTGCATTCATATTTATATTTCCATGCCTAGTGTAACATTCTCCCAAGTACAACCCCATCCTTAAGTCATGACATCATACTTAAGAGTTGTTACTTCCTAATTAGCGGACCTTTCTTAAATATCTATAGCAAGATTGATCGCTTCGTCAAGTAACTAAGCGTAATTCTATTAAAATGTATAGCGAAGAACCAAAACATTTATTTAAATACATAATTAAGTACAGAAGGAAGCTCTTCTAAGAGCTTTACTACACTACGTTCATTGTTTCATTTATATACATACAACTCCAACTAAGCACAGTAAAGTAAAAACATCAACTAATAAGTACTACGATTCCAAGTTCTTCAAGTTGCAGCTCCATTGTTTCTGGATCAACCTGGAGGAGACACGGGAACACAAAAAATAGGGGTGAGAATTACACAATTCTTAGTAGGGCAACTCCAGTTACACCATCATAATGTCATCGTCATCGCCCCAGCCACTTCGGTTTATTAAGAAAATGTGAGCATGCGACATATATCAAAGATTCATTTTAATGTTCAAAAACCATTCTTCCGAAGTGGGTTTCTTTTAGCATTCAATCACTTAAAGCATATATCTCATAGTATTTTAACATTGAATAAATGATCCTAGGAGACAATTCAGTAAGTTGAGTAGCATATAATACATGCAATGAACTTATCTCTAAGTGACATGGTTTCACTTATGGCCACAAAGATCAAATCAATGCATTTTTCTCTTTTTATTGACATAGGAAAGATTTAGTTATACCCAATGGGTATTTGTCGTGGACAATTCCACAATAAATAATTTATACCAAATGGTATCTGTAGTGGTTCACACCACACAAGGGAAATAGTCTGCTTATCAGGACGAGCTAGTCCTATACGTGATCATTGAACTTCATTTTTTTCCATTTTCGAATCACACACAGATCTATTCCTAGCCGATACGTCTATCGACTATAAATTGGGGTTTCTTTTTCAATTTCCTTCCCTCATTCAACCTAAGTCTTGTTTCTATTTTGTCCATATGTCAGAACATGCACAATTGAAATTTATATATATTCTCTTTTCTCAAATGCAAGCATAATGCATATACAGGAATTCATTCACAATATAATCTCAATCATGCCTCTAGCATACTTTTATATGTCACAAGTCACATGGCCAAATAGGTAACATCGAGTATTCATGTCATACTAGCACAAAAAATGCCATTAGTTCATCAACTCACAACATCAATCCATTTCCAGCACAATGGCAGATTTACTGCTCTAGGCACAACATTTAATTACCACATCAAACAGCCATTCCAAGTACCACAAAAATTCTATATGATACTTTAACATGTCTAGAAGACCCTGTAAAAATTTCAAGACAAACAGAGGTCTATAGCTATTTCAGTAAAATGTACAAATTTCAGGGTCAGGGCCACCAATTCATAGTCCAGGCCTGAGTTCCCAAAATTTTTAACCCTAGTAAATGATTGAATCAATGCACAATAAAATTTATAGTTATACTTCAATATGTTATTAACTTCGTGTAAAAATTTCAAGGGCTAATTCAATCATTTGCTATGGTAATAAAATCGGGAAAATTTATTGCTTCAGTTTCAACAATCAAGACAGCATCAGTCACATTTCGGTTCTTGATTTTTTTGAGGTAGTAAAATTTAAAATCAACACCCAAGAAAATTCATATAGTTATTTTAAGATGTTAAATACAACATATAATTTTTATAGCTCATGAAATTACCCACAACTATACCAGAAAATTCGTGCATAATTACTGCTTCCAGGACAACTAGGAATCCAGCAGCCTAGTCCCAATTTCCTTTGAGAAAAACCCTTTTCTAACCCCATCCAAACACACCACCAAAATTTACACATCAATATCAACATATTATCCATCAATAAAATAGAAATTTTGGACTTAGGTCATGCCAAAACAGATCAAAAAAATTTGACAAGATAAGGCAGCAAAAACCCTACTTTTAGTAAGCTAATGACTCCTTGGCCCCAAGGTGCTCTAAGATTGCTTCTTGCTCCTCAAAGCTCCCAAATCAATCCAAACTCCTTTTTAATTCAGTGAGGGTGAAGATAGAAAGGTAAGGATTAGTGAGGAAATGAAATTCCAATCGGCTAGATTTGTAGGTCTTGAGGTGTAGAACATGTTTTGTGAAGAGTTCTTGAGGTTTTATCAAGTTTAGGCTAGGGTTTATGAAGCTCCAAGTTTGTTAATGGAGTTTGAGAGGAAGAACAATGGAGGAGAGGTTCTTGGAGTGTGCTGGCCGAATTTTCAAGAAAGGAAATAATAAGATATTGATTTTATGAGTTTATGACAAAATGCATAATAATTTCAAGTACAAAATGTTTTCTTTTCTTAAAGATAAATATAGAAATTTTGTAAACATCCTATTGGTCCTAATAAAGTGGCAATGGTGTGGCTTCTTCTAAGCCACACACTTGTCTAGTTAGGTGGCAAACTTTCACTGTAAGTTTCATTCGGTAAGAAAAGCACACTGAAATCTCACGAACGGGTAAACACCATACCTGATTGAACCATATTGCCCAAAAATTAATTTTAAGTATAAAATTATCATTCCCACCTATTTCTAACCTTATTCTCATGTTTTTCCTAATTTTGGGCACCTCGGGCCAATTCAGGGTTTCAGCTGTCCTGGAAATTTTTTTTTAAAAAAAAACGTCCGTTGGGCCACCCTCATCGTTGTTAAACTGTTATATTTTTTAAAATTATGACTAACAAAACTCAAATTAATTTTTAAATAATTTTTAGGGCGTTACACCTAGCATATTTATTTTCCAAGTTATCACTTAAATTTAAAGGTTAAAACAAAAGCATGCATTATCACTTAAATAATTAATCTCAAAGCCTACCTATTTCAACCTTAAAGTTGAAATGTGATTTAGAGTGAATACTCTAAGGGGCCTAGAACACTAAAATAAAGAATTGAACTTGCATTCATGTTTACAATTCTTGTCTAGCATATTTATTTTTCAAGTCATCACCTAAAACTTAAAGATGTAAAACTAGAGCTTGCATTCCCATATTTAATTTTAATCTTTACATAGCATATTTACATTTTCTTGCTATTAATCTAGAAAACTAAAATGAAGCTTGCATTGCATATTTATACTTATGCCAACACTAAAAATTAAGTTAGTGCTCAAGACTCACCATTTTAATTTACATAATGAACTTTGACTTATGATATATATATATATATATATATATATATATATATTACTAAGGACATGTTTTATTGAGTTATTTTACCATCAAATCTAAAGATTACTAATTATGTGACGAAGACCATAAAGATTAATTTTACTACTAATGTAGAGATTTATAATTATGTTACTAAGGTGATGAAAAATTATTTATAAGGAAAATTTAGAATTAAAGATGTGAAATGACTAGTTTCTGAAGAATGTTATCGTATTCCATATGCTTGAGGATTTATGTGAAATTGAGGTCTTACATGTTAGAGCTATTCTATAAATGTGGCATGTTATGATTTTACTTGAAATATTACAAAGTTGCATGTGAGCGAAAGTAAAGTATATGATATGGCCTGGCCTTGCATCTTAACATGATATGTTTTATGATATTCTATGACTTCATGCTCATATTGTAACACCCTAATATCTAATCCAACACGCCTAGGACGTATTAAGATTAATTATTAGTTATTACTTCCTTTGAAAACTCATTTATAAAATTACTTAGTGGAAAATACAGGTAATTTTTTTTTTTGAAGTATGTAAAACAAAATGCGAGCAATGTATACCAACATGAGCGAAACGTAAAGCGCAAAAGGAAATAAACATACAATTGAAAGCAATAAAGAACACATCCATTCATAAAAGCAAATGCCATAATATATTGAGTAACATAGTTTGATACATAACTGGATACATCAACTGAAATATAAAAACATAAAGTCATACCCTCATGAGAATGGAGAGCTTCAGTACATAAAACAAGAAAATGCATAAACAGAAACATAAACAAAAAGTACAAGGGAGCCCTAAAAGATCAAACCCGACTAAAGCTACCCCTCCCTCGAAACCTACTGGTGACGCTGATCCTCGATGGGAAAGGTATCCACAACTGCTCGAGCTCCTCCGGTGGCCCAACGAAGCGGGGGTGTGGGCATGCGGAGTGGGGAACAACATGCCCTTCTCGACACGAGTGCCTCTCGAGCTGTCGGACTCGCCTTGTATCCTCGGCTGGGTAGAGTGTCCACGCCGCCCCTACCCATTCCATGGGCACTGAGGGGAGAACCCTCGAGTAGATGTAGGTAGGGAGTCCGACAAGTCGACCCTAGTGCGTGGTATGAGCGGGACGTACTCGGGTAGTCTTAACCGCTGAGGATGATGGACGGGCGTGGCGATTTTGCTCATCGTGAGGTCGAGTCCTCTCGAAGATCAAGTCGTTGCTATAAGGTGAGGTAGAGTGAAGCGAAGCTGGAAACTGGATGTGCAATGGGCGTCCCATGTATGCAAAAATGTGGACATGCAACGACCCTTGAAATGATATGACTGATGCTCGGGTCGTAGTGCACCTCCTAAACCAGCGTATCAACAAAGATCACAACGATGCCATCACGATCTGAAGACATAACGGGAAAAGAAGAGAAGGGGTGAGAATCTTACTAAAGAATCTCAGGAGGAAGCCTCTATCCTAATGTCATCGTTAACCTCCCCAGGAACCTTGGGTTTATTATGAAAAGGTGTAACATGCAAAGGTTCATTATGAGGTTTTATAAAAGTAATTATCCAAGGCCCATGTCTTTTATGATGGATCTTAATGCATGTATGTAGCATAACAAGACATGAATGCATGGCAATACTTTATGCATCAAACCAATAAAACATGTCATCAATAAATCATCATCATATAAGTGGCATGTAACTTCTCATGATCAACCTTTCAACCTTGTGACATAAGAGTATCAAAAATAGTAACCGCACCCTAAAACTAGGCTATGAGCTCACACCTCAACTAGTCGTCATTAGTTCTTACTTATCCTCTTGATAAGCGTAACATAATCACAATAATCCCGACTCCCAGAGTCCGGGTAGGGGCCTAAGGTTCACCCATCATGGGACTTTTTCCTTCTAAACGCATCAACTGGTTAAGACTAGTGTCTTTGTCCGCTTTGACAGGCTAATGTCGATGCCCTCACGGTTTTACCTTCTCCTCACCATAGCAGGAGAAGTACGTCTCTCTCGAAACGCATCAGCTGGTTAAGGCCAGTGACTTTGTCCGCTTCGGTATGGCTTGGTATCCATATTCCTTATGGGTTTACTTTCTCTCACCGTAGCAGGAGAAATGCATCTCGGCATGTCACATATAAAATCTTTTTTTAAAAACTTTCTTAAATCCCTCAAATTTACGGAAATCCGTACACGACGACTGTATACCGAATTTCCTTAGATTTGAGTCATGCCACATAACTTATTCAACTCATGCCATCTCATTCCATATCTCAATCAATCAAATCTTTAAAAGCCATATAAGCATGTCCATTCATTTAATCATCATCTTATATCCATATGCACCTCAATCGTGGCATGCAGTATCATCACATCAAACATGTCATAAGTCCACACAATCTTATGCACATAACATTAATACTTTCAGTATAACATAAACGCAATCGTTCACTCGGTCACTTGCTCACACTATAACTCCTATCTTGCAATGTCTTATGCTTTGACCTTTACGGGTCTTAATCTTGTGTTCTAATTATCCTAATGCCCATTATAAACCTCAATACACCTAAAGGATTATTACTTGTAATTCTCTCTAATTTTTATGCTTACTAACACCTCCAAATAGCATTACACAGATTTGTTTACCATGATTGTTATTCGATTATGGGTTCTAGAATCTACGTCTTTGACCCTTTCTAAGTTCGATCTTCGCCTAAGGCTCTATATTCAATTCTTACACCAATTATTAGGGATTCCTACACATCTCCACTAATTATAAACCATTTTCCTTAAGTTCAATTATGCTGAACAGAATTTACAATTTTTGTATCTAAGTGTTCTAGAATTCTCATTTTAAGTCCTTTTTAGTTACTTATTCTTTCCTAACTTCCCTAAATCGGTCTTGCTTCACTCAAACATAATTTTACACATTTTAACACCATAAAACAGAATTAATACGTGACAAACAACCAAGGCAGAATCGAATAGATATAGCTTACATAATCACATAATTTCATGATTTAAATGCATATAAGTTGCTAGTTTTCTCTTGGAATAATTTTAGGAATTAAAACTCTTTTAGAAATCAATTCATTTCATTAATATCATATCAATATAGTTGAGGTCAGTAGCTAAATTACTTTGTTCATGAAATAGATTTAAAACATAAAAGCTTGTTCATAATGTTCTTTAAGTTCACCTAAGCTTGGAAAAATTCCAAGACATAGGCTATGGGTGTAACGCCCGATTTTTTTGTAGTAAGTACAAATGACCGAAATGCCCCTGAGGTATTTTACTTGAATTGAGGAGAGCAGCCCTCAAATGGTCAACTCAATGTTTGAAGGGATTGTAGCTGTTACATTTGATATCCGAGGTGAAAATCTCGTTTTTGAACTTTCGGCTCAAAATGACCAAAATACCCCCGTGTTCTACACGGTAAAAGGTGCCGTTTGAACTTGAATTTTCAGGAAGTTTAGAATGATGTTTTTGAGTGATATTTGATGTTTAGTTGAACCACAGGTTGGAGTTTTAGTGCAAAATTACCATTTTGCCCCTAGAACAGTGTATAGTGAGCCTAATGACGCAATTAAGCAAACCTAAGCAATATTAGGCTCTAATCGAAGATTAATTTATTTTGATAATTAATCTAGAGTCAAAATAATTTATTAAGGTGAATTGGAACCTAAGATTGCTTAGTTAAAACTCTAATTGCATTCTTTAATTCAAGATTCCAAGTCATGGAATCTTGAATAGTATTTTCTCTCCAATTCCTTAAATTAAGGAATTGTGCCATACCTCATTTGACCAAAAGAATGATTTTAAATTATTAATCTAGCAAGATTACCCTCCTAATCAAGTCTTGACAACCTTAATTAGCCAATTACCTCACCTAAACACTTTCTTACAACTCTTAACCAAAACCTTAATCAAAGAAACACCTAAACACATCACTAAAATCACAATTACATGAGCAAATTAATCCTCCCCCTTTGGCTGCAAATCTGGCCGAATGCATGGCCCAAACAAAGTGTCACATGTTGAATTTTATCTCACTCAAAGAAACATGCCTTGCCCATACTTGTGCCCATACTCAACCATGCCTAAAGCCATACCTTTGTAAGAGATTTTTCCTCCCTCCTCCTCTCCAAAATGGCGCCGTTCCTCCTCCTCTTTGAAGCCTCAATGTTGAAAATTTCTATAAATACCAAGCCTCGAAGAACCTTGAGACACTTTGGTTCATTTGCTAAGTTCACACTTCTTACAAAAAATTCTCTCATTTCCTCTCAAATTCCCACATTGGCCAAATTCTTCCTCAAGTTTCAAGAGGATTTCCTTCTCAATTCATCAAAGAAAACAAAGCTTCCTTTCATCTCTTTTAAAGATTTCATTTGGTAGGGGTTTATCTTTAAAGTTTTGCTTGCTTCCTTTGAGAAAGTTGAAGATTTCTCTTGGTTTCAAACTCTTTTTCTCTTTTCTTTTCGGCCTTGGAGCCTTGTAGCTCAAAGAACTTTAGCTTGATGATGAGGTTTCAAGATAATGACTTGTTGTTGTCATGTGAGAAACCTCTAAAGCTTAGAAAACTTGGTCTTGGACCATACATGCTCTTGATTTCTTTCCTTTCTCTTGCTTAAGTTTTTCTTTTCCTTTTCCTCTCAAAAGTTTCGGTTTCTTTTCCCTTTTCCTTTAAGAATTTCGGTTTCCTTTTCCTTTGTTTGAACAAAGTTTGATAAAAATGTTAAGTAGATCACAAAAGTTTTGTTAAGAAAATTAATCACATGATTTCAAAGAGCTCTAAGCTTACCCTTGCCAACCTTAAAGTTGGTCGGCGTTCTAAGAGTTTTACTCTAGATTGAAGCCCATGAGCAATAAAATAAAGAATATGACTTAGTTCTTGTATTTTGTTTAGAAAAAGTGTTGAGCTTTGTGTCTATTTTCTTGAGCTTGATGATGAAGTTCAAAACCAAAGCTTCTTTGAAGTCTTGGTGCTAAGAACTCTAAAGCTCACTTTATGTTGTTAAGATGCATATTGGGTTAAGGTTATGATGTTCCTTTAAAGTCTTGTAAGAGCTTTAGTTAAGATAAAATGAGTTGCACACATGTTTACCTTTATGCCTTGTATAGCATGTTTATTTTAATGCCATCACTAAACTCTCAAGAGTAATTAAATGGACTTGCATTATCATGTTTAAATTTCAAGCTTGCATTTCATGTTTATATTGCAAGCCATCACTTAATCTTTAAAGATAATAATGAGGTTGCATCTCATATTTATTTTATGCTCTCACTTTACTTTCTAATGAAGAATAAAACAAGTGCATATCATGTTTAAGTTTATGCCATCACTTAAACCTCCTAGAGCTCAAAAGACTTGCCCAAGTATCTTGCATAAAGTTTTAGAAAATGGAGGCATTTCAAGGAATGCCATTTTGGCCTTGTGGTGATGATGATGGACTTGGATGAGTTCCTCTAATCATAAGTGCCCATAGTCTAAGTCTTGGAATTTTTCTAAGCTTAGATGTACTCAAGGAACTTTATGAACAAAGTTTTATGTTTTAAATCCATTCCTTGAGCTAATAATTTAGCTACTGACCTAGCATATATTCATATGATTTCAATGAGATTAATTGGTTTCTAAAAGAGTTTTGAGTTCCTAAAGTGATTCCAAGAGAAACTAGCAACTTGTATGCATTTTAATTCATGATTTATGTTGTAACACCCTAATATTTAACCCCAATACGCCTAGGACGTATCAAGAATTAATTATTAGTTATTACTTCTCTTTAAATTTATTTACAAAATACTTAGCGGAAAATATAGGTAAATTTTTTTTTTGAAATAAATCATGTAAAACAAAGTGCGAGCCTTTGCGCTTAACATAAATATAATGTGAAGCGGAAGAATAAATAAAACTTACAGAACATAAGCATTAAAGAACACATCCATCATGAAAACATTCCTCATCACATTAGTTAACATAGTTTAATACAATACCACTGAAATATAAAAGAAACATAAAGTCTTACCCATACTAGTAGGCAAAGCTTGCAGGACAACAACGTAAAATAAGAAACATAATAGCAAATACATGAAATCAACCCCAAAAGATACTCCCAAGCTATGACACTCCCTCCCTCGCACTATGGATGATGCTCCTTCTTGTCCTCGGTGGCACATACCCAATGAACAGGGCAAAGCTCCTCCTATGCGTGAAGGCGGAAGGATGTGTAACATCTTCCCAAGTACAACACCATTCTTAAGCCATGATATCATACTCGAGAGTTGTTACTTATTAATTAGGACCTTTCTTAATTATCTATAGCAAGCTCGATTCACGTGCGAGATAACTAAGCGTAATTCTATTAAAACATTTTACAAGTAAACATTAAGTTTATTAAACATATAGCTAAAATACATAAGGAAGCTCCTTTATGAGCTTTAGTACATATCTATCTTCTAATACATTTACATACATACTCATTTCACTAAGTACAATAGAATAAAACAGTAACTACTACATTACAGCAATCCTACACTCCTTTGCATAGCAGCATCATCATCCTTTGCTTAACCTGAGGCGACACGGGAACAAACACATAGGGTGAAATTTTTAAAATTTTAGAGGGCAACTCCCCAATTTCACAATCATAATGTCATCGTCATCCCCCAGCCACTTCAGTTTATTAAGAAAATGTGAGCATGCGACGTATATCAACGATTCATTTTTAATGTTCAAAAACCATTCCTCCGAAGTGGGTTTCTTTTAGCATTTTGTCACTTCAAGCATATATCTCATCACATTCCAACAATTACTAAGTTACACAAGGTAGACAATTCAAAATAAGATAAGTAGCATATAATACATGCAATGAATTTATCTCAAGGTGACATGGTATCACTTATGGCCACAAAGATCAAATCAGTTCATTTTTCTCTTTTCATTGACATAGGAAAGACTTAGTTTACCGTTCATGGACAATTCCACAATAGATTCGTTTATACCCAACGGGTATTTATGGTGGATCACACCACACAAGGGAAATATAAGCTTGTAAGGACTGAGCTCATTCCTATACGTGATCATCGAACTTCATTTTTTCCATTTCCGAATCACACACAGATCTATTCCTAGTCGATACGTCTTCCGACTATAAATTGGGGGTTTCTCTTTTTTGTTTCCTTCCCTCATTCAACCTAAGTCTTGTTTTCTGTTTTGTCTATATGTCAGAACATGACGAATGAAATTTATATATATATTTCTTTTCTCAAATGCATGCATAATGCATATACATGCATCCATTCACAATATAATCTCAATCATGCATCTAGCATACTTTTATATGTCACAAGTCACATGGCCAAACACTTAATATCAAATACTCATATCATACTAGAAGCCAAAATGCCATTACATTCTTAATTCAAAGCATTGTTTCATTTCCCACAATGGGCAGTTTTCACCCCATTGTAGCACAATTTGTTTTGCTCATCAAACAATCAATTTAGAGGTTATAAAAATTCTATAAGACACTTCAATGTGTCTAGGGACCCTGTAAAATTTCATAGCAAACGGGGCTCCTAGCCTTGTAATTAAATTATACAAATTTAGTGGTTGGAATCCACTCATAAGCTTAAGAATCAGGCCCTTACAATTTTTAACCCTAACAAATGATTGAATCAACACACAATAAAATTCACAGTGATACTTCAATATGTTAGTAACTTCGTATAAAAATTTCAAAGTCTGATTCAATCATTTGCTATGGTAATAAAATCAGGAAAATTTATTACTTTCTCAACAATTAGGACAGCATCTGCCTCATTTTAGTTTCTGATTTTTCTGAGGCATCAAACCTTAAAATTAACACCCAAGAAAATTCATGTAGTTATTTTAAGTTGTTCTATTCAACATATAATTTTTATAGCTCAGAAAATGCCCACAAATATACCAGAAAATTCGTACCATTGCTGCCTACAGGACAACATAAATTCAGAAACCTAGTCCAAACTTATTTTGGTAAAAACCCTCTGTTAACACCATCCAAACACACCACCAAAAATCACACATCAATATCTACATAATATCAACCAAAAAAACTAGAAATTTTGGACCTAGGTCATGCCAAAACAGATTAGAAAAATTTTACAAGGAAAAGGCGCAGAAACCCTACTTGTGATGCTTGAAGAGTTTTAACTCCAAAAGATACTCTAATTGATTTCTCTTCACTACAAGGACTCCAAATCAAGTCACAAACCTCCCTTAGATAGTGATGTATGATGGCTCAAAGTGGGAAAAAGTGATGGATTAAAATTCTAATCGGTTATATTTGTGGGGTTTGGGGTGTAGAATAAGTTTTGTGAAGGGTGTTTTGGGTTTTAACAAGTCTACGCTAGTGTTTTTGGGGTTGAAATGCAAGTTTGGCTCATGGAAATGAAGGTTTCTGGTTCCTCCTTGCTGCTAGCCGAATTTGATGGTGTCTTGGAGAAGAAAATATGACTTGGCTCTTGTATTTAATGCTTTGAAGATATTATGTAAAGTAAATCATCATTTATGTGTTAAAGCAAAATGGATAGCTAAGATTAAATCTTGGATTCCAAGATTAAATCTTGGCCTTCCACATGTCCTAAAATGATAAGCTTTGACCATTTGTGGTGACTAAAAATATCTTTCATGTTAAAATCGCACCGAAATTTACCGAACGGGTAAACACGTACACGATTAACCGATATGCCCAGAAAATTAATTTTAAGCATAAAATTATCATTCCCACCAATTTCTAACCTTATTCTCATGTTTTCCTAATTTTGGGCACCTCGGGCCTAATCTAAGGTTTAAGCCAGGCAGGGGCCGGCGGGTTCTATTCACCCCGATTTTTTTTTTTTTTCAATGTTCGTTGGGCCATCCTCATCATTGCTAAACTATAGATTTTTAAAATTATGACTACTAAAGTTTAAATTAATTTTTAAATAAATTTCAGGGTGTTACAGATGGGCGAGCATGCCCGCCACGTGTGGGCGCATCTCGGACGTCGTACTAACCTCCGCTGCGTCACGTCTCCTACCCATCTCGATATCCATGGGTAGGCGGACCCTCCGAGAAAGGATGAGAAGGAGGATCCTTTGATGGGTCGGTCTTCGAACGTCTCGGGCGAGGCGCGTACTCGGGGTAACCCCACATCGCTAAAGATGCCGAACGGGCGCGATGGTTTTGCTCATCTTGGGTCGCGTCCTCTCAAAAATCATGTCGTCGCCAAAGGGAGAAGTCGGAGTGAATCGGAAGCTGAACTGGAAAGGCAAACGGGCGTTCCATGTATGCAAAAATGCGTATGACACAACGACCCTCGAAGTGATAGACTGATGATTCGGATCGTAGTGCAACTCCCACATGGGTGCGTCAACAAAAATCACGAACGACGCCATCGATGCTGAAGACGTAACGGAAAGAAACGAGAGGGGTGAGAATCTTAAAGAATCTCAATAGGGAAACCTCTATCCTAGTGTCATCATTTACGTCCCAGGAACCTTGGGTTTATTATAAAAAGGTTAAGCATGCATAGGTTCATTATGAGGTTTTCACAAGATATTTATCCAAGGTCCATGTCTTTTATAATGAGTCTTAATGCATGTATGCGGCATAATAGTTCATGAATGCATGGCAGTATTATAGGCAAACCAAACAATAATCAAACAACATTTAAGTGGCATGTAACTTCTCTTTGAACATTGTTTCTTTACTTGTGACACCAACATAATAGTAACCGCACCCTTTAACTAGGCTATGAGCTCATACCTTAACTAGTCGTCACTAGTTCTTACTTATCCTCTTGATAAGCGAATCATAAACATAATCATATTCATCATAATCATCATGATTATCATAATCATCATAATCCGACTCAGAGTACGGGTAGGGGGCCTAAGGATCACCCATCATGGGACTTTTTCCTTCTTCGAAACGCATCGACTGGTTAAGACGACTTTTTCCGCTTTGGCAGGCTAATGTCTATGCCCTCACGGTTTTACCTTCTCCTCACCGAAGCAGGAGAAGTACGTCTCGGTGTGTCACTTAAACATCATATTTCTCAAAAACTTTCTTATGTCTCTCAAATTTGACGGAAATTCGGCGGCATAACAGCTACTCTTCGAATTTCCTCAAATTTGAGTCATGCCACATAATCTCAGTCACATGCATCATTTTCATGGAACTTTCTCAAATCAATAACTTTCTAGTTCACATGAGCATATTCCTCAATTTCATTCATATTTCGAAACCTTATGCATCTTAAAT
The DNA here is from genome assembly GCA_030441495.1 of Dalbergia oliveri. Taxonomy (NCBI): domain Eukaryota; kingdom Viridiplantae; phylum Streptophyta; class Magnoliopsida; order Fabales; family Fabaceae; genus Dalbergia; species Dalbergia oliveri. The sequence goes on from JAMLFY010000025.1 coordinate 312,012, forward strand.
ACAACATTTCATCATATCATCATACCAATCATACACATAAAGTTTCATGCTCAAGGAACTAACATAATCACATCATCATAAATATGCTCGAGGTTCATCATCATAAGTATGCTCTCTCGGCCACCTATCTCATAGTATCTTATGCTTTGACCCTTACGGGCCTTAAACTTGTATTTGCATCTTTATTACCCTCAAGAAGTTAACACTTAAACTTTTCTCTAAGATTTGAACTCACTAAAATTCCAAACAACACTTCACATAAAAGGGCAGAAAATATCATATGCTTATGGGGCTCTAAAATCTCCTTCGTGACCCTTTTTAAGATCCGTCTTCGCCTAAGGCTCCATAATCAATTCTTAAACCAATTATGAGGGATTCCTAGGCATGTTCTCTAAGTTATAAACCATTTTTCCTCAATCTACTATGCTGGAAATAGAATTATGTTTTGCCATGTCTAAGATGCTAGAATTCCTATTTTAAGTTCTTATCATCACCTTAAACTTAGAAATCGACACCTAATCATTTATGAAGGGATTTTATACATGTCTTACTAATTATGAATCATTTATCCTTGAATCAATCATGCTGGAACATATTTGCATTTTTATGCATTAAGGTGTTCTAGAATTCTCATCTCTAATCCCTTTCAAGTTACTTATTCTTTTCTAACTTTTCTAAATCGATCCTTGCTTCACTCAAACATAATTTTACACATTTTAACACCTTAGAACAACATTTATACAGTAGCCAAACATAGATCCGAAATCATGAGCCCATAAAATCACATAATCTCGAGTTGAAATGCATATAAGTTGCTAGTTTTCTCTTGGGACATTTTAGGAACAAAAAGGTGTTCTGGTAATCGATTACATGTTCCTGGTAATCGATTACCAGGAGCTAAATTCATTCTGGGTTTAAAACAAGGGTAATCGATTACATAGGATGGTAATCGATTACTTAGGTTAAATCTTTTCAAAAAAATAAAGAACATAGGGTAATCGATTACACTACAGGTAATCGATTCCAGAGTTTTAAGGACAGATTATGGGCATGAAGAATGCCTAGGTAATCGATTACATTGTCTCTGGTAATCGATTACCAAAACCAAAAGTCCTTCAAAACCCTCTGGTAATCGATTACATAATTTGGTAATCGATTACCAAACTCCTGGAATTTGAGAAAACATGATTTTTGACACATTCCAAGCTATTTAAACACCTTGAGACCTCATAAAATAGTTTTCCAACATTTTCCTGAAATCATTCATGCATTTTACAAAATCAAACCATTATTGAATCATACTAAAACTCATCCATTTCTTTTTGACTAGAGTTCCCTTTTTAGGATACTTAGGGCAAGTCTTTGAGCTCTAGAGTATTTAGGTGATAACATAATCTTAAACATGCTATGCACTTTATTTTACTCTTCATTACAAAGTAAAGTGAGAGCATAAAATAAATATGAGATGCAACTTCATTATTATCTTTAAGGATTAAGTGATGACTTGAAATATAAACATGAAATGCAAGCTTGGGAATTTAAATATGGTAATGCAAGTTCATTCATTTATTCTTGTGAAATTAGTGATGGCATCAAAATAAACATGAGATGCAAGACATAAATTTAAACATGAATGCAACTTATTTTTATCTTAACTAGAGCTCTTACAAGACTTTTAAAGGAACATAAACCTTAACCCATTATGTATCATAAGGCAAGCTTTAGAGTTCTTAGCACCTAGACTTCAAAAGAAGTCTTAAGGTTTGAACTTCATCATCAAGCTTAAGGAAATGAACACAAAGTTCAACACTTTGTCTAAACAAAACTACAAGGACTAAGTCATATTCTTTATTTTATTGCTCATGGGCTTCAATCTAGAGTAAAACTCTTAGAACGGCCGACCAACTTTAAGGTTGGCAAAGGTAAGCTTAGAGCTCTTTGAAATCATGTGATTAATTTTCTTAACAAAACTTTTGTGATCTACTTTACATTTTTAGCAAACTTTGTTCAAACCAAGGCAAAGGAAACCGAAATCATTTGAGAAAGAAAAGGAAAGGAACCGAAAATGAAACTAGAGAAAAGAAAGAAATCAAGCATGTATGGTCCAAGACCAAGTTGTTTCAAGCTTTAGAGGTTTCTCACATGACAACAACAAGTCATTATCTTGAAACCTCATCATCAAGCTCATATTATTTTCATAAAATGGCCTCTTGGCCGAAAATGAAAAGAAAAGAGAGAAAGGAGTTTGAACCAAGAGAAAACTAGAACTTTCTTTAAGGAAAACAAGTAAAAATTTGAACACAAACCCCTACCTAGAGAAGTCTTGAAGAGAGGAAGGAAAGCTTTGTTTCTTGAGAGGAAAAGAGAAGGAAATCCTTCTTGAAATCTTGGAAAACTCGGCCAAGGAGGAGGGAAAAGAAGCTTTTGTGTTTGGGAAGAAAGCTTGAAATTTACTCAAGTGTGTAAAGGATTCTAAGGGCTTTCAAGCTAGTGTATTTATAGAAGATGGAGAGCTCATGGATGGCCTTTGAGGGGATGAAGTGGCCGGCCAAGTGAGGAGGGAGGAGAGAAGAAATATCTCTTTGATTGGTATGGTGGAGAGCATGGGCAAGGCATGGTGAGGTATGGGTTTGGGTATGGCCTAAGGCATGGGCTTGGAGTGCAACAAAAATCAACATGTGGCACCATTTTAGGGGGAGATTTTCGGCCAATACATCAGCCAAGGGGGAAGGAATTTTGTTCATGTAATTGTGGTTTAAGGATGTGTTTAAGTGTTTCTTTGATTAAGATTTTGATTAGGAGTTTGTAAGAAGGTGTTTAGGTGAGGTAATTGGGTAATTAGGAAGGTCAAGACTTGATTAGGAAGTGATCTTACTAGATTAACAATTTAAAATCATTTTTTAGTCAAATGAGGTATGGCACAATTCCTTAATTTAAGGAATTGGAGAGAGAAACACTATTCAAGATTCCATGACTAGGAATCTTGAATTAAAGAATGCAATTAGAGTTTATCTAAGCAATCTTAGGTTCTAATTAACCTTAATAAATCATTTTGACTCTAGATTAATTATCGAAATAAATTAATCTTCGATTAGAGCCTAATATTGCTTAGGTTTGCTTAATTGCGTCATTAGGCTCATTGTACACTGTTCTAGGGGCAAAATGGTAATTTTGTGCTAAAACTGCTCGGGACCTTCAGGCAAACTAAACATCAAACATTACTTAAAAACATCATTCTAAACTTCTGGAAAAATTCCGGGCTCAAACGGCACCTTTTGTGTAGAACACGCAGGGGTATTTTGGTCATTTTGAGCCGAAAGTTTAGAAAACGAGATTTTCACCTCGAATATCATTCATAACAACATAATCCCCTTTAAACATCGAGTTGACCCATTTGAGGTTCCGGAGCAATGTCCTCGAATTTGGTAAAATGACCTCAGGGGCATTTCGGTCATTTGTACTCTAAGGCGAAAATCAGGGCGTTACATATGTGATTCTATGAAGCTTATGATTTTGGTTCTACCCTTGATTTTTGGCCACTGTATAATTTCTGTTTTATGGTGTTAAGATGTGTAAAATTATGTTTGAGTGAAGCAAGGTCGATTTAGGGAAGTTATAAAAATAACTCGAAAGGATTAAAAATGAGAAATCTAGAAAACTTAAATGCACAAGATATGCATTCTGTTCCAGCATGTTTAAAACTAAGGAAAGTGGTTTATAATTAGTGAACATGTGTAGGAATCCCTCATAATTGGTTTAGGAGTTAATTATAAAGCTTAGGAAGACGGATCTTAAAAAGGGTTTAAAAGGAAATTCTAGAAACCCGTAATCATGAGCTAAATTTTCTCCCAAAATACATAATCCTGTTTGGAATTTTTAGTATGCCTAAATCTTAGTAAGAATTATAGGTAATGATCCCTTAGGTGTTGTAAAAATCCATAATGAAGGATAAAATAATTGGAACACAAGTTTAAGAGCCTAAGGGTCAAGGCATAAGACACCATGAGATAGGAGGTGCGATGTGAGCATGAGATCGAGAGGGTATACTCATAATGATGTGAAAAATGATAATTGGCATGTTGATATGATGAAGTGTTGAGCCATGTTTGAGATGCATGAGATTTCGAAAATATGAAGGAATTAGAAGGGTATGCTTTTGCAAATTAAAGATCCATTTATTTGAGGAAGTTTCATGAGGATGATATGTGTGGTTGAGTTATGTGGCATGACTCAAATTTAGAGGAATTCAAAGTGTAGTTGTTATTAAAATTTGGTCAAATTGAGGGACTTGAGAAAAGTTTTGAAAAGAAAGATTTTATATGTGACATGAGACGCATTTACTTGCGTGAGAGAAAGGAAACCGTGGAGGGTATGACGTAGGGATCATCCAAAGCGGACAATGTGGTCTTACAGATGATGTGTTTCACGGGAGAGACGTACTTCTCCTGCTATGATGAGGAGAAGGTAAAACGTGAGGGCATAGACATTAGCCTGCCAAAGCGGACAAAGTCATTGGTCTTAACAAGTTGATGCGTTTAAAGAAGAAGGTCCCATGATGGGTGATTCCTTAGGTTCCCTACCCGTACTCTGGAGTCGGGGTTGTTATTTTTATGATTATGATTATGATTCGCTTATCAAGAGGATAAGTAAAAACTAGTGACGACTAGTTAAGGTATGAGCTCATAGCCTAGTATCAGGGGTCGGTTACTATTGTTTTCAAAAGATCATGATGTCACAAATTGAGAAATGAGAAAGATGAGAAATACCTTGCTTATGAAAGCGGAAGGTTGATCATAAGAAGCTACATGCCACTTATATATGTGAACTACCTGTTAATGATATGTTTTAATTGTTGCCTTGCATTGCCGTGCATTCATGCTATGGTATGCTGCATACATGCATCAAGATTCATCATAAAAGACACGGACCTTGGATAATTATTTTTTTTAAGAAAACCTCATAATGAACCTTTGCATGTTTAACCTTTTTATAATAAACCCAAGGTTCCTGGGACGTAAACGATTACACAGGGAGAAGGATTCCTCCTGAGATTCTTTAGCAATCTTCACCCCTCTCTTTGTTTTACTTTCCGTTACATTTCCAACCACGATGGCGTCATTCGTGATCTTCGTGACACCCAGATATGGGAAGTGCACTACGACCCGGATCAGGACCTATTACTTCGAGGGTTGTTGTGCCGTACGCATTTTTGCATACTTGGGACGCCCGTTTGCTTTTCCATTCTCCAGTTTCCGCTTCACCCGACCTCTCCCTATGGTGATGATATGATTTTTGAGAGGACGCGACCCCGACGATGGGCAGACGCGGGTGCCCAACCATCATCTTCGCAATGCGTGACTATCAGGAGTACGTGCCCTCATACGACGTTGCGGGAGAGACATGCCTGAGGACTCACGGCCAATCCTTATTTAGAGGATTCCACCCCTTCGGTGCCTTTGGCCGCCGGTAGGGGTAGCGAGGACACGGTCTCTCGCGAGGCCTGTGAGGCGTGTACGTCTCCCGAGAGGCGCCCTCACGAGGAGGCCACATCGCTTCGCCGATCATTCTCAAAGAACTCGACAGTTGCGGGTTACATCTACCCATTCGAGGAGAGTGTCTTTTGTAGGCTTTTAGAGGGAAGGGTTCCTGGTAGTATCTTTTGAGGGTTTTTCCATGTATTAGCTTTCTATGTTCTCTGGATTTTATGTTTCTATTCCTCAACTATTACCTACTATATAGGTATGACTTCATGTTATCTTTTCAGTTATGTACTAAACTATTATGATTAATATTATGATGGATGTTTTTATTAAGGTGTTCCTTATTGCTTTGAGTTGTATGATTCATTTGCTTTACTTTGCATGATTTAGTTGCTCTTTCGCTTTACGTTTCATTTACGTTATACGCAAAGGCTCGCATTTTGTTTTACGTATAGTAATCCCTTTTCAAAAAAAAATTTTACCCGTATTTTCCGCTAAGTAATTTCACAAATGAGTTTTAAAAGGAAGCAATAACAAATAATTAATCTTAACACGTCCTACGCGGGTTCAGATTAAATATTAGGGTGTTACAATGGGCACTTATGATTGGATGAGCTTACATCAAGTCCATCATCATCACCACAAGGCCAAAATGGCATTCTTGAAATTCCTCCATTTTCTAAAACTTTATATAGGATACTTGGGCAAGTCTTTGAGCTCTAGAGTGTTTAGGTGATGACATAAACATGAACATGCTATGCACTTTTTTTACTCTTCATTATAAAGTAAAGTGAGAGCATAAAATAAATATGAGATGCAACTTCATTATTATCTTTAAAGATTATGTGATGACTTGAAATATAAACATGAAATGCAAGCTTGGAAATTTAAACATGATAATGCAAGTTCATTTATTTATCTTTGAGAGCTTAGTGATGGCATCAAAAATAAACATGGTATGCAAGGCATAAACTTAAACATGAGTGCAAGTTTGTTTTATCTTAACTAGAGCTCAAGATTTTTAGAGGAACATCATAACCTTAATCCAATATATATCTTAACAACACAAAGTGAGCTTTAGAGTTCTTAGCACCAAGTCTTCAAAGAAGTCTTTGGTTTGAACTTCATCATCAAGCTCAAGAAAATGGACTAAGAAATAAACATCAATACTTATCAAAGCAAACATAAAAAGAACTACTCATATTCTTTATTTTATTACTCATGGGCTTCAATCTAGAGTAAACTCTTAGAACGACCGACCAACTTTAAGGTTGGCAAGGGTAAGCTTAGAGCTCTTTGAAAACATATGATTAATTTTCTTAACAAAACTTTTAGTGATCTACTTGACATTTTTATCAAACTTTGTACAAAGAAAGGAATAGAAACCGAAATTTGGAGGAGGAAAAAGGAAAGGAAAATGAAATCTTTGAGCAAGGGAAAAGGAAAGAAACTGAAAGTATATATGGTCCAAGACCAAGTTTTCAAGCTTCAGAGGTTTCTCACATGGCATCACAAGACCATTATCTTGAAACCTAATCATAAAGCCAAAGATTTTCTCATCTCAAGGCCTAAGGCCGAAATGAAGAAAGGTAAAGGAAAAGCTTTGAAAACCAAGGAAAACTAGAACTTTTCTTAAAGAAAAGTAAGGAAAACTTTGAAAATAAACCCCTACCAAATGAAGTCTTGAAAGAGATGAAAGAAAGCTTGTGTTCTTGATGAAATGAGAAGACAAAATCTTCTCTTGGATGGTGATGCAAATTCAGCCAAGGGGGTATCAAGGAAGATGATTTTTCCTTGAAAAAGTAAGCTTGGAAATGGAAAGGTTTGGTGTTTGAGAGGTGGTTTGAGGTGGGGGAGTGGTGGTTCAAGGTTGTTTGTGGTGGTTTGGGTGGTGGAAAGGTTTCTTTGATGGTGGAGGAAGAAGAATAAGATGAAAAGGAATTGAGAGAAAAGAGAGAAATTGCAAGAAAGCTTAACTTGGCAAATGATCTAAAATGTAACCAAGTTCTCTAAGGCTTGGTATTTATAGAAAAATGAAACAATGGAGGCTGATTTGGGGGAGGATGGCCGATGGTTTCTCAAGGCCATGGGGGAGGAAAATATCTTCCAAAACTTGTCATTCAAAGGCATGGTTGGAAGCATGGCTAAGTATGGCTTGAGGTATGGTCTTTGGAGTGAAATAAAATCAACATGTGACACATTTCTTAGGGTATGTATTTGGCAGATTTCCAGCCAAGGGGGGAGAAGGAATTGCTCATGTAATTGTGGTTTAATGATGTGTTTAGGTGTTTCTTTGATTAAGGTTTTGATTAGGAGTTTGTAAGAAAGTGTTTAGGTGAGGTAATGGTTAATTAAGGTTGTCAAGACTTGATTTAGGGGGTGGTCTTGCTAGATTAACAAATTAAAAACCATTTCTTAGTCAAATTAAATCATAGACAAAGTTCCTTGATTTAAGGAATTGGAGAGAGAAATTATTATTCAAGATTCCATGACTAGGAATCTTGAATAAAGAATGAAATTAGAGTTTAACTAAGCAATCTTAGGTTCTAATTAACCTTAATAAATCATTTTGACTCTAGATTAATTAGAAATAAATTAATCTTCGATTAAGCCTAATATTGCTTAGGTTTGGTTAATTACGTCATTAGGCTCACTGTACTGTTCTAGGGGCAAAATGGTAATTTACTAAAACTTCTCAAACCTCCAGGGCCTGACTAACCATCAAAACCTACTCAAAAACATCATTCCAAACTTCTGGAAAAGTTCTGGGCTCAAACGGCAACTTTATGTAAAATAGGGGTATTTTGGTCATTTTGAGCCGAAAGTTTGAAAACGAGATTTTCACCTCGGATTTCAAACATTGCAGTTATAACCCCTTCAAACATTGTGTTGACCCATTAAAGATGTCGGGTCAATTATCCTTGAATTCAGGTAAAAATGACCTCAGGGGCATTTTGGTCATTTGTTCTCAAATAGAAAAATCGTGGCGTTACATTACTCCCCTCCTTAAAAAGAATTTCGCCCTCGAAATTCGTTACCTTAGAAAAGCTCGGATACTCGTCCGTATCTCATATTTAGCTCCCACGTGTATTCTTCCGTCTTGTCGCGTGCGTCACTTTCACCAAAGGAACAAACTTGTTCCTCAACTGCTAACGCCATGGTCCACGATCCTCGTTGGTGGTAGATTGAAAGTTAGGTCCTCCCTTAATTGCACATGCTCTGGCTCTAACACATGGCTAGGATCGGATTGGTATTTTCTTAACTAGGAGACGTGAAAACGTCATGAAGATTAGACAGGTTCAGAAGTAGGGCTATTTTGTAAGCTCCTGTCCCGACTCTCTGAAGAATTTCAAAAGACGAGAAATGGGACTCAACTTTTTGACTCTCATGGCTCTACCTATGTATGGGGGTAATCCTTAAGAAATTATGTTCGCCCTCTTGGAACTCTAACGGCTTTTGCCGCTTGTCCGCATAGCTCTTTTGTTGACTTTGGGCAGTCAAGTTCCATCCTTAATCTTTCTTATTTGCTCTCTGGTTTCCCTCACTACTTCAGTGCCAACATGCTTTGTTCTCCAGGTTCGTGCCAACACAAAGGGGACTGGCACTTCCTTCCATACAAGGCTTTGTACGGTGCCATACCGATGCTTGCGTGATAACTGTTGTTATAGGCGAACTGGATAAGTGGAGGTACTTATCCCAACTTCCTTCTATCCAAAATGCACACCTTCAACATATCTTCCAAGGTTTGGATAGTTCTTTCTGATTGGCCATCTTTTGGGGGTGGTAAGCTGTGCTTAAACACAACTTTGAACCAAACGCCTTTGAAAGGCTTCCCAAAAACGTGACGTAAACCGTAGATCTCGTTATGAGATTATCGTCGATGGAACTCCATGCAACCTTACTATCTCTTGTATGTACAGCTGGGCTAACTTGTCTAGGGAAAAGGTGATCTTGATAGGTAGGAAATGGGCCAACTTGGTTAATCTATCCACTATTACCCAAATAGCGTCATGGCCGGCTTGGGTCCTAGGCCGGTCACAAAATCCATAGAGATGCTATCCCACTTCACTCGGGGATAGATAAGGGTTGCAACATTCCTGAAGGCTTTTGGTGCTCGATCTTGACCTTTTGATAGACCAAGCACTTACTAACCCAGGCAACTACATCCTTTTCAATCCTGGCCACTAGAACATTTTCTTTAAATCCTGATACATCTTGGTAGCACCAGGATGAATGGTGAAGTGGCTTTTGTGAGCCTCCTCCAAGATGCTCTCTCGGAGGTCACCATCCCGTGGCACGCAGATCCACCCTCAAACCTCCATAAACCATCGGGTCCTTTCTCAAAACCCTTAAGCTTCCTGCCTTAACCGCTTCTAGGGTCTCTCTAAATTCCTCATTCTCCACTTGTGCCATAATGACCCTCTGCTTAAACCCATGGTCACACTAAGGTGACACATCTTCATACTCTATCCGTCATAGACATCCCCAAATTTAAATCCCTAAACTTCTCTATCAACTCAACTTCTTTAACCATCATGTGAGATAGACATAATGATTTTCGACTCAAGGCATCGGCAACCACATTAGCCTTGCCAGGGTGGTAACTTAAGCCGAAATCATAGTCCTTTAAAAATTCCATCCACCTCCTATGCCTCATATTCAACTCCTTTTGATCAAAGAGATGCTTAAGACTCTTATGATCGGAGAAAACTTCAAACCTTACACCATACAAGTGATGCCTCCATATCTTCAAGGCAAACACTATGGCGGCTAACTCTAGGTCATGGGTGGTGTAATTCACCTCGTGAGGCTTAAGTTGTCTAGATGCATAGGCCACCACTTGCCTATTTTGCATCAACACACAGCCTAATCCTTGCCCGACGCGTCACAATACACCTCGAAAGGTACATTGGGGTCGAGTAAAACCAAAACCAGGGTCAAGGTTAACTTTTCTTTTAGCTCTTGGAAGCTTTTCTCACACTCGGGATTCCATAAAAATGGGGTGTTCTTCCTTGTGAGCTTAGTTAGGGAAGGGCAATTTGAGAAAATCCTTTTATAAACCTATGGTAATAGCCTACTAAACCCAAAAAGCTCTGTATTTCCATTACGGTGGTTAGTCTTTCCCAATTCATTACGGCCTCTATCTTAGGGTCAACGGCTATAGTTCCCTTTGACACTATGTGTCCTAAGAACTTTACCTCCTCCAACCAAAATTCACACTTAGAGAGCTTCGCATACAACTTATTCTCCTTCAAAATCTCTAAAACTAACCTTAGATGACGTTCATGCTCCTCGTGGGTCTTTGAATAGATGAGTATATCATCTATGAAAACGACCACGAACTTGTCTAAATAGGGTCTAAAGATCCTATTCATATAATCCATGAACACCGCAGGAGCATTTGTCAATCCAAAAGACATCACGGCGAACTCAAAGTGTCCGTACCGAGTTCTAAAGGTGGTTTTAGGTATATCCTCATCTCTCACTCTAATCTGTTGGTATCCTGACCTTAAATCAATCTTGGAGAATACCACTGCTCCTTTAATTGGTCTATGAGATCATCAATCCTAGGCAAAGGGTATTTGTTTTCACCGTTACTCGATTCAATTGCCTATAATCTATGCACAACCTCATGCTTCTATCCTTCTTCTTAACAAATAAGATCGGGGTTGCCCACGGTGAAGCACTAGGTCTTATGAAATTCTTTTCCAAAAGCTCCTCCAACTGGGTTTTCAACTCCTTCAACTCCAAGGGTGACATTCTATATAGGGCTATAGAGATAGGTTTCATTCTCGGAACTAACTCAATGGAGAACTCCACTTCTCTCTCGGGAGGGAACTCGGGTATCTCGTCCAAAAATACCTCGGGATAGTCTCTTCTACCTGGTATATCATCTATATTCTGCTCAAAGTCTACCTCACTAGTGGCTAGGAGGACATATCCCTTAGTTTTCTCCCCACTCCAGAAGACCTCTATGGAATTCACATAAAGCTTCAAAGTTTGACTAGTTTTGCAAGGGGAAGACGAAAGATAAAGTTTTAGCATAATAATCTAACAATACATGGTTGGTGTAGAGCTAATCCATGCCAAGAATTACTCTTATGTCTTTCAAGGGTCAACAAATCAAATCTATGACAAAAGACCTATTTTCAACAACAAGATGACAATTTAAACAACAATTACAGGTATGCAGGATGATTTAGAGGTAGAGACAATAAGATCAAAAGGAAGTTTAGAAACTTTAAGATTTAAAGACTCGACACTAGCATGTGAGATGAAAGAATGGTTAGAACTAGAGTCATACAATAAGGTTCTACCATTTAATTCGCACTTACCTTCGATGAGGTCGTTGGATCCGGTTGCGTCCTCTGCATTGAGGGTGAAGACCCTTCCTTGGTGTTGCGGCCTGGGGTTTTGACTGGACGGCCCTCCGCTTCTACAGTCCTTGGCATGGTGGCCCGGCTTGCCACATCTGAAGCAGATTCCTTGCCTCGCATGGCAGGGGAGATTGCCATGATTCTTCTCGCAGCGGGGGCACACCACGGCCGGTGCGTTCAGGGAAAGCGTCAGGGCTCCTTGGGGCACCTTGTTCTTGTTTCCACTGGGCCTTCCTTGGTGGTTGTTGTGAGGACCGCCCCATCTCCTTGTTGGTTGTTGCAATTCCCACAACCGTTATGGTTGAACGGTAGCCTCGAGTATTGTCGGAAGGGTTGGATGATAGGTCCTCTTTGTGGTTGTTGTTGTTATTGTTGCTCCTGATAACTGGTTAGCGTGGTAGGGATGGTAGTGGCTCCTTGATTAGTTCTGATATTGTGGCTTGAACCTTGGGGCTTGGGGTCCCAACCCATGGGGGCGCTCCGTCCTCACAGTGCTCGCTTTTTGTGCCCCTCCTCTATGATTCTGCACTTGTTGACTAGGGTGGGGAAGTCCCTAATCTCCATGTGCGCCACCGCCACTAAGTTTGGCCCTCAACCCGGCTTCGAACTTAACGCACTTCCATACTTCATCGGATTCCCTTGGAAAACTCAGAAACTTGATCAGCTCCTCGAACTTTGCCGTGTCCTGGGCGACAGGAGATCCGCCTTGGTCAACTGTATAAACTTGATGTCCTTCGCATTCCTCACTGACTCAGGAAGTACTTCTCATAGAAGTAGATCTTGAACAACTCCAAGTTGATCACTATGCCCGTGGCCTCCAACAGCCTCTTAGTGTCGGTCCAAAAACTCCGCATCGGACTCCATCATGTAAGCAGCAAAGGTGACCTTCTACTCCTCCGAGCAGGCAACCACCGAGTAGATCTTCTCCATGTTCTTGATCCACTCATCCTGCCTTGTCTGGGTTCAAGGCTCCACGGAAGGTTAGGGGATTGGCCTTACAAAATTCCCCAAATCGGGCTTGCTCCATAGCCTCGCGCGGGGACCTTGAGCAGCATCCTTCTATTGGTTCATGCGATCGAACATGCATTCCATCGCTCTCGCCATTTCACGAACGGCGTCGCGGTCTCATTCCCTTGTTCACCCTCGTTCAAATTCCTATTTTCTCCGAGGTGCCATTGGTCCCTAAACATACAAGTCAACAAACATTGAGGTGATCAAGCTCAATATTCCAAACTAGATGAGCTAGTTGCCATGGCACAGGCAAGCGACGGGGTCATGCATGTCTACCCTATAGCTTATCTCTATTAGCTAAGCACTACACATGACATACTATCGCGTCATGCCTATAAAGCATGGTCGGTCCAATCCTAAGGCTCGTGAAAGTGGAAACCTCTGATACCATAATGTAACACCCTAATATCTAATCTAACACGCCTAGGACGTATTAAGATTAATTATTCAGTTATTACTTCCTTTGAAAACTCGTTTATAAAATTACTTAGCGGAAAATAGGTGATTTTTTTTTTTGAAAGTATGTAAAACAAAATGCGAGCCGATGTATACCAACATGAGTGAAACGTAAAGCAGCAAAAGGAAATAAACACACAATTGAAAGCAATAAAGAACACATCTATTCATAAAAGCAAATGCCATAATATATTGAGTAACATAGTTTGATACATAACTGGATACATCAACTGAAATATAAAAACATAAAGTCCTACCTTCATGAGAATGGAGGAGCTCAGTACATAAAACAAGAATGCATAAAGGAAACATAAACAACAAGTATAAGGGAGCCCTAAAAGATCAAACCCAACTAAAGCTACCCCTCCTTCGAAACCTCCTGGTGACGCTCGTCCTCTAGCGATGGGGAAAGGTCTGGCTGCTCGAGCTCCTTGGTCGTGGCCGGCGAAGCTGGGGTGTGGGCATGCGGAGTGAGGGAACATCATGACCTCCTCGACGCGGGCGCCTCTCGGGCTGTCGTACTCGCCTCGCATGCCTCGGCTGGGTGACGTGGGTGCCGCTCCTACCCATGTCCATGGGCACTAAGGGCAGAACCCTTGAGTGTCCGCAGGGAGTCCTCGAACAAGTCAACCCCGTGCATGTAGTCCTCGAACAAGTCGACCCTAGTGCATGTTATGAGCGGGACGTACTGGGTAGTCACTAAGGCTTGAGGATGATGGACGGGCATAGTGGGTCTGCTCATCGAGGGTCGGGTCCTCTTGAAGATCAAGTCGTCGGCATAAGGTGAGGTGGAGTGAAGCGAAAGCTGGAACTGGATGCATGAACGGGAGTCCCATGTATGCAAAAATGCGGACAGCGCAACGACCCTCGAAATGATATGAATGATGCTCAGGTCGTAATGCACCTCCTAAACTGGCATATCAATGAAGATCACGAATGACTCAATCGCAATCTGAAGACGTAACGGGAAAAAGAATAGAAGGGGTGAGAATCTACTAAAGAATCTCATAGGAAGCCTCATATCCTAATGTCATCATTAACGTCCTTAGGAACCATGGGTTTATTGTGAAAAGGTGTAACATGCAAAGGTTCATTATGAGGTTTTATAAAAGTAATTATTCAAGGCCCATGTCTTTTGTAACGCCTCGTTTTCTGTTAGAGTACAAATGACCAAAATGCCCTGAGGTCATTTTACCCAGAATTGAAGACAATCGCCCCAGTAGTCCTCGAATGGGTCAACTCAATGTTTGAAGGGGATTGTATCTGTTATATTTGATATTCGAGGTGAAAATCTCGTTTTCTAAACTTTCGCTCAAAATGACCAAAATACCCTGATGTGTTCTACACGGGGTAAAAGGTGCTGTTTGAGCCCGGAATTCTTCAGGAACTTTAGAATGATGTTTTTGAGTGATATTTGATGTTTAGTCGGGCCCGGTTGGTCAGTTTTAGTGCAAAATTACCATTTTGCCCCTAGAATAGTGTACAGTCAGCCTAATGACACGATTAAGCAAACCTAAGCAATATTAGGCTCTAATCAAAGATTAATTTATTTTCGATAATTAATCTAGAGTCAAAATAATTTATTAAGGTTAATTAGAACCTAAGATTGCTTAGTTAAACTCTAATTACATTCTTTAAATCAAGATTCCTAGTCATGGAATCTTGAATAGTGTTTTCTCTCCAATTCCTTAAATTAAGGAATTGTGCCCATACCTCATTTGACCAAAAGAATGATTTTAAATTGTTAATCTAGCAAGATCACTCTCCTAATCAAGTCTTGACAACCTTAATTAGCCAATTACCTCACCTAAACACTTTCTTACAAACTCCTAACCAAAACCTTAATCAAAGAAACACCTAAACACATCACTAAACCACAATTACATGAACAACTTCTCCTCCCCCTTTGGGCTGTAAATCTGGCCGAAATGCATATCCTTGGTTTATGTCACATGTTGATTTTGTTTCACTCAAAGACCATGCCTTGAGCCATGCTTTGGACCATACTTGAAGCCATACCTCACCATGCCTTGCCCATACTCATAACCATACCAATCAAGAGATATTTTCCTCCTCCCTTGGCCTTGAAAACCGTCAGCCTTTCCTTCCCTAAATCAGCCACAAAGTTTCATTTTTCTATAAATACTAAGCCTTAGAGAACTTGGTTACACTTTAGATCATTTGCCAAGTTTAGCTTTCTTGAATTTCTCTCTTTTTCTCTCAATTTCTCTTCATCTTGTTCTTCTTCCTCCACCATCAAAGAAACCTTTCCACCACCACAAACCACCACAAACAACCTTGAACCACCATTCCCCACCTCAAACCACCTCTCAAACACCAAACCTTTCCATTTCCAAGCTTACTTTTCAAGGAAAATCCATCTTCCTTGTGTTCTCCCCTTGGCCGAATCCTTATTGCCATCCAAGAGAAGATTTTGTCTTCTCATTTCATCAAGGATCCAAGCTTTCTTTCATTTCTTTCAAGACTTCCTTAGGTAGGGGTTTGTTTTCAAGCTTTTACTTGTTTTCTTCAAGAAAAGTTCTAGTTTCCTCTTGGTTCAAAACTCTTTCTTTCTTCCTTTTTCCTTTTCGGCCATGAGGCCTATTCTTGAGAAAAACTTTAGCTTGATGATGAGGTTTCAAGATAAAGACTTGTTGATGTCTTGTGAGAAACCTCTAAAGCTTGAAACAACTTGGTCTTGGACCATACATGCTTGTGTTTTTCTTTCTTTTTCTTGCTCATGCTTTCGGATTTCCTTTCTTCCTCAAAGGTTTCAGTTTTCTCTTGTGTTTTTCTTCCTTGTTCCTTTGTTTGAACAAGGTTTGCTAAAAATGTAAAGTAGATCACAAAAGTTTTGATAAAGAAAATTAATCCTATGTTTTCAAAGAGCTCTAAGCTTACCCTTGCCAACCTTAAAGTTGGTTGGCCGTTCTAAGAGTTTTACTCTAGATTGAAGCCCATGAGCAATAAAATAAAGAATATGACTTAGTTCTTTGTATTTTATTTAGACAAAGTGTTGAGCTTTGTGTCTATTTTCTTGAGCTTGATGATGAAGTTCAAAACCAAAGGCTTCTTTGAAGTCTTGGTGCTAAGAACTCTAAAGCTCACTTTATGTTGTTAAGATGCATATTGGGTTAAGGTTGTGATGTTCCTTTAAAGTCTTGTAAGAGCTCTAGCTAAGATAAAATGAGTTGCATACATGTTTACATTTATGCCTTGCATAGCATGTTTATTTTGATGTCATCACTAAACTCTCAAGAATAACTAAATGGACTTGCATTATCATGTTTAAATTCCAAGCTTGCATTTCATGTTTATATTTCAAGTATCACTTAATCTTTAAAGATAATAATGAGGTTGCATCCCATATTTATTTTATGCTCTCACTTTACTTTCTAATGAAGAATAAAATAAGTGCATATCATGTTTAAGTTTATGCCATCACTTAAATGTTCTAGAGCTCAAAGACTTGCCCAAGTATCTTGCATAAAGTTTTAGAAAATGGAGGCATTTCAAGGAATGCCATTTCGGCCTTATGGTGATGATGATGGACTTGGATGAGTTCCTCTAATCATAAGTGCCCATAGTCTAAGTCTTGGAATTTTTCTAAGCTTAGATGTACTCAAGGAACTTTATAAACAAAGTTTTATGTTTTAAATCCATTCCTTGAGCTAAATAATTTAGCTACTGACCTAGCATATATTTATATGATTTCAATGAGATTAATTGGTTTCTAAAAGAGTTTTGAGTTCCTAAAATGATTCCAAGAGAAACTAGCAACTATATGCATTTTAATTCATGAGATTTTGTGATTTTATGGGCTTTACATTTTGGTTCTGCCCTCTCTTGTTTGGCCACTATATGAATTCTGTTTTAAGGTGTTAAAATGTGTAAAATTATGTTTGAGTGAAGGAAGGAACGATTTAGGGAAGTTTAGAAAGAACAAGTAACTAAAAAGACTTAAAATGTGAATTCTAGAACACTTAGATGCACAAACTTGTAATTCTGTTCCAGCATAATTGGACTTGAGAAAAATGGTTTATAATTAGTTAATATGTGTAGGAATCCCTCATAATTGGTTTAGGAGTTAATTATAGAGCCTTAGGTGAAGACGGAACTTAGAAATGGTCAAAGACGGAGATTCTAGGCCCGTAATCATAGAATAAAATTCTGCCCAAAATATGTAGAGCTGTTTGGTTATGTTATAAATCATAAACATTAGACGAAATATTAGGTAATGATCCCTTAGGTGCTATAAAGATCCATATTGAAGGTTAGGATCTTTGGAACACAAGTTAGACCGTAAGGGCCAAAGCATAAGACACTATGAGATACGAGGTGTAATGTGAGCATGCGAGTGGGCATACTCATAATGATGTGAATATGTTAATATCTTGAGCATGAGAGTATGTGTTAACATTGCTGCTTTATGGATTGCCGATTCGCCACAAACCAACACGGGTCTTTTTCAGCGTGCTTTGTCCTGACTTCAGACGCTTCCTAGGAAAACTTCTAAGAGAGGTCACCCATCCCAAAATTCCCAAGTCAAGCACGCTTATGGGAGTTCTTTCATGATGGGCTACCAAAAGAAAGATGCATCTTTGTGGCATAGATAGTACCAATCAATTCATATAAGTCTTCCTAACCTGTATAGTCTCATACCTATACGTTGGGATCCCTCCATTCGGGTGTGTAATCAGTTCATTCATGTACCCCTCAGCTTGGAGGCAGAGCCCCTTGTAGGTGCCTTCTAACAACGATCCCTTACCCATCCCAAGGCATTACTTTAATGTAACATCCTCCCAAGTACAACGTCATTCTTAAGTCATGACATTATGCTTAGGAGTTGTTACTTATAAATTAGCGGACCTTTCTTAGTTATCTATAGCAATATTGATCGAGTCGAGTAGTAAGTAATTCGTGGTTCTACTAAATATATACAACAAATACACAAAACATTTATTTATTTCATAAGTAAATACAAAAGGAAGCTCGTTATGAGCTTGAATACATACATGTTCTCTACTTCGTTTACAAACATATACACACCACTAAGTACAATATAATAAAAACACTAACTACTAAACTCCTACGATTTCTGATTCCTTTAGTGTAGCAACCTCGTAGTCCTCTCAATGAGTGGAGGCGAACGGAAACACAAAAACGTAGGGTTGAGTTACACAATTCTCAGTAGGATAACTCCCAGATACACAATCATAAATGTCATCGTCATCGCCCAGCCAATTCGATTATTAGAAAAATGTGATCATGTAATGTAAACTAAAGATTCATTTTAAAGTTTCAAAATCATCTTAGAAGTGGGTAGCTTTTATTATTCAATCACTTAATATACACACATAATACTACTCAATAGCATAGTATTACATTTTGAAATATACGTGCCCTCAGTACATCGGATGGGACTTTTTTTTTCATGCCCATTAAAAGAGATTTCATGCCCATAAAGAGGACCTTTCCGTGCCCATAAAATTGGACTTTTTTGCCCTTTACACATTTAGGGGACTTTTCTCATGCCCTCCACATAATATAGGGGACTTTCATTTCTCTACTTAGAACATATACCATCATCAAGTTCACATATAAACAATCAATCACAATTACTTCATTCATTTCTCATAAACCAAACCTTAAAGTCACTATCATGCATTCATACACCATAGACTTGGAATAATATAAACTATCATAATTTCTAGCCATTCTCACATTCCAGCACCTTGGCAGAGTTATTGTTTTGGGTACAACATTTAATTACCATATCAAACGACTATCCCAAGATCCACGCAAATTTCGTATGACACTTTGATGTGTCTAGGATAACCTGTAAAAATTTCAGGACAACAGAGCTCTATAGCTACTTCAGTAAAATATACAAGTCTAGTGGTCAGGGGCCACCAATTCACAGACCAGATTTGGGTTCCTTAATTTTTAACCCTAGAAATTGATGGAACCAATGCATAAGAAAATTTACAGTGACACTTCAATATGTTATTGACTTCGGGTAAAAATTTCATGAGCTAGATCAATCAATTGCTATAATAATAAATTTGGACAAGTTTGTTCTTCGTTTCAACAACCAGGACAACATCAGACACATTTGGTTCTTGATTTTCTTGAGGCAGAAAAATTTAAAATTAACACCCAAGAAAATTCATGTAGTCAGTTTCAGATGTCCACTACAACATATAATTTTTGTAGATCATTTAATTATCCACAATTATACCAGAAAATTCGTGATTAATGCTCCTTCAGGAAAACTAGGAATCTAGCAGCCTAGTCCTAATTTCCTTTGATAAAAACCCTTTTAACACCATCCAAACACACAACAAAATTCACACATCAATATCAACATCATATCAGTCAATACAACCAAAATTTTCGGACATATCTCAACCCAAAACAAATTGGAAAAATTTGACAAGAAAAAGCAGCACAAACCCTACTTGTAGCAACTTAGTGGATCCTTGGCTCCAAGATGATCCAAGCTAGATTCCTTCCACTCCAAAGCTACCAAACCAACTTCAAACCCTCCTTAAATCAGTGAGGGAGTGAGGTATCAAGGTGAGGATTGATGGAGATTTGAGATTTTAATCGGTTAAGATTTGTAGGTATTGATGTGTAGAACAAGTTTAATGAAGGAACTTTGAGGTTTCCACAACTCTAGGCTAGGGTTTTTGGGCTTAGAACTCAAGATCAAGCTCAAGAAGATGGAAATGGTGGCTAGTTCTCTCTCCTTGAAGGCTGCATGAAATTTTGGAGAAGAAAATGATAAGGTTAGGTGGCTTGGAGGAGAAGTTGATGACTTGTTTATTTTGCATTGAATGCTTGAAGATATTTTGTGGTAAAGCAAAATGGATGGCTAATTTAATCTTGGATTCCAAGATTAAATTTAGCCTTCCACATACTCTAAAGAGGTGGATATTATCCATTGGTTATGATGGAAATATCTTCAATGTTAGAAAGCGCACACTGAAATCTCACCAACGAGTAAACATGTACCGATTGAATCGATATTGCCCGAAAATTAATTTTAAGTATAAAATTATCATTCCCACCTATTTCTAACCTTATTCCCATGTTTTCCTAATTTCGGCACCTTCGGGCCCAAATCAGGTTAAGCTGTCTCGGCGGGCATGGGGCCCGCAAGGTTGCTATTCACCGCCTGAAATTTTTTTTTTTGAGAGGTCCATTGGGCCGCCATCCCCATTTCTAAACTATTAGATTTTTGAAATTAAGATTAATAAAGCTCAAATTAATTTTTAATTAAATTTTAGGGTGTTACATATGTGTATTTGTGTCATGTTGATGTGATGATGTGGTATGTCATGTTTGAGATGCATGAGAATATATGATATGTCATATGAGGTTCTATGGTTGCATGCTCATGTTGCATTCATATAAGATATGATAAAGAGGAAATGATCCCATTATGACTTCCAGTTAAGGGTTGTCGGGTGATCAGAAGAAGAAATATGACTCCCATCTTACCCGTATGAATCTAGCAACGGCTAGTTAGGATGAGCTCATTCCTAGTCAATGGGTGATTAGGAGTTTTGGTGACCATATTAAAATCGCCGGGGCTAGGCATGTTGGGTGGATTTTGGTGACCATGATGAGGGTGGAAAAAAATTATTAAAGGAACTCGAAGAGTTCATAAGTTATAAAGTAAAAGACGTGCATGCATATGTTTCATGAATGTTCTTTTGGTGCTTATGATTAAGTGATACATGTTGATGTACGTGATTGTCATGCTCAAGCATTGCCATGCATACATGAAATATCTACTGCATTCATACAATCAAGACTCATGCTAAAAGAAACCCACTTCGGATAATGGGAATTGAGAAATTAAAATTGGACCTATGCATGACCACTTCTTTTATAACGAAACCCAAAGTGGCTCGGGCGACGACGATGACACGTGTGTTAAAGTTGGAGACCCTCCTGAGGATCTTGTATGAGTATTCTCACCCCTTTGTTTTCCCTCCCGTGTTGTCTCTAGACGGGATTGATGCGGATGTTCATAATTTTCCTTGAAGTGCTAGTGTAAGAGTTACGCACATCGATTCAGAGGACGCAATGGAAGCTTGAAGACTAGTCTAGCACTGTTTATAATTATGTTTTGCGTTAGTTAACCTTGCTTGATGTATCTAGTCTCTTGAGGTGTCCTTATATTTATAAGGGCATCGTTGTTTTGTTATGATTATAATATAATACTACAAGTTATGTTGTGTTTATTCTATGGTTTATTTATGCCTTATGGTGATGTATACTTAGTTGTTATGTTTCTTGTTTAGTAGTCGATCCCCATGCGCATGCACAGCTCGCATTTTAAGTCTTAAGTTTAAAAAGAAAAATTTAATCAATTATTTTTAGTACTCGTATTTTAAAGAAAGTCAAGTCAAGTTCTAAAACGAAGACGTAACCGCTAATAACTAGCCGAATGTGACTGAGACGTATTAGGTGAAAGTTAGGGTGTTACATCTTTTATGATGGATCTTAATGCATGTATGCAGCATAACAAGACATGAATGCATGGCAATACATATGCATCAAACCAATAAAACATGTCATAATAAATCATCATCATATAAGTGGCATGTAACTTTTCATGATCAACCTTTTAACCTTGTGACATAAGAGTATCAAAAATAGTAACCGACCCTTAAAACTAGGCTATGAGCTCACACATCAACTAGTCACTAGTTTACTTATCCTCTTGATAAGCGTAACATAATCACAATAATCCCAACTCCTAGAGTACGGGTAGGGGGCCTAAGGTCACCCATCATGAGACTTTTCCTTCTTCGAAACGCATCAACTGGTTAAGACCGTGACTTTGTCCGCTTGAGGGCTAATGTCGATGTCCTCAGGTTTTACCTTCTCCTCACTGTAAGGAGAAGTACGTAAGGTCTGGAAACGCATCGCTAGTTAAGCCAAGTGACTTGTCCGCTTGGTATGGCTTGGTGTCCATATTCCTCACGGGTTTACTTTCTCCTAAGTGTCAGGAGAAATGCATCTCGGCATGTCACATATAAAATCTTTCTTTTAAAACTTTCTTAAATCCCTCAAATTTGATGGAAATTTCAGCTACACGACGGTTGTATACAAATTCCTCAATTTGAGTCATGTAATAACTTATTCAACTATCCATCTCATTCCATATCTCAATCAATCAAATCTTTAAAGCCATAAAAGCATGTTAATTCATTTCATCATCATCTTATATAGATATGCACCTCAATC